>CM065054.1:26737053-27254553 GCA_032883995.1 Coronaproctus castanopsis
AACATTCAACGTATACACTGTGATATTTAACTTTACAATATTAAAGCGTATAATTTAATGTAAGCTATCGTATGAAATTGAATATATATATATATATATATATATATATATATATATATATATATATATATATATATAAACAAACAAAAACCTTTAATTTCTTTAATTTAAAAGAGACTTTCTTTTAAATATCGACTTCCACTTTTTTCCATTTATTAGTCGCTGCATTACGTTCGAAAAAATTCTCTACAACTATACTTTAGTCCGTTAATAAAAAATAATAATTTATAGATTTCCCTTAATGATTCGACAATTGTTTTAGGAAAATATTCAAATCAAATACAAATACGAATTACAGAAGTTTTTATCGATAGATCTACTTGTTTTTCGAAAAAAAATATATCTGTAACGAATATGCGATACATCTTGTTAAGAATTGGGATCGATGGTAAATTAACAAGTTTACGAGATTCAATTTAGTGCCGTCTCCGTATCGGAGGTAAGCGACACTACTTACTGTACATATTTTGTTGTACAATGTAAGTAGCGTACGATGCAATTATCGTAGATAGACACGTGCACGCCCGGGAGAACTGATTGTAATCGCTTTGTTGTCAGGATATAATGCAGCCCCGCGTGTTATTGTAGTGTTCTATATTGTTTACCAGCGCGCATATGATTGTATTATTATTTTTTAATTATTAATATTCTTATTGTAATATTTTCATAAAAAAAACTTTATGACAATTTTTAAAAAGCCATTTTATTTGTACAATAGATGGAAGCATTCACATATCTACACAAACATACATACACACCCAACACATTCATAAAAAATAAAAATTCGAATAAAACAGTAAATTTGAGTAATTTAAGAAACGGGAAAAATGTTTAAATTTAACGATAAAATAAAACTCAATAATTACCTTCGTCAATAAAGGATAAACATTCCAATATTACAAGGAACAATTACGGTAATCGCATTAGATGATGGTTACCAAGATAAATTTTTTTAGAAACGAAATAACAGAACACAGCTAAGAACAAAGCTAAGAACAAGCGCCAAAGGAAAAATAGGCCTAAAATTTTTAACTAAGACTGCAGTAGAAACAGCCACTAAACTAGTAAGTACGTATAACGAACAATCAACGCCCCATTTTATATGTACCCTGAACCGCATTTTTAACTTCCTCTAACAAATAACGTACAACGGTTTTTCCGCATTTAAGGGAGAAAGGCCTCTATCGTGTCTAGAGGGCATTTGTCTGTAACATTTTATCGATTTTTCGGGCGTGGTTATTTGCAATGCAGCAATAGCAGTGTCTTTCGGGAATAAAAAAAAAAATGAAATAAACTTCGGGCGCATCCCGCGAAGTTAGTTGAACACACTTACAATAAAGTATACTTATGCATGCGTACGTACAATAACCGTATATACACGTACACATTAAAAATAACTAAGCTCAGAAAATTTCATTTAATTACAGTACATGTTTAACACATTCTATAAATGGATAATTTAAAAAATAACTCCTCAAAACAGAATAAAACGCCAAATTCGTTATTCGCAAAATTTTTCTAGTTACTTAAAACTAATAATAATAATAATAAAAAGAAAAATAAATATGTTTTGAATATAGCATACAGACTGTAATTAAGACTATAAAAAAGCTACCTTTAACTTGGTTATTGCGAGTTCTTACTTTCAGGGATTTTTAGTAATATGTTAAAAAATATAATTTTATTTGCTAGTTTCAAAGATACAAATTCAATTTTAATTATACAACACTTACGCTAGATCCCACAAAATTGTATACAAGCCTAACCCGTGTGTAAAAAAAATATTCACCTAAATTTTTTTCACGCGTGTATATATATATATATATATATATATATATATAATTTATTATTTAAAAATGTATTAAATGTTGAAATTATTTATAGAATTAAGATAAATACAATTAAAAAATATTTATTTAATACAAGTATAACAGTTTTACATCGTTTTTAAATTTACTAACACTACTCTAAAAACATAAAGAAGAAGAATCTTTTATGAAATAGTTAAAATACAGTCAATAAACATAATTTATAAATATATCGTGTACCGGAACTCGCCTTATCACGATAACTTGCAAGATTAATTAATTAAGGTAAGTAAAAAATGTACAAACGCAGAAAGAAAAAAGAAAACCAGAAGCATAATATTAAATAAGGTTGAAACTAACAATTAAATATGAAAATAATATAAAACTTTTTATGTAACTGTTGGTGATTCAGTCTCTTCAATAAAAACGTGTTTAGGGGGTGTTCGGATGCGTGTTGAAACCTTTTCTTTTCACATTATATGATTTTCCAGTAGTTCCAAATGCACAAGTGGCACTCTATACAGACGATGCGGTTATTTTTGTAGTGTATTTAGACTAGCTACTATTCAGAACAGACTTCAAATCGGCATATCATGTATTCTCAGATATTATAATAAGTGGAATCGTACCTGGAACTGTTACAATGGTAACAGGGCTGGAAATGAGTTACTAAACTTGTCTGCAACCTTAAACTTTCAAATAAAAGCACCCAATGAACCTACGTTTTTTCCGGGCCACCCGTCTTCAAAATCTAGCATAATTGATCTGGTCCTTACAAAAAACTACTATGAAATTACCGATCCTATATCAATTAGTAAGCTGTCTTCCAATCATAATCCAATAATATGTTCTCTCGGTGGTACGATAAGGCGAATTGTAACACAACCAAATTTTGATTACTCTAAAGCAAACTGGAGAAAATATCAACAACACATACAAAACGAAGTCAAAATTCCAATAACCTTACACAATCCTTCTTATGTAGATGGTTACATTCGTTATCTTAACTCTATTATCTTAAAAGCCGCAGAAAGCTCCGTCCCATTATTAAAAGGGAATGTTAACAATTTTTCGATCTCCCCTGGCACTTTGCAAATAATAAAAATTAAAAATTATTATAGGAAACTTTATCAGCGATATCATAATGCAAATATGTATATATTTAAACAACTATATGATAGGTTGAATAAATTAGTTAAAAGACGACTGTTACAAGAAAAAAATGCTCATTACAACGCGTTTCTCAGTAATATACCACATTTCCCGGGGACAAACAAACTTGCCTCCTATTAAAAAACCTGGAAGTGTCGATATAGTAGCGTACTCAAACGAAGATAAAGCTGAGCTTATAGCAGAACAGTTTCAGAATATACACGAACAGAATAAAGCAATGTCCACACGATACCACGAACGGAAATTAAAACAAATAAATACATTTTTAACAAATAACGTACCTGCATTAAACTATGCTGACTTAACCTCGCCGAAAGAGCTCAAAAACTGCATTAGATCACTAAGAAATACATACTCTACCGGACACGATAAAATTAGCGTAAAAATGATTAAAAATTTATTTCGTAAAGGTAGTTGCTCTCACAGTGTTATTTAATTCCTGCATTCGTTTGTGCTACTACCCTCTGTCGTGGAGACTGTCCTTAATTGTACCTCTTCATAAACCTGGCAAGGATGCTTCCTTGATGAAAAATATACGACCTGTTAGCCTGCTCAGTAACATTAGCAAAATTTTTGAGAAAATATTACTCATTAGATTTAGAAAACATAGCGATTTAAATGGTATTCTTAATAAGTTCCAATTCGGCTTATTTAAACACTACCACGCAGCTAGTAAAAATTTGTGATCTAATTACTGATAATTTTAATAAAAATAAGCACACTGGGCTAGGCTAGACATTGAAAAAACTTTCGACACTACTTGGCACGATGGAATTCTGTATAAATTAATAAAATACGGTTTTCCATATCAACTAGTTTCCATGACTAAAGCATATTTACGTAACAGAAAATTTTATGTGAAAAATAAAAATCAGAAATCTAAAGTCAGATATGCATCGGTAGGAGTACCTCAGGGCAGCATCCTTGGTCCATTCTTGTTTATTATTTACATAAATGATATTAGCACAATTAAATAAGTTGATGTTATTTATATGCTGACGTCATCATACAGTATTGATACGATTAGCAACAGATTAACCGCTGCAATTAACAAAATATCCACTTTCATAAGTGGAAAATTAAAATTAATGATAGTAAAACAGAGACTATTATTTTCACAAAGCGTAAACCCGCTATAAATGACTTTGTTCGAATTCATAATGAGTACCTAGACATGAAATCTAAAGTAAATTATCCCGGTGTAACACTAGATAGTATAACATTTACTAAACATATTAACGAGTGTATCTACAGGGGACATAAAGAAATGAGTGTGCTGTTTCCAATATTTAACAGGAAATCTACGCTATCACCGGTGAACAAGCTTTTGATTTATAATCAGGTAATTCAACCTAAAATTCTTTATGCTAGTCCTGTATGGTCGAACACCCGTTATATTAGATTAAGATATATTTAATATTGTACTATCGATATGTGTAATTTTGTAACATGGAGACACTGCATCTCGTTGATGGGATCACGGATTTTTATATTTAGATAGTTTTTAAGATGCACGTGTTTCTGGTTATTTTAGTACTAATAATACATTTTCATAATATTAATAACGTAACATGGCGCAGTCGATTATTTTAAATTGTAATTTATTAAATTAGTTTAATTTAAAATGGAGATGGGTTTTGCAACGCCAAAAGAACTTGTTGCAGATAAAAATATAAACCACAATTGGCTTAAGTTAAAGAATTCAATAAAAAACTATTTAATTGCTACGGAAAAAGCAGAAAAGTCAGATTTAGTGAAAATTGCAATATTATTTTCCTGTATTGGTGATGAAGGTGAAAAGATATATAATTCGTTTCAACTTTCGGAAAAAGAATCTAAAAGTTTTGATACAATAATATCTAAATTTGATGATTACTGTATTCCAAAGAAGAACGTAGTACTGGAAAGATTTAGATTCAACAAATGTGTGCAACAACCAGATCAATCAATAGACGCATTTGTAATGGAGTTAAAGAATTTATCTAAGTATTGCGAATTTGGTGAACTAGAAATGGGCTTAATTCACGATCGAGTCATTCTTGGTATTAATAATTTGAATATGCAGGAAAAATTATTGATAGAGCCTGATATTACTCTAGAACAAGCCGTTAAACTGATCAGAGCAGTAGAAATGTCGAAAGAACATTTTAAAGAAATATCTGGAGAAGAAAGGTTGCCGAATGAAATCCTTAATATTAAATCAAGATCATCGAAATTTAACGTTAGTCACCAGTTTCGGAATAAAATGCCAGCAAATCAATATAATTGTAAAAAGTGTGGTTATAAACATGCAGCTAGTAACTGTCCTGCGTTTGATAAAATCTGTAACGTATGTGGAAAAATGGGGCACTTTGCCGTTGGTTGTTTCCAAAATAATAAAACTCAATACAAGAATCGTAATGAAGTCTTATATGTGGAATCGGTTCGCTCAACATCAAGTAATTTATGGTATAGAACTTTATCACTTAATAAAATGGTAAACATTAGATTTAAGCTAGATACAGGAGCAGATATCTTAGTAATTAATAAAATGGTTTATAATAAATTAAATAACGTTAAATTATATACAGATAATAAAATTATCTTTGACTACAATAATAATAAGATTGATACATTGGGATATTGTTTCGTAACTTGTAATACTATTAAAAATGAAGTACATAGAATTAAATTTTTTGTAACGACACAACCTAATCACAAATGTATTTTAGGCAGAGCTGATTGTGTTTGTTTTAACTTTATTAAATTAATTGAAAATATTGATGTAATTGATGATAAAAGTAAAATTATTAAAGAATATTCTGATGTTTTTTCTAATAACGTAACTAAACCTTCAAATAAAATTAAATATCATATTGCGTTAAAGAGTAATGTTAATCCTGTGGCGGAACCGCCTCGTAGAATTCGGTTTTCATTATATGACAAATTAAAGAAAACGCTAGATATTTATGAACCTCAAAAGATAATAAGTAAAGTTAATACGCCAACAGAATGCTGTCACAATTTGGTTTTAATAGAAAAAAAATATGGTCATTTACGCATATGTTTAGATCCTTGTAATTTAAATAAATACGTTATAAGAGAACAACATTTAATACCTCTACCTGATGAAATTTTAAAAAATTTAAAAGGTAGCAATTTCTTTTCAACATTAGATTGTCATAACGGTTTTTTTCAAATAGAATTAGACGAACAAAGCTCCCTAGCATGTACTTTTAATACTCATTTTGGTCGTTATAAATTTAATAGATTACCTCAAGGTATTTCATGTGCACCAGAGGTGTATCAAAAACATAATTTAGAAATATTTGGAAATATAAAAGGCGTTTATATATATTTTGATGATATAATAATTGATGCTAAATCTAAAGAAGAACATGATAATATATTAAAGCAAGTATTAACTAAAGCTAGAAAATGCAACGTAAAATTTAACAGTAATAAATTTCAATATCAACAAAATAAAGTTAAATATCTAGGTTATGTTGTTTCCAGTAACTGTATTAAAATTCATAATGATTATGTAAATGCAATTTATAACTTAAAATCACCTTCTAATACACATGAATTAAGACGTATTTTGGGTATGATAAATTCTGTTTCTAAATTTATTCCTCAGGTAGCAGATTTAACAGAGCCTCTTAGAATTCTATTACGTAAAAATGTTGAATTTTTATGAAGCGATAGTCAAGAAAAGGCATTTACTAAAATTAAAGATTTAATTGTTAAAGATCCTGTATTAAAAATTTTTGATTCCACAAAAGACATTGT
The DNA here is from genome assembly GCA_032883995.1 of Coronaproctus castanopsis. Taxonomy (NCBI): domain Eukaryota; kingdom Metazoa; phylum Arthropoda; class Insecta; order Hemiptera; family Monophlebidae; genus Coronaproctus; species Coronaproctus castanopsis. The sequence goes on from CM065054.1 coordinate 26,743,866, forward strand.
AGTACAGTGTGACGCCTCAAAAGATAATATTGGAGCTTGCCTTATGCAAGATAAACATCCAGTACAGTATATATCTCGTAATTTAAGTGAAAACGAAAAGAATTGGGCTCAAATAGAAAAGGAACTATTAGCAATTTGTTTTTCATTTGAAAAATTTGATAAAATATTATATGGCCGCCCTGTTAAAGTGTACAAACAGAGCACAAACCTTTAAAATATATTTTAAATAAGCCACTGCATAAAGTAACACCTAGATTACAAAAGATGGTAATGTTTTTATTAAAATATGATTTTACTATTGAATATATTCCAGGAAAAGATTTAGTTATAGCTGATACTTTAAGTAGAAATGTAAATAATACAGATAATACTGAAACACCTAATTTTTCTAATATTAAAGAAATTCATGGCATCGAATATGATAATTTACCTATGAGTGAAAATAAAGTAAAACAATTTCAGGATACCATTAATAAAGATAATAGTTTGCAAACTATTATTAAATATATTAAAAAGGGCTGGCCTAATAAAAATAAAATTCCAGATAACGTAAAAATTTATTATAAATTAAGAAATGATATCTATTATCATAATAATTTACTCTTTCTTAACGATAAGATTATAGTTCCTTATGAATTACGTAATTATATATTGAATGTGTTGCATGAACCTCATATAGGTATTGATAAAACTAGAATCGAGCTCGTGAAGCTGTATATTGGCCGTGTATAAATGAGGACATAGAAGATTATATTAAACACTGTGAAATTTGTGAAAAATATCAAAGGCAGAATACTAGAGAAACATTACTTAATCACGATATTCCATTACGGGCCTTTTCAAAAATAGGTATTGATTTATGCGAAGTTTATAATAAAGTATATTTAATAATAATGGACTATTTTTCAAAATGGATTGAAATAATCCCAATAAAATCTAAAACAATCGAAGAAATAATTGATAACATAAAAATTGTTTTTGCTACTTTTGGCATTCATAATGAAATTATATCAGATAATGTTCCGTTTAATAGTTATCAATATAAAATATTTGCTAAAGATTATGATTTTAAGTATACTTTCATAAGTCCCAAATATTCTCAGTCAACAGGGGGGTGGTAGAGAAAGGAGTGCAGGCTGCTAAATTATTAATTAAAAAATCGTTTGAGGATAAATCCGATTTAAATCTTAAACTTCTAGAATATCGTAATACTCCTATTCAGAGTTTAAAATTATCACCAGCTCAGTTAATGTTTAATCGAAGATTACGTACTAAATTACCTATTCATAATAAATTACTAAATCCTGAGATCTTTAAAGTAAAGAATGAAATTGAAGCACATCAGGCTAAGCAGTCGAAATATTATAACAGAAATGCTATAAATTTAAATCCTTTAAAACCTGGAGATAATGTAACGTATTTCAATCATTCCACCAAAAAGTGGCAACCAGGATTAATCGTCAAGTTGGCTGATCAGCCTCGCTCGTATTTTGTTAAAAATGTATTTGGTAATATTATTAAGCGTAATCGTATACATTTAAGGAAATCATTTTTAGATTATAATAAATCAATTATGGGTACGTTTGATATAGAACTTCCTATCGAAGATGTACCTAGCGGTAATAATACTATTGATGTATTTAATAATAACACAAATATTGTAAATAGGTAAAATCTCTACTAGAAGTGGAAGAATAGTTCGCCGTCCACAATATCTAAACGATTATATTTAAAAGGGGGAGATGTTATATTAGATTAAGATATATTTAATATTGTATTATCGATATGTGTAATTCTGTAACATGGAGACACAGTATCTCGTTGATGGGATCACGGATTTTTATATTTAGATAGTTTTTAAGATGCACGTGTTTCTGGTTATTTTAGTACTAATAATACATTTTTATAATATTAATAACGTAACAACACCTACTTAAGTAATATAAACAAATTACAACGATTACAAAATCATTGTCTAAGAATAGTGTTGAACAAACCCAGATACACGCCCATTAAAACAATGCATGACATTTTAAACTATCCCAATATACAAGAAATAATAAAAAACAGGACCTTAAAATTGTTTAATGCATGCCGCATGTCTGCTGTCCAAAATGCCAATGAAATTGGAAACTACGATTATCAGTCTCTACGACACAGATATAAAAAATATAAACATATCTTACTAGGGTAGTATTAGGTTTAAAATTCAATGATATTATAGATAAATTTTATTTGATTTATTTTTGTATTCTTTTATTATTTTAACCATTGTGTTTAAAATTTACTTATGAATTACACGTTGCAGGTTTTTTGCGGAATTATTCCTGTAAATTTCATTAAGCAATGAATGTTTATAACTATCACTTGTATATATTTTTTAAAAACTATTATTAAGTTTATCGGTTAAGAAATTTTTTATATTTCGGAACGATAGAACGGTATATTGTAAGTTATTTATATTATAAGTTATTCTTTTCTTGGTAAAATTTAATTAATCAAAATATACTTCTTTTCTTTCTTTCTAAATTAGTATAAATCCATCGAAAACCGAAGCCCATTTTCTTTGCACGCATATGAACAAAATTGCCAAATAACCTGACGGTGTGGAGAAACAGCATCAGCTGGTCAGATTCGGTATTTAGGCGTTGTTTTTGACAACTTACTTAACTACACTAAATATATTAACTATATTAAAACGGAGGCTAATAAATTCATTTGTCCTATATATCCCATGTTTAATGTAAAATTATTTCTTAATACACGCAATAAACTTATTATTTATAAAACACTAATACAAGTCCGGTATTTACTTATTGGTGTTCAATATCGAACGCTAGTTATAATAAATTGCAGCTCATTCAGAACAGATGCCTTAGATGCATACTAAATGTTCCCCGTTATACAAATTATATGCAATAATTAATAGGTAATTACGATGCTAGGCAGATAATATTTATGTATACGAAATATAAGCATAGACGTAGTATTAAACATAATTTATTGTAACGAGCTATCCGCTTACTAACATTGTTCTAATCATTAGTGCGGTATTACATTAATTATTTTCATATTTAATCGTTAGTTTCAACGTTATCTAATATTAAAAATATGAAGAAATTAAGGATGTTTTTCCATAAAGTTAGAAAGTTTAACGATGATAAAATTACACAAAAGTTACAAATTCGTTAAATATAAATATTTTAACAAAATTATATTTATTTGCGTTAATTTCATAAAAATTATGTACGTTTTTAATAATAAATTTATTATTTAATTTATCTACAGAAAATGGAAATGTTTTGGCGCGTGCCTACATAAATAAATAATTCACTTAATCTGTGTTTACAATCGATTTTTTATCTCGTGTTATATAATTCATTTTAAATCCATTAGTCAAAACGAATTATTTTTAAATTTCCAAAAACTACATTTATTTGACAAAACATAAGAAAAACGTAAAGTCGAAATATTTCGGCAATTTCAATTTTTTCCCTCTAAATTTTTAATTGCGTGAAAACAAACGAATACAATAATTTTATAAGTTGACCATGTTCGCCGTAATCTCCTGCTACGATAATCAATAGTTAGGTCGTTTGCTAATCTATATATTTTATTAAAAAAGAATATTTCGACCGAGAATCTTCTAAAATTAACGTCTATATTCGTTTAACAGAATAATATTTATCAACAAGCTAAATTCGTAATAAATACATGTGATAATAGGATCGTACATTGTTAATAACAAATGTAAAATGTATCTTTTCGCAGTGCTCAAACTGATTTATTTATAATAATATCGTATTTAGAAAAATGACGTATAACGTTATAGTTAGTATAAAGTAAAACAATTTTAAATTAAACCTAAAGACGCTTTTTCTAGAATTGAAATTGTAAAATTCATACATATAACTCTGCATAACGATACATTTATAAATTCGAATTTTTGTCTAAATTTCGAGACTAAATTATGTTCGTAAATGACCAGCTTATTAGTATAATATTCAATATTTATAAAATACTATATGAATGAATTACTAAAATCCGGAATAAGGTTATGATATTCAAAAAAATCATATTTAGAAAAATATACAAATTATATACACGACACATTCGAACGAGATTAACAATTCAATGAGAATAAAGAAAATTTTACTTGTTTTTAAGAAATATATCGATCAAGTTTAACCAGTTTTTCAATTACAACTGACTAACGAATTGGAAACAATATATACGAAACGATACGAACACAAATGGACACTTTAATTCTGAAATATTAACAAATAATAAAAAAATAAAGGTTAAACATTGCTAAACATTATGTAGCTTTCACAACTTACTACGCAGCTTACTTTGTTCATATTCTTATAAAGCAATGTTCAGTGAAATCTCCTGTTTTATACACTTTTTGAATACCAACTTTAGCGATGTACATAATCAAAATATTACAAAGACTGAAGATAAAAGTACAAATACACATGTCATCATTTTAAAATCGACAAAATTTAATGGGGAAAATTCAAATTTTAACTTATCCGTGTTGTACGACATTGTTAATTAAATAGAGACGATATTTTCTCATTTGTTGTGTACAATTAGTCAATTAGATAATTGGTCAAAGAATGAAATTACCGGCGCAATATACAAAACATGCAACAAATCGCTTTTAAACATATCTTAAAACTGATTTCGATGTAAAACTATAAAATTAAAATATATATTCAACTTATACGTACCAAATCCGGCCGAATATTACGAAAATTCAAGAATCCAGTGAAATACTCAATTTGAATATCTGCCACGCCTATAAAACGAATTGACTAATTTTTAATTAGAGTTGCATGTAAATCACGGCTTCCATACACTAAAACTATTATTACTTATACTTGACTACTACCGTATATCGGTATAATTATAAAATTCGCGTTTTAAACAGTATTAAACAATATTTAGATTAGTTACAGTATGTTAAAAAATAAAATATTAACATCGTCATTGCACACATTTTAATAACTGCACGCTATTCACCGATGCAAGCGCCACTCCTAGCAACATTCCAAATGGGTAGAAGATATATCTGCAAAAGCGTGCTAATTACCGCAGTATAGAAATATCTGAATTTTGTAATATTGTCCGCAATTATTTGTACGAAAAATAATGTAGCGTTTATTTTCCGTAAAAAATTTTACTTTACAAAAATTATACATAAATTTATGTTTGAAAGTAAAATTCGTAATAACAACGTAACAAGCGCATTCCAACAAAAGTTTACAACACTCATTGTGCGGTTTTCTCTAAAACAAAATGACTTGCAGTAAATATTTGCATTTGCAATTATAATTTGAATACAACATTTTTTCGATTTATTTCAAACAAGTTAATTAAAATTTTTTTTATTTATTACGTAAATAAATAAATAATAAATAAAAAATGTTTAATAATAAATAAAAAAATGTTTAAGTGACTTATTTGAAATAAATCGTTTAAAATAAATTTAGTATTTTATTTTCAATTTATTAATCGTAATATAAAATTTAAGTTGTGAATGTCTTTTACTATTGTTTAACTCATATATAAAAAATCTATACATTTTCAACAATCTTTATAACAATCGGACTTATTATAAATGATATTTTAAAAATTAGTACGAGAATGTAATAATTTAAAGATTATTTAAATATTCCTTTTAAAATTCGAAATATGAATGATAGTTATTTCAAACAAATAAGTTGATATAAGAATATATAAGAATTTAAAGATTACTTATAAGCCTATTTTCAAATTAGAATCTAAAATTATCGAATAAATTCGAATAATAGTTGTTTAAAACATATGCACAATAACAAAAACATTTAACATGAATAAAAACTTACAATTTTTATCTAATTTGCAATTCGATTACAAACCAAAAAGAAAAAAAATATTTTATAATATTATAATCGTTGTTATTTATTGCGTATTTTTTAAACGAAATAGTAATTTTTTTTTATAATGTTTTCATGTAAAAATTAACATACATACACATCATGAATAAAACTTTTGTATACCTAAAGATCGACCGCACGAAAAATAGTCGTTTGAAATTTCAATGCAATTTTCTGTGAAACATTTGCACTAATATTGACCTACATTAATACCGTAACAATCACTTAAGTTCAGCTATAATTTTACCTTACTACGAAGTTTAGTTTTTTTTATAAGCGTACATTTCTCAACCGTGTTACCAGTGAGACAGGTAAGCTGATTCGGATAAATACGGTTAAACAGTGAAATGTTTCCAGGCTTACTTATGGGTATTTTTTTTGTTTTTAATTGCAGCCAAAAAACTAATGTCAATAAATTAGTAAAAAACGCTAGTTTTGAAATGTGCTAAAAAGCAAGATATAATAGATGTAAAATTAATGGAAAAATATTAAAACGAGTAAATTAATATAGATACCTGGGTAGCATAATAACTCAAGATGGAAAAAGCGACAAAGAGATATCGACTAGAATTAGTCTAGCAAAAATTACTTTCAATAAAAGCAGATCTTTACTAGTGTCAAGAAATTTAAAAGTAGAAACTAAGAAGCACTTTGTTAAATCATACTACTGATGTATGGATAACTTGGAAGATCAATCGCCAAATGTATAAAAAAAATCTAACTCTGTGCTGGCGTTGATCACAGAAAATTAGTTGGACAGAAAAAGTGACAAACAAAAAAGTTTTTAAAAACATAAACGAATCGAGGAGCTTAATTCGGAAGCTCAAAAGTAAATGGACTGGCCGTTTGCATCGACACAATCCAAGTTTCGTAAAATTGTAGGGAAAATGGAAGGAAAACAATACAGAGCAAGCCCAAGGAGTAAATATATAGACCAAATTGGAGCAACAAGTTATGCAAATCTTAAAGGATGGGCAGAAAAAAAAACGATTTTAGTTGAACTCACTAAAATCATGACTCATAAAGGTTATCCACCAATCTACGAATTGAGGAAAAGAAGAATTTTGATGCATGGCTTCATCGAACGCATTCTGCGTTGTTCGGTAAATATAGCGCAATATCTTATTTCAAAAACGCTGAAAATACATTTCTTTACACATTTATAGATTTGTGTATTGTAAGTGTACTCATATCAATAATAAGTTTTGTAACGATAATTCGAAGGCGTATCCTGAAGTATTACTTCTTTAATTTCGTGTTCTTGTCTCTTCTTTTTAACTAAATTAGCAAATATAAGAAAACAAATATGTCGTCATATGACGTGGAAAGATGAACGAGATCCAAATAGACAGAGCAAATGAACGCTTTCGAGATGCGATTGAACCATCGCAGAATTCTTCGCATCATCAATTAAACAGAGAAAACGCGACACATAGAAGTACTAAAAAGGCGGAGCCTGCTGATGACTTACCCTTGGATATTAAATTTTATTTGACGGGATTTTATTACTGGACGGAATAGCTATCCACACCACTGTTGATTTGACAAAGTTGTGAGGACTTTCTTCAAGTAGCGGGTGAAATCTCGTTTTCAAATGTATAACTGCGTGTAAAGAAAAAAATTGATAAAATGTGTAACTCAAATAGTTAACACGATATAATATTTCGACGATGTTATTAATGTCACGTGGAAACATGAACGTCGACTGGCCATATCGTAGTATGTCTTGAATTAATTTATCGTTGCGCATTTTGTAGTTATCGTAGAATTGTTTTGAAAGTTGTCCAATCAGTGTAAAATGCGAAATGTGTGTCACTAATTTTGGTATATTTGTTGGCATTTTGTGAGATTTTGCAACTGTGGTTTTCTAATAGTTGCATTTTCGTTAAAGTGCTGTTGGAAACTAAACTCCAGACAAGGTATGCGTAAGTTAACCTAGGACGAATGAGAGTTGTATATATAAATTGTTATTTGTGACCGCGAGGTGGGATAGGCAAAATTATCCGAATAGCTTTATACGCATTATCTATGACGTGATTGATGTGACTGTTAAAAGATAGACGGGAATCCGTAATGACTCCTAGGTACTTAACCCTTCGTCAGTGAGATGAAATTATGTTACATGTTTTATTGCAAACACTGCAACTTAAAGTGGATTTTATATGGAAGTTTGCAACATCTAAATTATTTAACACTTGATTATTATAAATGTTTAATATGTACTATAAACATAAAATTAAACGTACGTGTATAAAATTACATATAATACACAGAACCTCTGATTAAACCACGCATTCAAATAAAAAATATTAATACATTATCGCAACGAAGTTCCCAAAAAATACACCCTACAAATAAAATTTAATATAAATCGATAATTGAAATTGATTAATTACAAAAACAGAAAATTTAACGAAAATACGGAAAGTCAAAATTCCAATGACAACTTCAAAATGATCTGTAAGCCTAATATGACTAATATTTTTATAACATCTAGCCTTTTGTGTTATACGCTGGTTCGTGTCTACTAACGATCATTTCTACCGTGGATTCGTCAAAAAACTTTTCCAAATTTCAACTTGATCTTCAAGATTTTTGACAGTTGCGCGAAATCCAGTATATTTTATGACAATATTTTTTGATCTAGTTCTAGCAGCTTTTGTTCCGCAATGTATTTTCGGACCTTCTATATTATTTGCCAGCCAACAAACAAAATGTGATGAAATGACAACGTTCACATATTTCATCCGATCTCGACTATTACACATCTAGTGAGGAACGTGGAAAGCTTATTTACGAATCATTTGAATTCTAATTTTTGAACGTTTATTTTACATGAAAAATATAATTTTCTTGTTGTTTTTTTACGTGTTGAATTATTATAGTAATCATTTTAATTCTTATTTTTAAGTGTTTATTTTCTATCATAATCGTTAATAATAATGATTTTAATTCTTACTTTTAAATGTTTATTTCGTTCAGAGTAGTTTTATTTTTAAATATTCATTTTAATTCACGACTGTAGTTATTTAATATTTAATAAATATGAATTTTTCGGAATTGGCAGAAGAGATAAAATCCTTTTTACAACAAAAAGGTTTACTACATCATCAAAAGTAGTAATAATCATGATATGAAATTATGTACCGGTTCTCGTGATAGATAAATCTGTTGTAAATATACATGTTGTGTAGAAAAATCTCTACGATCTGGTACGTTTATATCGTATTTCAAGTTTTAGATGATTACCGTACCATAATTCTTGTTATTTATGCATGGAGTAAGGAAATATATACCACACTTCAATATTGCAAAGACGAATTGAATATGAGTGGCCATATTGCTGTTGAATGGAATTTTTGTATCTACGTAAAATTTGTGAACATGCATTGTTGAACAACAGAGCACGAATAGGAGGACCGAATCTGGATGTAGAAATCGAGGAATCACGCTCTTCGAAATGAAAATATAATCGAGGAAGGATTTTAATCAATGAGTTTTATTTGTAGAAAAACAAAAGGATGTTTCTTAATGTCGGTTCCAAATAGATCAGCTGTTACATTATGGCCGTTGATAATACAGAATGTTGCTGCTGGAACGACAGTTATAAGCGATGAATGGCGAGTATACCAGAATGTAGCCAATAATTATAATCATCAGACTGTTAATCACAGTGTTAATTTCGTACATCCAGTCACATTGGCTCATAACCAGTCAATTGAAAGTTTACGGGCCAAATTAAAATCTAAAAATAAAAAACGTTGGAGCATCTCACAATGGTAAATTCATACTTTTGAGAATATACGTGGCGTATGAAACGTCAAAAGGAAAATTTATTTGATAAAATATTAGAAGAAATCGCGCATGACACTATATGAATAATGTTTTATATATTGAACTGTTTTTTATTCTTTATTTCTTTTATCGTATAAATTTTAATATTAAAAATTATTTCTTTTAAAATATAAAAAACGAAATATCACGCAATTATAGGTTCGTGTATTTAGAGGACTGAACGGGATATCCAATGTTGCGCCATATCTCTTGTTTGATGGCATACACTACAGAAGGGGTCCGTATTTTCAATTTTATCATATTGTAAAAAAATGAATTATTATTTTCATTATATTCTTGTTGTCTGTAACCTTCACTTTCTAATTCCTGCTCGCTTGCTGAATCTTTTTTACGAACTTCCACTGTATCAATTTCTTCATCACTAGTATTAACATCGTCTATGAGATTTTCACATTTCATTTCCTCTCAATCAATTAATACAAACATTTTTCTAATACGAGCAACTGCGAAGTATATAAGTATATTAATATTTGAAAATTATTTTTGTTGAAAATATTCAAAAGGAGATCTAGCTTAAAATACCAAGGTAAAATGAACATGTTCTTTTAGACTATATTTCAAATTTATAAGGGATCTCTCTATTCGGCATTATACGTATTTCATAAGTTAAGACGACGAAAAATCTTTTTATGATCAAATAAATGCAAAATATCATCTTGCCTTGAGTAGAAAACGTAACTGATGAGATCGGCGTCTCAGACCGTGTACACAATTAATGAGGTCGGGTGTAGGAGATCGAAATACACAACTGCTAAATACCCAATGGCAACACAGGATATACGCGTGTAAAGCAATTTCAGGAAGCTAGCTGAATACACAGGTATCCTACCAAAAGGAGAAAAAAATAATCAGCATTCTTTTATTGCGTCAGGTTAACTTCTTTAGCCCATTTGATGTGACCATCTTTGATTCTTATATCCAGTATAGGTGGCGGTTGCCTTCTAGTGAAGTGGATGACCTCAGTTATTTTTCAGTGTTTAGTTTTAGCTTCTAACGCCTGTAATACTTACAAATTATGGAAGCGGCTTTTTGTAATTAACCTGTTCAGTCCCATGTGCGCGTTATTCTGAGTACATGTTTATTTACTTTTTAATGACTAATCATTACGATGTTTTATCCGTTATCTCGTCTTTCTCATTATTCGCTTTTAGACCGAAGTCGTTATATATATCTTCGAATTTCTTCGATTCTATCGCAAAATCTGTGTAAGTTATATCATATCATTCCGAGCTCCGTTTAATGTAAATATTTCGTAGTAGCGGAAACGTCTCTCGTAACTAAACCCTTGCTCATTATTATACGGTAGAGAAATTTTAATACTGACGCAATTATACGTTTTTCCCGGTTCCGATTGTTTCAGTTCCAGCGCATGACCTTAAGAAATACATCGTAAATGGGTTTTTTGCATTATGGCAGAAGAAGCGGCAGCTGACGTCACAAACCAACAAATCGATCGATCCCTGGACATCACCAGTTTGCGATTGGGTCATATGCGTCTCACTCATGCGTATCTTATTAATAAAACTTTGGATTCAGTGTGTTCCGGCTGTAATATTATCCTCTCCATCTCCTATATTCTAGTTGATTGTCTCTTATACTCCTCGCTGAGTGCGTCTCTTAATCTTCCTCCTTCGCTTCATCTCCTCTTCAAAGATGACCACGTTTCATTGTCGTAATTACCTTCCTCCATCGTTCCAGTATTCCAAAATCTAACCCTCTTTTCCTGTCGTAGCCTTGGTTGCTGTACATGGCGCATTAATTTAGTATTCCCAATTCCAATAATATTTATATAAACTCGTCGAAAATTATCTAGAATCGTTTATAAAGCAGCGTTATATAATAAACACTCTGCATAAAATTATTAATTTTATTCTTCGAAATTACACGTTTGACCGGAAGGGGTTAAGTTAAATCGTTATTGTCGCTATATATTTATTACGACAGACGCGGCAGACGAATATTTCTAGTAGTGCGAGTGGGCTAGTGACGGGCGCTGTTTACAATTTATTTCACTATTTGACGGCGGTAACTAATAATATTGGTAACTAGTTTCGTCGATATAATTTCGTCGTAATTATATAGTCGTTTAAAGTGCGATCGGGGAATCGTTTAAATATTCATCGGATTTTAATTTCGTTCGTATCGTACTATTACCGTTATTTATTACCGACAGTGTTGATATTACAGCTATTATATTACGACCACAAATACATTATTATTAATATTAATACGATATATATATATATATATATATATATATATATATATATATATATATATATATATACGAGATCTTTTATACAACCGTAACTAAGTACAATTTTTCACCCTTATACAATTGCAGTCATTTTTCACCCCGCAAAATCACAGTGGTGGAATATTATCTTTGTCAACAGTTTAACTCTTCTCATTGACAATCAGCGTCAATCTTATACGAAAATTCACAAGAAATCGCCTATATACACACACACATATATATATATATATATATATAAATTTTTCTTTTTACATCAAATGCTTTCGTGTCTTATACGTCCTTTTTGTTCTAGAACTTTGGCTTTACATAATTGATGACCGTCAACGATGATGGATAATTTTCCATATAACGGTGAGTAGACGTCCTGCGGTGGAAGTACCACAAGAAATTGTCGTAATTACGTTTGTATTCTATGTTTCTATGTATGTACACATACACACACATAAATAAATACAAATACAAGTACAAATACAAATACAAATTAGAAAGACAACACGTACGAGCGCACGTGTCTATTTGCTTTTGCCAAAAGTAAATTGAGGGTTGAATTAAATGTCATTCTATTTACACTATCGAAAAAAATATCGACGAAGAGTGTGGTTGACGAATGATAACCGTCGTAGGTAATTGAAAATAAAAAAAATCTAAATGCGATGTTAGCCATTATCATAATTGTGAATCTGGAATGTTAACAGATCATCTTCATTTGGGAGCTCTTATAGCGAATGATATTAGAAATCGAAATGAAATCAAAACAATAATTGTAATGAGGAAAGAAGTGTTTAATAATATGAATCTTAACTCGAACAAAAGAATATTACATCATTACGTCCGGTCGGTGCCTAAATATGTTCGAAAAACGTGGACACGCGAATAGCGAAAAAAGAATCAACACGTTTGAAATGCGGTGGTGCTATCCCAGGATACTGAAAATATCGTGGACAGATGGTATTACGAACAAAACGGTAATGAGGAGAGTTTAAGAGGAAGAAAATAAACTAGCGAAAGACATTGAAGAAAAAAAAAGTAAATCGCTCTTAAGATCGGAGAAGGCTCGTGACTGTCATATAAGGAAATATACCATCAAAACCATTAAGAGGCGGCAAAGGGTGGAATTGTTCACTTCGAACATGCCGCCTCATGACCTGGCTGAAATTATAAGAAAAGCCAAAGATCGGGACGTATGAAATAGAGTATAATGTGTGCAAAACTCTCGAACACGAGATGTGACTAATATAATGATGATGATTACATACATACATATATATATATATCATCATCATTCATCATGTAATCATCAGTCTTTAATTTTCTCTACAATTGACAATTTGCTGTTTTCCTCTTCACATCTGCATATCCGGTACTGCCAGTGTCTTGTATTAGCTGTTGCATATATTGTTTTCTAGGTCTTCCCTTTCCTCGTCTTCCATCCATTATTCCTTATATAATTATCTTTTGTAGACTATCGTTCCTTAGAATATGCCCAATCATAGTCATCCTTCATTTTATTATTGTTTTCCATAACGTTCTTTCCCCTCCAATTTTCTTTAGGATTTCTTCGTTACTCAGTTTATCCGCCCGCTGATTTTCAGTATTTTCCTGTAACACCACATGTCGAATGCTATATATATATATATATATATATATATATATATATATCGAATTAACGCAAAAATCTACGCAGGGTTTTTAGTTGTATTTTTTTCCCTGTATAATTATTGTATAATTATAAAATAAATTTTAAGATTTCTCTGTACACTATTTCCTAAGACGCGTAGTAAGAGCGTTAACGCTGCTCGGTATGCGCATTTTTTTATTTACTTATTATTTGCTGATGTATAAAAACATAAATATACTTTATTGAATTGAATTGAATAACGCAAAAATAACTAAATATGGGATGATGTAAGTTTTTGAGAAAACAAGCGGTTGATTTAAGGTACAGATATAATCCATTTTTTTTTTACGATTTTAGCAATAGCGCATTCACTTACGAAATTATATGCAGTAAATTTCGATTAATCTTTCTAGAATGGATTTTTTTTTTTGTAGAGAAAAAATACGAACGAAAAACCGTTTGTTTACTCAAGTGTACCAGTCATCGTTAGCGGAAGTTTGTACGAGTGGTAATTCTCAGAAACCCAAGAAGAAATTTCTACTTACGATTTAGTATAACTTAGCGAAATCTATTATAGGAGGAAGTAACGTCGACGAAGCGAACATCGTTCAGTAGATTGAGGCGTTGAATATCTCAAATTTATGAGAGAGCATCAGGTATGGTTTCACAGGAGAGTGTGGAAGAGGATAAGACGAATAAGCAAGTAAGCCACGACGCAGCTCCAACACATATCGAATGAATTATTCAATATATGTAGAAAAACAAGACGATGCATCGCTATTAAAAAAAACTTCAATCTCGAGTAAAGAAGAGACGTTTGATTTCGAAAAAACAAAAACTGGTGACAGATTTTTTGTGAAACCTACAAGGATAACTCTTAAAACCTTCTTTCCATTATTAATTACGTAATATGTATACATATATGCATTAATGTGCGTACGCACATATTATAAATAATTTTTTTTCGTGTTGATTCGAATTGTTTCGTTGACCTTTTGAAAATTTTGCGGATTATCCGCGAAATTTGCTTATCCGCGACTGACACGCCACAGAATGCCACAAATAATCGATAGTCTATTATATATATATATATATATATATATATATATATATATATATATATATATATATATATATATATATATATATATATATATATATATACATATATGTATATATGTATATCTATCTATCTTATATATATATATATATATATATATATATATATATATATATATATATATATATATATATATATAAAAGCAAAATTTCACCAAGAAGGTTAATAACTTTTTAGATAATCGACCGTTCGAGCTGAATTTTACTAAAAACTCAGATCACAATTGTCGTTACAGATTCTGTATGTATATATATATATATATATATATATATATAAAATGATGACAACGCTTATACCAAAAATAAAGGTTGAAACAGGGTGCGATTTTCAAGTAAAGTGTTTTGACCGTTTTTGGAGATTCGCCAGTTTGGCTAAATCGCATATACATATTTTAACACGTATATCGGTTTACCTCTAAGTTCAATCTTCGGCGAGTACTTAAGGGTTGAAAATCGGTCGAAAATTAACCGTTTTTTACTTTGGACGCTATATCTATATATCTATATATCTTATATACAGAACAAGACTTAAATCAAAATCTGTCCCGAGAGAATTTCCTAAATTTCCTAACGAATATTTTCCGTAATAAACATCATCAAGCTATCTATCATCCCCGTCTCCGAAAAATTCGAATTGTAAATCTTCTACGTCGGTTATCCGTGTTGGACATCGTGATCATGTAGCAAACTGGCCACTGAACGCCATGTTCTATGATCTTTTATATATATATATATATGTGTGTGTGTGTGTGTTTAAAAATTTTAATTGAATCATCCAAGTTGTAAAATACAAGCGACATATAATAAAAAGGTAAACTAAAGATGTTACGTCTTATATTCTACCCGGTATCAGCTTGAAAAGATACACCTTGACATTTCTATTTCGCACTAAATGATCGATTTGTTTAAAATACGACGTGTTAAGATTTACACCTATTTACTATCAGTAAAAATCCTTTCTAATTGATGTGTTTAAAGAAAAACAAATTTTATAAGTTTAGTTCAATATATATATATATATATATATATATATATATATATATATATATATATATATATATATATATATATATATATATATATATATATATATATATATATATATATATATATGTATGTATGTATATGTATATAACTAGTTAAAACAAAATCATAACACAGTTTAATCACTATGAAAGTTTTTTATTGCAAAACTTTTCGACAGTTACACGTCATTATCAAACATACACTATAAATGTTATGTATAAATTAACTGAAATATTCATATAACGACAACCTGCGAAAGGGAGGTAGTATCAATTGCGCATACATAGTTGACTAAAGTAGTAGGGATAATAAATATATCGACGTTGACTCCTTTCATTGGGAAATGAGTTAATAGAAATACGACAGTACGTTGTCAATGTCAGTTGTGGTCAAAAGACCGGTGTGACAAAAAAAAAAAAGAGAAAAAAAATATGTTTAAATAATTTTTACATTAGATAAAAAGTTTTTATTTTTCCGGATATTTAGCGCAATTGTTTATATATGTAAATTTTATACTGCTGATTTGTTGATTGTGTTGTTCACCACATTCATTATCTAATTATTTCATAATCAAATCTGTTTTTTTTTACATTTTTTTTTTTTTTTTGTAATATTGCGCATCTAAATTAAGTATTTTTTCCTATTTTATTTTTTGTTTTTCCCTTTTGTATTGTTTATATATTGTACACATTTTTATATATATATATATATATTTAGGTCCATTTGATAAGTACTTAAAAAGGCAGGAAACCTTTGTGGTCTTTTCATTTGTAAAAAATTAATAATTTTAACTATTTTTTTGTTTTATTTATTATTTTTTAAATTACATTTATCTCTATAACGAGTAAAATTAGTAAAAGAAACAGTATTTTTTTGGAATATTTTTCGAATTAATTTTAAAAATTTCCAGTCAATTTCCGGTTTTTAATAATCAACTTTCAAAGGAAATGCATTTTTTGTTTTTCCAAACTGGAAGCGAAATCTACTGGACATTATGAAACATAATAGTATATATTTATTCCAAAAGAGCGCGATGTTATACAAATGTAAATATTTTTTATAGTGTGTAAACATTTTTCTACAGCATCATCTAACGTCCAACTCTCATTGTCATAGAGTAAGACTGAGAAGATTTTTACTTGTTTGAAACGTAATTTGAGACTCAACTCATCTTTAGTAAGTAGTTTGTTCATTATTACGAACACTACACTCTATTATTCTATTTTCGGTCGAATTTCCTTCTTAAAGGTTTTAGGTTTTATAATAGATAATAAATTAAATTTCCTCAAATATATGGAGTGTATTAATAATTAGGTTTACTGATAATCCTAACTCCTTACCTAAAATTAATCACATTCCTTAATTATCCTAATTTATACAAATTAATATAAAAAAATGTAGTAACCTAATTTATATTAATCCGTGTCTCTAGCCATTCACGGCACGTGAATTTAAGAAATAATATTAAATAATAATTATTAACGATTTTGTCTTTTTTACTGACTTTTTCCTACTTACGTGATTACCGTTGTTTGCAGCAATTAATGCTGGTATGATGTTTAAAAAAAAAAAAAAAAAAATTTAGATGCGATCAAGTGGCATAAATGAATTAAATTTTTCCTCAATATTACAATACACTTTCATGTAAACTAATCAGATCAACGCTGGAATAACATTTATTATATTATTATATTATATTATTATTATTATTATTATTATATAAAATTATACGATATACAGTTTTTGAATCACACATGCACATATTTTTGCTTATCACAAAGGCGGCAGTATGTTACCCCATTGCCCCGGTAATTGTAACTCCCAACTATACGCACCTATCTCTTCATGTCATGCACAGTCATCTAACAACGTTGATAATGTCGCTGCACCAATACTATCGCAAAGCCATCTCGTACATCACGGCAATAACGATAATTCGTGTCTATTGCTTCATATCTGAAAACTTTGTCTAACAAACACCTCCGCACAAACGTATTATCACGCATTTAATTCTCGTTTTGAATCATGCTCGGACTTCCGAAATTATTAACAGTCAAACGTGAGATGAGGAGGTAACCGACGACGACAATACAACACGATAATATTATTCAGAAGACGTATTATCAACATCACCGTAGGTGGAAGAACGTATAGAGAAAAATTGGCAGATTTCTAAAAAGAAACCCAGAAAAAGACCATTGAACGTGCACAAATGAAATAATTTCGGTATGAAGCAAAATAGATTCTAGTATATTGCAATTCAAAGACGAAGCCTATGAGAATTCAATTATTCACAGCGAGCTGATGATATCAAAAAACAAACACCTATATTCGCACACGACGTAATTAATTAATTTACACGACTTCAGAGCAAAATTCTTGAAAGTAAGCTGTTAAAATCAACGTACAAACCTGTGATAATTATAAGAAACTAATCACAACATTAAAAAAAAAATAGATTAATTACCGGATTTACCAACTGAAATACGAACGAGCCTATACGGGTGTAATTGGAGGTTTACATACGTCCTTCATAAGCAGCGACATTACGAAGGAATTAGAGAAACATTAAAAAATGGGGAAAAAATAAAGAACCTCTCCAGCTATATTTTATCGAGTTAGAGCTGACTGATGACATTAAACGTATATATATATATATATATGATTTCGATTTATACGTTAAAGAATTAGTGTAGAAACTTGTGACGTGTAAGGAGACATACTACAATGCGATAGATATCAAAGGTACACGCATGCATAATATAATTTTCTAAATGCCATTAAAATATGTTAAATATAATCATAATTCGACCAATTACAATAAAAGAAAGAAATGTATCACCGAGGTGTGCGTTATGCGCGCAACGACATACCATTAATTATATAATGCGACATACAATGCGAAGCAGATAAACCGAATGTTCGCGTAAGCTGCAGTAATGTTTCGCGTTCACTTACAGGGCGCATAAACCTCTATTATCGTATGCGAAAGTTACAAGCAGAGACTAACGGCGTCAACGTGGTGGTCGATGCTATATAATGTTTATAATTGCGCTGGTTTCCAATAGTGGTAAATAGTAACCGTTTCGCACTTAACTCGATATGTTTCAATAGTTAACGAATCAGAACACTATGATATTCAATTTGTCGTCCTCAGTTATGAGAATAGGACTAGATGGTCAGTTCGTTCAGAATTGCACGTTGGAACGTTAACGGCACATTACGACGTAAGTTAGAAACAGAGCTGTTTTTAAAATTACAAGCTTGAATGTAGGCAGGATATCAATTCTGCACTTCAGAAATACATAAACATTCCGATGCTATATACGCTCTAAATTTTTAAACAATGTAAGATGTGAAACAGACAATGAGATCCTTGTGCGCTATTCCTTCCCACCTAATTAGTCAATTCACTCTGCCGAATTTTATGCTATCTTCCTTGCTATCCGATATATATATATATATATATATATATATATATATATATATATATATATAATTGAAAACCTAATCAAATATTTCCCTCAATCTGCGATATTAACAGACACATCGTCGGCAATTCTGGCTATCTCTAATTATCATTCCTTTCATCAATATCCAATTACTAAGATGATCACCAAGTAATTGTGGTCGATGGAACCAATACATTGGCCGATAATGGCCACTCTCATATTACAGATAATGATATGGCAGACTGGGCTGCCAAGCAAGCAGCAACCATGCTTCCTCATCCGAACCCTGCAATTCCGCGTCTAGATGATTTAAAATTAATACATCAGCAATTAAATCATAGATGACAGTCTCTTTGGGCGCATATGCTAATTACTAATAAATTATGGTCAATAAAATTAGACACTGCGCGTTTCATTACTTCTTCTGACTTATCGTGGAATGTTGAAATATTTTTACGTCGTCTTAGACTTGGCCATACAACTGTCACTCACAGTTGCTCCAGCATCAACTTCTTTCGGGTTATACCTGCGGCAACAATATCATCAAAGTGCATCATCTCCTAATCGATTGTACTCAGCTCTTTGTGCATTAAATTAGCTATTCTTCGATTCATTCAATCATCCGACCTGTCACTTCTAATCTGAGTCTAAATTAAACTACTTCGTTGATATACTCATGATCTCAGAAACACTTTTTAAAAATAAAACAGTTTTCATTATTTTCAACTGTACACTTTTCTTAGGCCGGATAACGAAGCTCGCGGTGATAGTGCAATTATTATTAAAACTAATTACGCGCCACTAGGAGAAAAATTGTTCGGAAAATACAGAATGAAAAGTACGCTAGCTATCGAATGAGCAACTACATTAAAACTTATCAGTTGAATATTTTAGTCATCGGTAGGGAAAGTCATATCTGCTGAAGACTGGAACTCGAAAAATCGCAAATGGGATCTCGTTTGGACGGTATAAGGGAAAAAATGGCCTCGTGATCGTAAAAAAAACAAACAAACGATTTTCTCAAAATTCTTCATAACAAAAGGAATTCTATCGTAGATTGTCGCTTCGAACTACAGTCAGACCATTCCTCAGTCATATTAGTAAGCATTTCGCCGCTAACGAAAACACTTGAGCCATACTTTATCAATAATAATAAAAAAACAAAAAACTTGCCGTTTTCTAAAGCCTGCTGGTCTATTCAGGTTTCGTCATTGTCGAAATTTTAAAAGATTTCGGCTTGGCAGATCTTTTCTTTTTATCTTTTTGGACACTTTTAAAGAAATTCTACAGTTGTCCTTATTTCCGTTCCTTGATTCCCTAACATCTTTTCGCCTGACATCTTTAATTTTTCTAATGTTAGAAAAAAAAAAGCTGCGGTCGAAGTTTGACGACTATCCTGCATGGATTTTAGTTTTTCCAACTCGAATAATACGAATAGAAATAATGGAGAAATTTCAGTAATTTTTAACGATGCTAAAAATAAAATGTCCATTTAATACGCTTGAGGGTAGTATTCGAAGTGAAATATTCGAGCATATGAGCCCGTCTACAAAAATAGAAATACGTCGATAGTAAAGAACGCGGTTAGAAAGAAAAATAAACATCCATTTTTAGAATGTTCACGTAGGTGGAATAAAAGATGAACATCCCGATGACGTAACACTAATGGCTATCGGTCCGCATGGAGATGTCCATTACCGAAACCTTAATAATAGAAACAGGCAAATGTTTATAAATAAGAGAGTTGTAGTAAAACGTTGTATACAAACGCAATTTAATCAACTTGTCAAGATGGAAAGATGCAAAAGATATTTTTTCATATATATATATACACACATAATATATGTATATATATTAGCGTGCGAATACCCACCATCACACGCGCACATATACCTACGGTCACACACATACACATACACACACAAGTCATACATACATTATATATACGTATACATATATATTAACCGAAATTTCTGAAATTACAGGTATTTTTCTAATAAAGCATGCCCACGCTGCTCTGTCAATGTTAATGTGACAGAATCGTACACTTCTTTTTGAAATTTTCGATATAGGAAAAAAATAAACAATGCATATATATATATATATATATATATATATATATATATATATATATATATATATATATATATATAATTATATATGTATGTGTGTAAAATGTCTCAAGGGATTTTCGTATTTTTATTAGTGGTAATATTTATATCTATATCTACACACCTATGCTCTAGCAGCCTGTGTTTCTTTTATAAGATTAGCAAAAGCTTAACTAAATAGTTTTTTTTTTTTTTTAAAGGCATGTTTTTACAACTTATCCAACGTGATGCTGTACGTACGAACTAACATAAAGGTGAACAACTTCTCTGGGAACACAGCCATATCCGGAAACATATGTAAATTCTCAAGATGAAGATGGGATAATGCATTGTACGGAGGACCGTTATATGATGAGCGAAATAATTTGAAGGATAGTTCAGAACTTATCGTTACTAAGGGAAGGAGATTCGAAAAACGAACGATATGGATTGCAAATTGCCCGTTCAGCATGCAGAGAAGAGGAGAGTGAGGAGTTTTGTCGGGGATTGCTCGATGTCCCGGTACAGAAAGACACGAATATATCCGAGTTTTTACATGATGAATGAAATCAGTGTATCTGACGTATTCAATTTTTTCCATATCCTTCAAAGTGCTTTGTAAGTCAGTGGTAACGAGGTAACTACTCGGAAGATTCGGAATAAATTAAGAACGATATAACACCGTTACTCACTCAGAGGTGAATAAGGAACAAAGATCGGATAACCTGTGAAGTTACTAATATTAAGAGATGAAATGAACATTGCTGCTCCCGTTCCTTGAGCAGACTTTGATCCATCTATATAAAAATTTTTCAGAGATAATATTATTGCATGCAACATGGATCGGTGGACGATACCAGATTTATAGTCCGTGTTTTTGATCTATACGCCACGAGATTAAAATCACTAAGGTTTTTATTAGCAAGTTTGTTGTCGTATATTCTATGATATAGTGGAATGGCTTACAGATATGTAGGTTAGCTGTGAATAAGACGTTAATCGAATAAACAGTCGCGGACCGAAAACTACCACCATGTATGTGATTCCAGTGGTGACGTGGTAAGGAGACACGAGGACGCAGATGGGCAGCTTGAGTAATTGTGTACTAAAAGTCTGCATAAATCCGACTACTGTCTCTCCCTCGGCCGATTTGGGTCGCCGTAAAAACCGTACATCGTTACCTCCTCAGTAAAAAATCGCCACCTTGCGGGTAGGATATTGATCCAAAGGTTAAAGGGGACAAACATGACAGAAAATAAAAATAAAACCCAGAAGCGTCTGTCTCCTGTGGAGCGGTTTTCTGGTCAGCGCATGTTCTACAACGCTATGTTCGGACCGCATTACATGTCCTAACGAAGACGAGTTTTGCGTATTCCGTTAAGCATCGCTTTTTCCTCTGCTATTCATTCTAGAACTCTTTTATTCGTAATTCAGTCCGGATAATTCGTTGCATCTTTCGCCAGCGCCACGTTTCAAAAATGTTTCAAGTCGACTTCAATCTATTTATTGGAGTATCTAGTTTTCTGAGCCATACAACGCTATTGACCAGAACTTTGAAAAAGTTCTGAGAAGTACCAGTGGTTCGTGAAAAACCAAAAAAAAAAAAAATGAAGCAAAATTGTAAAGATTGTAAAGACCTCAGAACGCTAAATATACTACATCATGCCCTTAAAATTTTGACGAGAATAATATATTACAGAATAGAATCCAAAATTTAAAACAACCTAAAAGATGATCAATTCGGTTTTCGGAGAAACAAAAGCGCAAAAGAAGTTATACTCTCCCTACGTTTGATACTTGAAAAAGCTTTTGAAGTAGGAAAAAAGGTTTATATAGCTTTTGTAGATATAGAGAAAGCTTTCGACTATGTAGATTGGAATATATTATTTAACTCCTTAAAGAGAAAAGATATTGACTACAGTGATCGACGACTCTTGTTTAAAATCTGCACAAACAAATCAATAATCATAGGTGAACAAAATGCAAAGATAGGCAATGGAGTACGTCAAGGCTGTAACCTTTCTCCGTTACTTTTTAATAGTTACATTGAAGAAGCAAAGGATTTTTACTGAGAAAATACAAATAATAATGGAATAAATATTAATGGTAAAATATATAACATAATTAGATTAGCTGATGATATAGCAATAATAACAGAAACAGAGAAGGGGATACAAGTCTTTAAATGCGTTAAGCAAAGTACTAAAACAAAAATGTAAAATGAAAATAAATACTGCAAAAACTAAAGTGATGGTATCTTCAAAAAATGGAAATCAAAGATTAAATATTGTCTTAAATCAAATGAGTTTAGATCAAGTAGCAGAGTTCCCTTACTTAGGAAGATCCTCAGATGGTAGAAGTATGAAAGATATAAGGAGAAGAACAGCCCTAGCGAAAAAAGGAGTTTATGAAAAAACCGTTCCTCGTATCGAAAAATATATCAATTAATACTAGAAAACACTTCGTAAAAAGCTTTATCTGGAGTATGGCATTGCATGGATCGGAGACATGGACGGTTTTAAAAAGAGATAAGCTCAGAGCGTTCGAAAGATGGTGCTGGCACCGAATGTTTCGAATACCTTGGACGAGTAAAATATCTAATAGCGAAATTCTACAACTGACAAACGAACGTCGCAAAATAGAAAATACGATAAAAAAGAGAAGAAACGAAATGGTCGGACATTTCATCAGATATTCGGAATGAATGACAACATTAATTGAAGGAATGATGAACGGAAGACGAAGTAAAGGTAGACCACGAATTGGATATATGGGCCAAATAAAAAATTGCGAAACTTATGTCGTTATAAAAGCACGAGCATGCTTCTGTAGAAGGATCTAATGTGCTAATATATATATATATATATAATATATATACACGATGCTACATATGTATATTCTAAAACAACAACACACGCATACCGTTACGCAATACTAAATTAGTGCAGCTCTACACATCGCAGCAAACCTACTATCTGAAGAGCACACAGCAGGGTTATTAGTTTGGTGGCCTACATGAAATAAGGCACTACTAAAGTTTCCTGGTTTTTGAATTCGTGAAAGATTTCAGAGTGTTATATAGTTTCTATCTATTAATTGTAATTTATAATTTTAATTTTTGCTACGCGATAAATTAACAATCATTTTAATTCATTTTTGACAACGCGTAATTAAAAATTAGAGCAGATATTAAAGTGACGTAGCACATCTGTTACATGGCCGATTTAACGTACTATAGATTTAATTTCTGGTAAAATCTCCATTTATTCATTACCGAACAATCATTTTATAATAACACTGTATATTATAGGACAATTTTGATGAAATTAAAGCTGATAGTATCGAATATTGGAATTTTAGCGTTAAATGTTTATGTACCGTATAATGGGCACCATGAGTGAAAGGGTTAATTATATTTAATAAAAAAATAAAATAATAAGTCTTCTAGTTTCACCGGCTACAACAGAGTATACTGAATGATAAGAACATTTGAATCGTCGATTCAAATTTAAATCGATCGAGTCGTTCAAAGCGAAATCGCTAAGGAGCGAACGAAAAACAACGCCATCGACTTACGAATATCTAAGCGAACTTTAAAAGTTAGTCGCGATTTTGAGAAGTCGGCAATTTTTAAGAAATGTTGTTATAATCTTTTATGTATGCGTGTCTGTGTGTATACGCATATATATGTATAATTCTACTTTCGACTTGATGCTGGTTAAAACTGTTCCAGATATATTTCGTGATTTCTATCAAAATGTGATCACTGTGAAGGGCTGACGCGAAATACTAGCTAATTAGTCTCAAATTTTCCAGGTTCGATGTTGCCGACTGATAATTTGGTAGCAGCTGTCTTCCCATTTTTTTTTTACTTTACTTCCCTAAAATTACACAGCCGTAGTGGCCGATGCTGATCATGACGTTATCCTCGAATGGACCAATTACAGTATAAACAATAACAAAAAAGTAATTAAACTCACTGAATTTTTACATATAAAAAGAACGCAAGCCGATTAACCCTTTATCTAGTGGACATTAAAAATATAAAAAAATATAATATATGCAATTTGTAGAACCTATAAAAGGGAACAAAAATTAAATAAATCGGAAGAAAATACATAATTTAGATGTACAATATTACAAGAAATAGAAAAAAAACAAAAAAAAAACAGTTATTTGTAAAATAATCTGATAATGAATCTGGCGATACAATAAACAAATCAGTAATATAAAATTTATACATAAGCAACGACACTAAATAGCCGGAGTAATAAAAACATTAGAGAAATTAATTAAATTTATAATATAAGTACAATATTTTAAATTGAATTATGTAAAATTAAGTTTAAAATTTTTCTTTCGGCGTATACCAAGTCAATTTTATTACTTTGCGACATACTAATTGCAATTTTCATTTTCAAACTGCAAGTGTTTTCGAAACGTCATAAAGCAATCAAGTTGAAGTTTTTTTTTTCTTTTTTGTACACCAGTTCGAAAAAAAAGGTTGGGGTAAGTATATTGTTTAATAAATGAAGTACAAATACAGTAGAAATAACAGATTGTCCAGAACCCGTCCAATATTAAGTTTATGGAACTCTGAACAAACGGTTTTATTTATAATAATAACAAACCTTCTCGGTGCATATTTATTCTACGATGATTTATTTCTGCAATGGTGTGAAAGTATTAAAAAAATTTTAAATGGTTTAGTTACTAATCGATCTGTTCTATTATCGCTTAAATTCTTTATTACAACGATTACAGCCGAAAGAGTGCGCTTTATCAGTAAAGTTTACACGTCACGTAGTTGTCGGCGCGTGCGATGTTATACTTTTATATAAATAATCTTTAAATAAACCGTGACTCGTAATAAACTGTACGTTAAAAAGGAATTAGGTATAAACGATGTATTATCGAAACTTTTTTCAGTGTCTGAGGAAAAGTTTTTCAGCTATTTATATTCATTGTACTGTGATTGAAATTTATTTTTGTATAATATCTAATATACAAACTGTTTTAACGTCAAAAGTTTTTATTCATGAATGAAATAAGGCGTGAAGACCGTACATCAACCAACTGAAAACGGAAAGCACAAAAAAAAAACTAAATTTAATCCGCAAACTAGCTAACACATCATACGGTTCAGACCGTTCCTCTTTATTGACAATCTATCAAACACTGATTAAATCAAAGCTCGACTACGGCGCCGTAATTTACTCGTCAGCTAATCAAAACATTATCAAATCAATACGATACACTATACTGCCATAAGACTCGCTATTGGAGCTTCTCCCATTAATACGATCAATTAAGTTATGTAAACAACGTAATTGTATTAAATTCAATAATTTCTTTCCTCTTGTATTGTTCACCGTGTCTCATAATAAGTGTCGAGAGAAAAGATCTCCGAACCGTATCAATTTTGGTTAATTTATTATTACAAATATAGATATAAATAAATTGGAAATACCGTGCGGATACGTTACTCGGTGGTAACGATAAAATAAATATAATATCGTCAATTCGGACAAACATCATATTAAAATTATTATGCATAAAAATAGTTTTTATAGGTAATTCCTACGTACGCGGTAAATTATCGTTATTCATATATTATTTTCTCTTTTAATTTATGAGTACATAATTACTTTTACATTTATCGCAGATAAATACAATATCTATATTTTTAGGAATAGTTTTTGTTAGTAATACATCTCTAGCTACTCTAGAGTGATTTTCATTATATTGTAATATGTTTATCATTTAATTACTTATTAAGCTGAAAAAATAGTATTAGAGTATAATTTCATGGTTATGCAATAATAATATCAATGCAGTAGCTACTACGGTTTTAGTATTAATATTAATATAATGTATATATATATATATATATATATGATTAACATTGTTCATCAGTATCTGATTTAGTTTTTGTCTTTTAAATCTGCCTTTCATCATGCTAATATTTAATACGCGTTGCGCTAAATTTAATCCCTTATCTTTTAATTTTTTGTTAAATATAATTAGTCTTTGAATCGTTTCATATTTTAATTTAAATTTTTACACCGAAAAAAATCCCGCGAACGTACGGCGAATTAATAATAATAGTTTAAAATTGTATTTATATAAAATTAATAATTACGTACACGCCGATCTAAGAGCCTGTAATAAATCGTGTTGAACTATTCGTAAGATTATATCCTTTTGTAAAGTGTTAAAGAAGGATGGAAGTCCACCAGTTTTGACGAAAGTAAATTTTTATAAATTAAGAAATATCATCGCTATACACAAAACCAAGACAAGTTAATGACGTAATAAAACAAATACAATTCGGTCGACTAAAACCCTACATTGTTCATTTTAAAAGTGAGTTACAATAACAGCGGTAATAACGAATATAACAATAATAATACTAATAATATTTTTTTTTTTTTTTAAACCCATTCCGGATAACCAGTGGGGCACGTTTATTAATCTTTTCTGTGTACATTGAATAATACGTGTTCTTAATAATAAATTATTAACTAACGAATAAATGATATTAACAGTCTTTGGCAGTCACGCTGGGATGAGGATATCAATGGTCGGGAAAACCTATATCTTCTTTCCAAATATAATAAATAAACTTAAAATGAAAAATCTGAATATCACCTTTTTTAATGCACAAGTACTCTCGGGACATGGTAACTTCAGAGAGGAGTACCTTCATCGTTTTTATATTAGTATTAATAATAATTAAATTTAATTTATTTATATTCTGTTCAATACACTTTAATTTATAAAAACGTAAAATATCCTATTACAGAAACCAATTCGAAATATAATATATGACGTTCGTCAAAGAAATAAAACAAAAAAAAAAAATTAAAATAAAAAAATAAAAATAACGTGAACATGTATCTAAAAGAAACTTATAAGTAGAACACTTAGCTAATAATTGATAATCAAATGATATTTCTGTACTGAACATATAACCTAGTTATGCACAAATCTGCGCGCGTATACCAGGTTCGCAAGGAACTTATTACGTGACCGCCTCCGTTAAATAAATTATTAGTAAATTTTATAATTCCGCTCATACTATATAAAAATTTGCCAATAAACGTTCAAACATTCACACATCCACTCTCATTCGGCTTCTTTAGTATTTAAAAATATTTACAACATCGAAATTGCAATTAATGACCAAATTGAAACATAAAATAATAATATTCGAAACGTAAAATAATATTATTCAAAACGAAAATGCTACCTTATTATATAGTGTACATTTTTTTGTTAAAAAACTGATTAAAAATATATTAGATATATTTGCGCACGAGCTAGAAAAAAAATCGGCCTGTCAGTATTAAAATAAAGCGCGAGCTGCAAAGTATATTTTTATTGTAAATTTATAAACACTGTGAAACTGATTAATTTAACTAGCCTTAGCTAGAAAGTATTCAATTAGTAATTTTCTACATCTTCGTTTATAATTATTGAGATGGATTTTTTAACTCTTTAGGTAACCCGTCGAACATAACGGCACCGATATACACAGAGCTTGTATACGCATTCTACTTCTTTTATCGTATCTATGTATAACCGCTCTAATCTCACCATCCAATCGCTTATTGCTACCATAATTCCACGTATTAAATTTATTTAAATTTTTTAATGCAAATACATGCGGATTATATAAATCATCTATACTTAGGAGAATGTTATCCAGTTTACCACTATTATTTGGAATTATTTGATTTAAAATAGATTTTTGCAGGTTTCTTATGGGTTTGATATAGTAATTTTCCGTACGAACCTAATGAAGTATTCCATAAGTTAAAACTGGTCGGTATAATGCGAAATATATCCTCGTTAAACGTTTTAAAGAAAAGAAAAATGATTCAAATGATAAAAAAGATCATTTAACTTGCTTCACTTTTTTTGTTAAATATAAATAATAATAATCAAATCAAGTGAAATTAAATCAACTTATTTTTATTTCTTCTCGAATAATAGTTACATATAAAAATTATTAAGCTCATAAACATTGGCTGTGCGCATAATTGCGCGGATGCCAATTTACTAAGTACAATAAAAATAACACTAATATAAACAACTCAAATGAAAAAAAAAAAAAAATGAAAAAAAAAAAAAGATTTTGCAAATAAAAAAATTCTTAATGCGAAAAAAAAAATATTAATTTCGACTTAAAAAAATAAACATATTAATTTATAAAAATATTATACTACATACACACACACGCAAATCCACACAATTGTATCGCACACATACAACGCTTGTTGATATACGCTACGTGAAATTTCGGACAAGTTAATATCTCACACCAGCAAAGTTCTTTTAACTATTATAAATGAGACTTAAAACTTATATAATACCACCGATTTCGAAAGAACAAGCGGTATTCATGCCTGGCTGAGGAACAAGAGAACATATCTTGAATATAAGACACATCATTGAGGAAGCGCGTGAGTATCAATTAGAATTATACATGTGTTTTGTCGATTTCTCCAAAGCATTTGACTCAGTCAAATGGAGTAAACTGCGACAGATATTACACGTAACTAGAGTACCAAAACAAATAATAAGGATTATACGCAGTCTATATGAAAATAACATAAGCACCGTATTAATAATTGTAAATCGATTTAAATTAGAAACAGGAGTTAGACAAGGATAATATCGCCGATATTATTTAACGTGCATATATAGCGAACACATAATGCGAGAAGTACTCGATGGATGGAATGGTGGCATAACAATAGGAGGCCGCAAGATTAATAGCCTACGCCGATGATATAGTATTACTAGCCGCGTCAGAAAAAGAAAGTAAAGACGTCAACAGGATATAGTATGTCGGAGCCGTTTCAAAATGCCAACAATAGATATATATGGAGAAAAACTATAATGCAACTTGAATAATATTACACGGCGTCACCACGTCCTTACCTAGGGCAATGGACAGTAATGATGATGATGTAACATTAACAATTTATATATGTACTTTCACACGCGATAAATATAAAATACCGGACAAAAGAAGTAAAGTGAAATATTCATACGCTAGTAACTGCGGTCAAGCCAACACTCAGTTTTACTGTGTAGTTGATTATTTTATTTACCCACAATGAACGATGTTAACGTCGTTGTTTATAGTTGAGAAGATCAATTTTTAGTTCTCTGGGTAAATTATTGAATACAACAGCTCCTTGAGAAATAGCCTGGAATCTCATATGAGTTTTATTGAGGCACGGAATCATCACCGCCTGAATTACTGATCTAGTTGATCTAGTCTTTCCTACGCACCGATCGATATATTAAATTTATGATAATTCTTTAGTACAAAAGTCGGAAGTTGCAGTTTATATAGTTCGGATAACTACTTTCTAATAACGCATCGTTATTTCACCTTATATTACGTATAACAGATTGGTGTAACACACCTCTACTGTTTCAATACGATATCCAGCCATATCACCCCCCCAAAATGCTATACCATAGGATAAAACTGGCTGATACAACGCTAAATACAATCGTATCAAATGTAAACAAAAAACTACTTTAAGTAATCAAATAAATAATTAAGTTTTATTAACTTTTTTTTTTAGACAAATAAAGAGAATTAATCTTTTATCAAGTAATACTCCGAGATATTTAATTTCATTAGTCCTGGTCGATATTGCATCATTCAATGATCGCAAAAGTCTCGATTTGTATGGATTACGTATTTCGTTTTCGTATAATTTACTATTCATTTATCGTTGCTTAACCAATTGGATATTATGTGCACGTCAGTTTGAACCTAATAATTCTGTTTTTTTTTTTTTTGTTTTTTTTTTTAAACGTATATTTGTGATAAATGTTATAATGATATATAATCACACCTCATGTATACACACAACAACACAACAACACTCATACGACATAATACAATTGTTTTAATACTACTTATCCCGTCAAGCTTTCGCTTGTCGACGGGTAATTACATTTCTTATGATTTAATATTATACATTTACACTTAATATAATTTTTTATTTTGCTTACATTTATTATATTGATTTCTTTAATTACCATTTATTTATATAATTATAACTCATTTACACTCTCACATACTCTCTAACTTAACTGCCAAAGTGAGCTTAAGTACTGATCAGTACCATGCTTACATACACACACACACACATAGAATTCATGTATACATCTGTTAGAGTAGTTTTAATTCATATTAACTTTCAATTTGCAAACAATATATTTCCACTCTAATCATCCACATATAGACTCCCATTTACACCAAAATTTTAATTTTCCAATCGGTAGTAGAACCCTGACATCCGCATTGTATCATTCTATATTTGTATTTCATAATCCTCGTCATTTCATTATTCTTATAGTATTTTATCCACATTTTCCTTATTTTGTAACCATTTTTTTAATTCACCTTTTAGTTTCCTCTCCACCCTTTCGTTCAATATTTCTTCTGGTATCTCGTTCATCATACGCGGCAATATGTACATATCTGTCTGATTTCCATGCTTCGATTTCGATATTTGAGTATGATGTTTGTTATTTTCTTCGATATTTTATCCTTCACATATTTCATATCCTTAATTCTTATATTATCGTTACCACAAGATTTTTCAGCTACTAATTTGTCAATAATGTTTCCTACTTTTTCTACCGTTGCTTTAGGAATACACATATTACTACGAGCATAACATTCGTTTGACTTTAATTTTAGTATGTTACACTAGTATTCTATTCTTTCTATATTATGCTCAAATTCCTCACTAAATAATTTTATTACATTATGTATACCATTCTTTTTACACAAGTATTTTTCTATTGTTTCATCAACCCCAAGAGTGGTTTCCTTACCTATTAATTTTCTAACATTTATCCAAGTTTTTCTAATATCACCTCCAGATATTCTGAATTTTTCTCTGTTAAACTCATCCTTTTTCGTCTTAATCATTTTGTTTACATTATTTCTCAGCGCTTTGTACTTTTTCCATAGTGATGTGTTATTTTTATTTTTTTTACATTTTTTGTATAATCGGTCACGTTGGTTTATCATATCAATTATCTCTTTGTTTATCCAATTTTTCATAGCAGTTATTTTCCTACATTTTTTTACTCCCCCGTTATGTTTACATGCCGAGTATATTTGGTCGAATGTTGTTTTTATTTCTTCATATACTTCGTCAGCATTTTGATAGTCTGTGTCACTATTCATATTTATACCATTCAATTTAGTTCTAATTTGTCTTTCGTCGTAATAGTATCTACACGTTAGATCTGTTGGTTTTATATACCCCTTGATACACACCTCACATTTTATCATATTATGATCAGCTATTTTAGTGTTAAGATTTTTATGCTTCATTTTAATCGATTTATTTAGCTGTTTAGTATAAATATGGTCTATCTGGGTTTGTGTGTAACAGTCGCCCTTCCATTCTTCTCTAGTGTATCCTTTCATTCCGCTCATATATCCCATTTCTACCAGTGTAGTTTGGTAATTTAATGCTCTTAAATCATTTTTTGCAGTGTCAATATTTATATCACCTATATATACTACAGTTTTTTTTCGTAGAAATTTTTTATCTAACTCGACAATTTCATTTATATATTCCTTTATATCGTACGTTGGTTGTCTATAGATAGACCATACATATAGTTTAACTTCGTTTACACTTAATTTCATTAGAATACTTTCCGCCGTCCTCGTGTTATAATTCATCACATTTGTTTTTATGATCTCGTCTAATATAGATCACTAGCCCATGTTTAGTACCTATCTCCTCTAAATTGTGATATTTGTCATAGCCCTCGATGTTGTATAAGGACATTTCGTATTTATTTACATTAATTTCTCCTAATATTAGTATATCTATTCCTTTTATTTTACACCGTATCATTATCTCATTCCATTTCATCCTCAATGATCTTACATTTACATACACTATAGTAAGTTTAATTTCCATATCAGTAATTTTTGGTTATTTTATATTCTGTTTCCATATTTTACACTTACACACACACACATACCGCATTCTTATACACAATTATTTAACAATTATATTAATATATCTAAATTTTATCTTAAATTTTAAAAAACTTGTTATATTATTTATGTTTTTTCTCTTTCCACATTTTACACTCGCATTCACATCACTTATACTTTATTCTTATATACATTAATTTAACACGTATATTTATACGTATAAATTTTATCTTAATATATAGGATTTTTGCTTTATTCATTATGTATGTTAACTTATATACTTCTCAATATCTTCTTCCGATTGTATATAGGTCGAATTCCTTCATTTTTCCTTATAAGTAGTTTACCCCTTTTAAACCACACATAACGATATCCCATTTCCCTGGATCGATTTTTTGCCTTCCACAATAAGTCTTTATAAAATGGTGACATCGCTTCATTTATATATATCCCGTTTCTGTTTTCATGTGATCCAATCGACTTCCTCTTGCTAATTATTTCTTCCAGTTTCTTTGTAATTTCGCTATTATTGTCTTCGGTTTTACGTCTTTTTTTATCTTCCCCATTCTGTGTAGTATAATTTGTATGTCTTCTTCTTTTACTTCTACGCCAATTTTTTCTGATACTTGTATAATAATATTTTGTAGATTTTCATTTTCACGCTCCTCGATTCCACTAATTTCTATTTGATCTCTCCTACTGTACTGTTCCAACTCGTTTACTCTAATATTTAATTCGGTTATTTTGCCATCTTTCTGCTGGTTGTTCTTAATTAATTTATCTATTTTATTTTTTAATTCATCATTTTCAATTTTTAGCGCATCGTAATTATTTTTTATGTCTATTTGCATCTGCGCGACCCTAGACAATATTTCTTTTAATATCGACTCATTTTCTTTATCTTCATACAACGTAATCTGCTTTTGTATGGGTTTTTTTCTTTACGACAATTCTGGCATCGCCACGCATCTTTATCTGCTTTTGATATCGCGTGTTATACGTTTGCTGCGATATTGTTGTACAGTAGAAATGGTAACACTGTTTGATGTACTGTCCGTTAGTGGGTAATTCACCGTCGCATTCATTACACAAGTTAGACATATCGCGCGATTATGACGAGTAACAAGATATGTTAGTAATAATATCATATGGCATGTAACACTTACTACTACAAACTGACCTTCGATTTAAATGCCCTCTTAAACGAATAGAGCAACACGGAATACGCGTCAATATCGGAACTGCTAACTTGCTAGAATCCACTGTCAACACAGTATCGTCGGCATAGTAAAATAATTTTTACACGTAGTTGCAAATCGCATAGATCATTTATATGGAAATTAATATTTTCTGTTATTAGTTTTATCTCGGGATAAGGTCAGAGCCGTCAGATGATTTATTGTTCGTAGAAAGAATAGTTTCTAAAACATACTGATAACTCGGTAAACGTAAATGAACGTAAGCTAACCTAAGTTGTAATTTCGGTAGCTAAGGGGGCCATTTCACGTTATCCGGTTTATTTCAGACACGGGAAAAAATCGTGATCGTAAAAAAACCGTGACAGCGTAAAATACACGGAATGCAATGGGTAGCGTTCACGCTGCACGGTTTTCTCCGGTTGTCACTAAAAAATCGTACGCGGTAAATAAATCGTAGACTACAACAAGAAGCTGTCTCGGTGGTTTCACGATTTGTACACGGGAAAAAATCGCGTTGAAGGTCGAGACATGATGTTTTAAATGAGCGCCTTCATTTTTTACCGTTTTCTATCCAGTGTTTCTACATCTATATGAAACATGTCTGATAACATTGATCCAGAACGTTTAATTTCACTATAAAAGACACGGTTTTTAATCGTGTTACGTGAATGGCTACATCTTCACGGTTTTTTTAAGATCGCGATTTTTTCCCGTGTCTGAAATAAACCGGATAACGTGAAAGGGCCCTAACGGTGTTCTCTGACTGTTCCGTTAAGTCCTTAAAGTAAATGTCGAAATAATTAGCTATCAACTATTCATCGTCATAGGTTTGAACTATATATAATACCTTCGTGTATTCCTTGCCAATAACTTGTTTTATAATGTTCCAATAGTTTTTTTTTTTTTTTTTTACTAATTTTTAGTCACGTTCAATAAGTTGTTATAATAATCGTATCTTCTTACCGATTTTTGCACCACAGCAGAAACTTCTTACTGAGTATGTCGCAGTTTAATAATGGAAAAATTTTATTCAACACGAATAATGTATGTTTCGCACGCGTGAATATTAATTATATCGTCAGTTAATTGATGCCTTTTTTTTTATAATGCTTATTATTATTATTATTTTTGGTTTGTCTACACTTTTTTATAATAGTATAGTACGCGAAACGAACCATTCAAATTTCTCACTGATCGAATCCTCGCTGATATACACACGGAATAATTTTACGTCTTTCAAATGTGTACGAAACTCTTTTTTTGTTAATGTACGAGTTATTACTATTTATACGAGACATAACTGTTGATCTGATCGTAACTAGAGTTTCTACAACGATTAGAAAAGTTTAAACGCTCCACTTTGTACTTACAAACAGCTAAACTTATCCGACGCTTTTCTCGCCATCGCGCTAGTACACCGGACAAGATTTGTAGCCGCGTGCATGTCTAAAAAATGTAGGCTCGTAATAATAATAATAATAATAATAATAATAATAATAAAAAGCATTCGCATACACCAGATTCAAATAAGCGCTACTTAATTTACTATTTAAGAGGTCGATGTTAATGTCACCGGTAACTATTGCCGAATTAATTATCGAATTCAAGTATAAAATCCGAACTCGGAGAATCGCAATGACGACATATTCTGTACTATTATCTCTAATTGAATACGTAAGTGCAGCATTTACGCGATGTTTTCTATTTTATATAAACGGTAATTCTCCCCGAACGTTGCGTCTCGCAGATAATCACAACCTAGAATTCGCTATTTATTAATTTCACCGGCGTACAACCAGGTTCCTGTCAGCGCTTTAAATATCACATATCTTCGAAGGTAAACGATCAGCTAGTCGTAAATGTTTACGGAGACTCTGTATATTTAACGTTAATAAGTTATGTAACCGATAGTAATAGTTTACGTAAAACGCATCACACCAAGAAAAACTGATAAAAACACGTTCGTATCGCTCTTCATATAATTGATAGAACGGCACAACGGTCAACACACATAACAAACGTATATGTGTATTCGATTATTAGCGTGTATATATATATAAGTCTTATCAATTGATTAATATGTTACCTATTAAAAACACTACTGTCTCTTCTTCTTTTCACGAGTATACCTTTCCATCGCGACACAAGACGAACTTAAAACCGTCATTACGTCCTAGTTTGACTACTACGAATAATTTAGAACTGGACGACGTTAAATGTTCGAGTAAATTTTTTCTCTCGGCGTTTTTTTCCAACCGAAACTAGTGCGTGCACCAATGAAACTTGTCTCTGTTCTTCTGTAAAATTTAACGA
The DNA here is from genome assembly GCA_032883995.1 of Coronaproctus castanopsis. NCBI lineage: Eukaryota > Metazoa > Arthropoda > Insecta > Hemiptera > Monophlebidae > Coronaproctus > Coronaproctus castanopsis. The sequence continues at coordinate 26,780,723 of CM065054.1, forward strand.
CGATATTCGAGCATTTCCGCCTCGGTGATTTAGACGGCCGATGACAGCAATCGATGTCTTTCGACTCCTAAACTACTGCAGCATCGATTAGAACTCGAACTTTACCTAAAATCGAATGACATCGATATTATGTTAATCTCTGAAGCTCGCTTCATTGAAAAAAATTACATTAGTATACCGAATTATAAAGGTTACCTTGCATCCGGATAAGAAAGCACATGCAGGAACTGCAGTCTTAATTAAAGATATCATTTTTCACGATGTTATGGAAAACTATCAAAAAGACTACATTCAGGTCACTCAGGGCCGTGGCCGAAATAACGGACGGATAATATATATATATATATATATATACGTATACTATACTAATATATAAAATTGTTAAAAGAAAGAGACAGCAATATTTTAAAACTTTAAATTATTGCAATTTCCGTCCTCTTTATGATATCAACATGGAATAAAGCTCAGAACGAATACGATAATATAGGTTGTAAATTTTGCGAATTTCATCATTATTGCTTTAATAGTTTTTGAGTTAATTCGGAGACAAACTGACAGTTAGAAAGACAGACCGGCATGACAGACAGACAAAAATGTTAAAAAATAGATTTTCTGTTTATGTGTTATAAAAACAGCCCAATACAGTGATTATAATGATAATATTCGCAAGTCACAGATACACTAAAGTTTTATATATTAGTAGATATATCATCATCATCATCCAAACGTGTGCTCGATTTCGAGCGTCCGGATCCAATTTACGACTTTGAAGAATGTTTTCTCCATTTAGTTCTGTTCTCGGTCCGGCGCATGATTTCTTGGACCGTACGGATACCGGTTATCTTCTTAAATTGATCGATAAAGCGTGTTGGCGGTCAGCCTATGTGTCACTTACATTGTTATATATATATAGAGAGAGAGAGAGAGAAAGAGAGAGAGTGAGCAGGAGGACACGCACTCGCTCGTGTCTTTTTTATAATTTACATATGCATGTAAATTGAATATACACATATGTGAGTACACAGAATGCGGGAAATAGTGGAGGAGCCCGACTACATAATGAGAATAAGTCTGCCTATGCTCCTATGCGTATAAGACTGGCTCGCTCGATCATTTTACCGGTTAACTCCTCATATACAACGCGCCGATAGAAGTTTCACATCAAAAATTTGAAAAATTTTCAATCGCAATTATTTGAAATATTCACAGAAAGTGTAAACTAAACAAAACGATGCGCTAAAACGTACAGCGTTCAACGCAGTCACACATGCCAAATTGAACTCGTTAAATAAGTCGTAAATATAAGTAAGTAAACACTCGAGTAAAGATATGCTCTACCACACACAAGCACGCACTGGTGGTTTTTTTTTTATTTTAGCTAGAATATATTAAATATCTTTCGATCGGCTTTTTGTGTAATTTTTTTTCTTAACTTTCCGCGGTTCGAATAAATAATTACATCGAACAAACCATAATATAAAGAATAGACAAAAATCCTATACTGACGCATTTAAATCTAACCAATTTTGTGATCATGCTCTGTAGTTTCAGAGGATGATCTTCTGCGTTATCCTCAATACTCGGTATTTTCTGCTAAACTATACGCAATATACCTCGCTATGCCAAAACCATAAAAATTTCTACCTATATATTCCGATTGTCTCTTCCCCTTCGTGTGCTTCGACTGTAACTCTACCAAATTTCACCCTATTTGCGTAGAAATCTCGAGTCTCTTATACCGTAAGTATTTTCTTTATAAATCTGGTCTAATTACTATCATTATTATTATTATTTATTAATAACTTTGAACAAAAAATATATATATTTTTTAAATATATCTAATTTTTTTTTTTTTTTTTTTTAAAGAAAAAAACCGAAATAGAATTAGATACCATTTACATTACCAAGTTTAAGTTTTAAATGGACCGTGTAATGTTAGTAACGCTATTATTATTACTACTACTATTACACAATCGCTGCTCTGGCTACTCGTAAATAAATATGGGTGAACAGAAAATATTCTTATTCCCTCCCGGCGATTGAGCGCAATAGGTGAAAAGTTACTCGTTCATCAACATCCGATAATATTATCCGCTCCGGTCGGTGCAATACCGTTTTCCTTCGTTTAACCAAAACAGGATAAAAAACGAAAAAGCCGAAGAATATTTTTCGTCCGTTATTTTTTTTTGGTGCGCGTTTTACAAATTTTCGAGATTTTTAGAAGTAAACCAATACGATGTCTAGTTCTCAAAGTCGTCGTCATAAAATACGTCAAGCTATTTTAACGTTCCCGGATAACAAACGTACGTACCATGTTTAATTTTATTATTATTATTATTATTATTATTATTATTATTATTTTCTAATTTCTCGTAATTAAAGAGCAACAATTGACGAATATTGTTTTCGCCGATTTATTAAAAAAAGAATATAAATTATATACTGTCCTGAAAGAGAAAAAAAGAGCATATCGAATTGCGCGAGCTTTTATTAGTAAAATCGTAATTTTAACCGTTTCAACTCGGTACATTATAAAATGTTGACAGAAAACTATAAATATTATACCGTTGTTTATTATATAGTACTCTCTTTTTAGGCAAACTATAGATAATATTCGATGTATTTATATGAATATTTATAAAATTGGAACATTTCACATCAACCAGAAAATAAAATATTCGTTTCGAATTAAAATTTCATGTACCATATAGTGGACATTACGAATGGGTTAAAAAATTAGGTGTAAATGTTGATGAAAAACCGCGTAATATATATGGTACAAAAAAACTCAAATCGAATCGAATCGAATCTAATATAATCGAATCGAATCGAATCGAATCTAATCTAATCTAATCGAATTGAATAAATTCGGATATAATCAAATAAAATTTAAATAAATTTATGTCGGGTTTTTTAAAATTTTACGAAACGAAATAAATACGCGCGACAATACTAAGAATAAAAAGAGAATTATTTCAGCCGCATCGAATTCAAATTAATTGTTATTATTTTACCAGTTTTCATTAATAAATTTAAAATGATACATAATTAATTCAATTGCGTAACGTATAAAATCTGTTAATACACATTCGTATATTCGGCACAACCTCGTAATTAACGATTATATAATAGCGATAAATAAAACAAATTTCGATTAATTTTTTTTAATATCACACGAATAAACAAACGGCGGAAAACTAGTTAAAATCGTTAAATATTTTTATATTAAAAGACCACAACGGATTTGTAGTTTTTTAGTATATATATATATATATATATCACGATAATCCTTTGTCTATCCACTGCTGGATGAAAGTTATCCCCAACGTCTTTCAACCATTTCTGTCCTGTGCTTTCCTCAACCAGTTTTTCCCGGCTAGCTTTAAACAACTAGAGAAATTAATACTAAATCGACTAAATAAAATTGTTGAGGAAAAAAAGTAATTCCACAACATCAACTTGCTTCAGACATTCTTCCGAACAGCAAAGTTGTGGAAAGAATTGAAGAATGAATTGAGAATAAAAAATACAACGAAGCAATTTTTATCGATATTTCTAAAACCTCTGACAAAATATGGCGTGAAGGTCTGTTATATAAAATTAAAACCGAAAAATATTATCAATTACTTATATCCTATCTAACATACAGGCTATATCAAGTCAAATATGATTATGATTAAATATACCCCATACACGTTGGTGTGCCACAGGGCAGCGCATTGGAAGAACCCCTTTTATATTCTATCTATACCGCTGACTTATCAGCTGACGAACACGTAAGAAGAAGCTTTATTTTACCGAAACGACAAACTTTTTCTCCTGTGAAAACCGCGAAATTAGATATTTAATAAAATGGGCAGATATAAAAAACGCCGATTTGGTGATGATGAAAAATTGATTGAAAACAGTTTATTTTTATCTAAATGTTGAGATAACTTAATGAATAATTCGAAACAACATTTGTTCCGCAAAACAAATGGTTTGATCTAGAGTGTCCCCCCTTCAAACTTTTGTTATATCATAAAAAGTGATTAGCAATCAGCTGTTTTTTTTTATTGGAGCCTGGTAGTTGGATGGAGCGTGTGTTACGACATGGAGGATTGCTGCGAGATATAAATGAAGGATATATCCTAGGAAAACGAATAAGACGTATACCATGATTAAGCTGGATAGATAACCTGAAGAGGGATTCCGACTGCGCTCCAGTTACTCGGAAATGAAAATAATGGCCAATAACCTACATAAATGGAAAAAGACAAGCATTAGTTAACGACAAATCAAATGAACTCCAAAATATGATAACGCAATTAGCGGAAACGTAGAATGATTCCAGACTTGTGATAAATGAGAGGAAAACGGAAACCATACAGTTAAATATAGAACTATTTGATTTCGAGTTGTTAATCGGAAATAAGTTACGCACGGGCAATTCTTTTAAATACCTAGGAAGTTTTGTCAATAAGGAAGCAACTCACGATTGCGAAATATCTTCTCGCATAAGAAACGCAAATGCACCATATAGCAAACTAGCCCACATAGTATTTAATAACTAGGATTTAACAATTAAAACCAAGATATCGGTTTATAAATCGGTGATGATTCCGACCATACTGTGTGGTGGAGAAGCATGACCAATAATAAGAAAGCAGGAAGAAAGGCTGAAATCACGTAATTTTTGATTTCTCCGGTAAACATTTCACGTCACTTGGAAAGATGGGAAAACCAACGAATGCATACTGAATATAACGGGATGATGTTCAATAGAACAGTTTTTAGCAGAGAAACGGGCTAAATGGGTAGAACATGCGATCCGTATGGATGACTAACGCATTCCTTAAAGTATGTTCTACGGAGTATTAAACAACGGAAAAAGACCTTCGGGATGCCCAAAATTAACATATAAAGACGTCATTGCGGACGATTTGAAGAAATTAGAAATAAACCACACTAACGCACAATTTTTTTCCCCCATCACAACTGAGCAATCTTAGAGGTCATTTAGCGATTGACTTAATGAGATGAGTGATATTTTGTGGAAGAGCAGTACTCAGCAGTACTCACTCTAAACCTATACTAGTTGGACAAAGTCTAGAGGCTTACTTCGCCACAGCCTGTGTATTTCACCGGAATCATTCAGCAAATAAGTAGCAAGTGGATTCGTGTGAACGCTAATTCGAGCAACATGTTTGTTTGCTTGTCTTTTTATTTCATCCTCTACAAACATAACGTTTAAGTCGTTATGGAGGGTAAGATTTTAGACGTACCAGAGAGCTGCAGTAATAGTTCTTAATAACCTATTTTGATATCGTTGTATTTTCTGTAAGTTAGATGTTTTGGCGCAGCCCCATAGTTGTATACCATATACCCAGATCGGTCTTAGGGCAATTTTATACAGCATAGTTTTATTTTCCGACGAAAACCCTGATTTACTAGTTAACATCCATGATATAGATCCGGTTTTAAGCCTCAAATTCTCGATTTTCTTCTGAATGTGGGTAGCCCAAGTCAGCCTAGTGTTCAAATGCATGTCCAAATATTTTACACTATTGGTATTTGGAGTGACAACGTTGTTTATTTTGATTGGCAGGAGTTCAATCTTTCGATTTGTGAAAGAAATATGCGCTGATTTAGTTTCATTGACTACAACGCGCCATCGTTTCAACCAAGTTTCTACATACCCGAGTGACTCCTGCAGTTTTTTTGTGGCTGTGTTTTCACTCTTATCCACAGCTAGGATTGCTGCGTCATCGGCGTACAATGCTACTTCTGCATAACTAGGCTTCGGGAAGTCGGACGTGTAAATTAGGTATAATATTGGACCGAGGATGCTTTCCTGCGGTACGCCCGCCCTTTCTGGAAAAATATCTGAGTATTCATCAGCTATTTTCACTCGAAAGTATCTCTCTTGTATGTACGATTTAAGTAATAGATAGAAAGGGTGAGGAAGCAGGAGTTTAAGCTTGTACAACAGTCACTGGTGCCACACCCGATCAAAAGCTTGCTTAACATCCAAAAATTTTGGTTTTTCTAGGTATTCAAGGATATATGTGGAGTCACTAACTTGGGGATTTGGTTTGTTTAAACAATGGTCAATTAGTTCTTTTATTGATAAGGCATGGTTCAGGTATTTTTGTTATTGGAGAAATGCTTACCGATAATATAACTGCCGAGTGATCTGACTGTAGGTCGAAACACGAGTCTGCTCTCATATGTAATGATGATATTCCTTTTGTTACAAAAAAGTCAATCAGACCGGGTTTCTTTTTACGATCTTGAAGCCAGTAAGTAGGTTCCCCTGCCGAGAAGTAACCTAGATTTTGGCTGGAAATTACTTTTTCCAGAATTTTCCCCGGGGATTATCTAAACGAGAGCCCCATTTGCGACCACACAATGGAATGGAAATCAATTATAAAGCAACTAACAGAGGACCGTAAATACGTCAAAAATAAGAAGAGCCAAGCAACTAGTAATAATAACAACGAACGACAAGAATTTAAGTACAGTCATTGCAATTTTATATTTGCCCACAAAATAGACTTGATATGGCGTAACAGGCATAAGCACAAAGGTGGAATCTGACATTGAATACTCGTTAATCGAGTTCACACAGAAGAAGAAGAAGTTATATATATGTATATATATATATATATATATATATATGTGTATATATAACATGAAATATATAAAATAGGAATGAGATAGAAACAAAGGGAGAAACGGAGGAAAAAACAAAAAAAAACACCAGTCAGTGGAATAGTTTACGTCTAAGAAGACGATATTTAATGGCTTGTTTGTACCGAACGGTTTTTAAAATTAAACGCAACGGTGAATATTTGTTCAATAATACACGAAATAATAATAATAATAATTCAGTTGGCTTACTAGCAGAACATCTGCATTCGTTTAATCTGAACATTCTACAGTTCGTAGAAAACAAATACGCGGAATCGTTCAAATCGGATATCCATCTTTGCAATTGGCATTTTCCAATTAAATCCTCTTGCCATTTACAGTCGCTTATTTGAAATTAATACTTTCAAATCCTCTGGTTCTTTCATCTCTTTTGTATGACGAGTCTTCTCATAATTTAATCGTATTTATTTTCCTCTTTTAAAATTCACGTTTTCCTGTTTCTTCGTACGAACGCGCACATACATATATATATATATATATATATATATATATATATATATATATATATATATATATATATATATATTAGCCAAATAGGTTGCGAAACGGTCAAGTGTTTCGAGATTCGATATTCGAATCCGATCGGTATCGCGAATAAAAATTACGTTAAATATTTACCAAGAAGCAACAGCATCAGATATCTAGGAGTACACTTAGATCAGACAGTAATCTGGAAAACAAGAAAACACCTAGATAACAAATTAAGATCTCTACACTGGTTAATAAGGTATCATTCGAATCTCTTCTTAGCCAATAGAGAGTATTAATATATAATGCGATAATAAAGCCAACATGGACTTACGCCGCACCAATATGGGTATGTGCAAAAGAAATATAATACGACACTTTGAAAATAAAACTTTAAGGCTCATATACGGAATGCAGTAGTACGTCACCAATTTCATCGCGAACTTTTGGTGTTTCGACGAAGCAATAGAGCAGCGGGCTCGAAGTCACGCAATGCGTAAAAATGGACACGGCAATAAGCTAATAGCTGTTCTTCCGGACGTCACGCTAACCGGACGATCGAAAATTTAGGAGATGGGCTGAGTACATCAACTGATGTATTCCCGATGCAAGAGAAGACGATGATACCCTGCATAGATAGCCAACTTAAGTTAGGAATGAATAAAGGAAACAAAATTCAGTCAGTCACGTTAAATATAATAACCGATTAATAATATCATCTTCAATCACATTTCAGTATAATACGCCAATATTGCTTTCGTTTCACCTGACTCGCTCTAGCGGCAATTACTACGTGCCTTGCCATCGTTATCGCGTACTACTTACTTGTACGGGCAACAAGGATGACGGGAAAACGCTTCATTTTATTCTTGCCTAGTTCATGCGCAACTTTGGCTATACTGCCGCATCAATATTAAAATATATACCTATTAATAACACGTTTTTTGTGAGTGCGTTATGTCTTTAACGACGTCGTTAGTAAGAACACACGATAATTAGAATGAGATGTCGACTATATATCGGCCTAGTTAATATTTTAACGGCGATTTTAGATTTGTTCCGGCTGAAATAGTTTCACTCGATAAAATCGTACGTCCAAATAAATTTAATAATTTTTATAGCGGAATTTTACAACTTAAACTGCTCGGTAAACCTGAGTTAGCATATGTAATAAATTAACTCTCTAAGTATAGACGACACATTATGTGAATGAGACATGGACAGACTTCCAAACTTATTCAGTTTCATGTGCAAGTCTATAGCTCACTCTGTAATTCAATCAAGTCCACGTCATAGCGTATATATATATATATATATATATATATATATATATATATATATATATATGTATATGTAGTAGACTGTTGTTAATAGATAACGGGTAAGTTTCTTGTATACAGAAAGTACAGGAAAGATTCGGAAACACTTTCTTGTGCTAGTCCTGTTTTTATACTGTAAAGTGATAAGTATGAATATAAAAATGCAACGGAGCTATGATGTATATATATATATATATATATATATATATATATATATATATACAAATACAAATACAAAAGCCTTTATTTCCATTATTTATAACATACCCATGTATAATATTCTATATACTATAACTTTAATACTTATATAATAAATATTATGTAGTACACTATATTTAAAACAGGAAATTTGGCCCATCGTCGAGCATTGACCTCCTCCAATCAAGCATCCACATATTCTTCCCCAATTGATTCCATTCCAGACGATTTTAAGTTTTACGCATTCAAAATTTTTCTGCATGATTGACGATATCTTCGCTCCATCTTGTTTTTGATCTTTTCCGCGGCCTTCTCCTGCCTAATAGTACCATTCCGTGCTTCTCCTGGTCCATCTGTTCGGTTTAACCGCATGACATGGTCAGCCCAATTCTACTTAATTTCACGTATTATTTGTAAAGCGTCCTCCATCTTCGATCTGGCTCTTAATATTTTGTTACTTATCTTATCTAACCTAGTTAACCCAACCATTTTTCTTTCCATTGCTCTTTGAGCTATTTGTATTTTTTTGCACAGTTTACTCGTCAATGACCATGTTTGAGCACCATAAGTAATGGTAGGGAGGACACATGTGTTAAAGATTTGTGCTTTTTTAGTACGATCTAACTTACTTAAAAATATTTCTTTTAATGACCAAAATTTTTTCCAACTTAACGCTATTCTTCGGTTTACCTCCTTTTCCGTTCTATCTGTGACGGAAACTAATCTTTCCGTTAATTTTAATTTCTATTTTATCTCCGTTTGTAATTAAACTCGTTTTTTCAAAATATATATATATATATATATATATATATGTATATATGTATATATAAATTTGTACTAGAATGCAATATTCTATAGAAGATTATTCAGAATTATCAATCAATAATAAAATAATTGTTTATTAATTAATTTGATATATTAGCGTCGGCGATAAATTACAAACATCACTATTTATTAGAAGCGCCGATAGCACGAACTATTGAAGACGATTACGACCAAGTGGAAAAATTGTCGTATCAAGTAAGTTTCGAAACATATTTGTCGTTTTTATTAACAGTTCATAGAATGTTTTACGTATAAAACTTTCTTAGAGATTATTATTTAGCTCCTTAATTTAGACTTTTTAAGCGCGGTAATATGAATCTGCCGATTTCATATGGTATTCTAAATAAATATATAACATAATATAAATCGACTCGAATCGTACAAAAATACCAAATAGAACGCGTCAATATTATAAACGTAATTCGTCTGTACTTCTAACTTTAACGTCCGATATAAAGATATTTAAATCGATGTCAAATTTATAACGTTAGATAGAAGAAACGTATATAAATAATTATACAAAAACAAAACCGAAGTTTTACCGAAATTCCTTAACACATAATTTTAATCAAAATTCATATACTTCTTCTTCTTCTTCTTTTTTCGTTGATAACCGTGCCGTGTACTGCTACTAAGGCCAGAGGCACGGGAGGAATTTATATTAACGGATAGATTCTGGATAAATGAAGGAAGGCAAGGAGTCTAGATTCGGATGTAGGAGAATGCTGTAAAATATTTGGGAGAGAGTTTGGAAGGTTTGCGATTGTACGTTAGGAGGAATATAACGGACAGGTAGTAAGCAAGTGAGGAATAGTTAAAGGAATATTGCATGCGGTACATTTCGGTTGGTCACTATTAGTAAATAAGTGCTTGTGAGTAAGCAGTGTGTGGCCTGAGCGTACACGGCACAGGACTACTTCGTTTCTCCTGTTTGAGTTTTGACATGTAGTTGACTTTATCCAGTTGACGTTGTATTGCTGCAGGTTTGAAAATCCTTCGTTTGCTCTATCGGATAATTTAGATCGTATGGTATGAAGGAAGTCCTTCGTTGGAATTGGTATAGCGGGAATAGGTGATATTAGACACGCTTCTTTTGCGGCTGCATCTGCACTGTCGTTTGATCCCACGCCGTTATGCCCTGGAATCCAGAGGAGAATAATTTTTCCGGTAAACTCTGATGCGTTGCCTAAGATGGATTTGGCCAAAGGATGTTGGTGGTGTGATCTGTTTTGGAGACTTTTAATGGAGCTCAAGGAATCGGTGCAGATAACAGCATTGTTTTTTAGTTCTTCAATAACCACATCGACGGCAATTGAAATTGCGTACAGCTCTGTAGAAAGAACGTTGAAGTTTTGTGGAAGCGGAAATCGAATTACATTGTTTGAATATACAACCGCGCAACCGCACTGGTTGTCTCTTTTGGCACCGTCCGTGTATAGGATGTTGTAATGATTGAAACGCTTTATTAAATTTTCAAAGGAGGAATGTAGACGACTTTGAGAAGTAGGACAACATAGTTCCAGGAGAGAGGTATCGAAGGATAAAGGATGGGACGAGACCGGCGGTATTGGGAAAAGGATGTTGCTGTAGAAGTTAGGTAATGAGGTGCATAGTTTATTGTGTAGGATGGATTTGACTTTATACTGGAGCGTGGATTTTAAGTATGGTCGAGTAAGAACAGAAGGTAGAGAAGTTATGGGCATGGGGAGGTTAGGAGTTGTATGAATATGAGTGTGGAATTTTAGGAGTAAATAGGCTTGGTGTAGGTCTGGAGGATATTCTTGTGCTTCATAAAACAGATTATTTATGGGTGTCGACCGAATAGCGCCTAAAACTAACCTTAGAGTTGAGTGGTGAATTGGATTTAATAATGTTAACACTGATTGCTTAGCTGATGAATAAGCCGGGAAACCATAATCGCATTTAGATTTTATTAGGGAGCGATATATTCTCAAAAGTGATGTTTTATCTGCGCCGTATGTTGTGTGAGATAGCTTCCTGAGAAGGTTTAATCGTCGTGAACATTCGGTTTTCAAGTGGTTGATGTGCATTCTCCAATTTAATTTTTCGTCAAATATCAGACCTAAATATTTGGTGGATGGTGTAGAATTTAGTATTCTGTTATCCAAAATAATATTAAATTGATGAGCGCAATGGCGAATACGGCAGAAGTGCATTACTTTGGTTTTTGCGGGTGAAAAAGATAATCCATTTTCTTTTGACCAGTTATTGAGCTTATTAGTGACTTCTTGAAGAACTGTTTCGCCTGTTCTGAGGTCGTTACATCGGACAAATATTGTCAAGTCGTCAGCAAATAGGGACTTGAATACTAAAGGAGGTATTTCTTCAACAATAGAGTTTATTGCGATGTTAAACAGTGTTGGGCTTAGAACCGAGCCTTGCGGCACACCGTTGATGATGTCATGAAGGCTAAGTTTGTTTATTATGAAAAAAAAACTATCCAGAGGTTAAAAAATAATAAAAAAAAAAAAAAACAGTGGTTGCAAGTTTTTTTATTAGCAACCAGAAGTATTGATCAACGTGAAGGAAAGAAAACGGAAATATTTAGGACATTTGATAGGCGGACCTAAATACAAAATATTAAGATTAATCATTCGAGGAACGATGATGGGAAAGAGATCTGTTTGCTGGCCACAAAATTCGTAGATGAGGGACTTACGCCGCTGGTTCGACTGCTCGTTTGAAAAATTATTCCGATCAGCCGTTTCAAGGCATAGCCTGTGAATGATCAACCTCCGTGTAGGAGATGATGCATGAAGAAGAAGATGCAAGTGATAAAACGATGGAAATAAGAATGTAACACCGGAATAATAATAGACGGACGTAAAATAGACATCTTCGTGTTTGCAGGCAACATTAGCAGAAAATGAATAAGATATAGAGTGGGAGTAAAAACAGAAAGAAGACATCGATTATGAGATGCGATAAAAAATAAATAAATAAGAATTTGAACGTAAAAATAGACGGAGTGTTAATAAAACAAATAAAAAGACGAAGAGATACGTGGAGAGCGTAATAACAATCGACGGAAGGTGCATGATATAAAAGAAAGAACAGGTTTGACGAAATTGAAGCATTTATGACACAGAAAGATTCGGAAAGATAAAAAGACGAAAAGCCATTTGGAGGAAACCCGCAGTCTTGGAGGAGAATAGAAAGAATATGACAGAAAAAATTAGTAACAAAGAAGTGGTATTTAGATTAATCCGTGAAAATAGAAGCTTATTAGGTAAAAGAAAAAAGATACAAATGAAGATAGATCATGTTTCTAGAAATAACGAACATTTAAGACGAAAATAATTAAAGGCGCGGTAAAAGATCCACTAGAAGACTAAGAATGAATTATATCAAACAAGTACGACACGATGTACATACAACAGAATATAATTACACAAAAAAAAAAAAAAAAAGATATGGCGCTATTCAAACAATTCTGACATTTCGAATTAGTTGTCCACCGATCTTAACAATTATTCTGGGTGATCCAATGTGCGCATATACACTTGTATCAAATTAGGCCGAGATTAGAAAACTTGAAAACAGCGGACCAGAAAGAGAGGGAAATAGAAAAAACGCTAGTTAGACTACGCATAGGACACACGTGACTTACTTCACAACACGTACTTAACGGGGACCACCACCCGTCTGTCGTGAATGCAATTTGCAATTAAATATAAACCACATACACAAAATACAGAAGCCAACGTATAAAAATCTAAACTACGACACAATAAAAACAATACTCCAAGATAATCCGAACAAAGTTAATAATCTTTTACAGTATCTTACAGACACTAATTTGATAAACAGTTTATAACCGACTTTAAAACGCAAATGATGTCGGTAATCGAGCGTCTATAAATAAAATAATTTTTAAAAAAATATCGAAGAATTATCATCATGAAAATAAAATTATAATGGCAGGATTAATATTTTTTAGATTGTAACTTATAAAGAAAAACTTAACTAGTAGGCAAAGCTTTAACTCGAATGTGGTTTACTCGGTACAATTTCGAGAGGATGGTTTTATAAACTGTTTATGTTGCTTGTAATATTTCAGACAAAATTATTTTTTTTTTTTTTACTTTTTATTTATAAACGCTCGACTTTTATGTAATCACTTACGTGCGAGTTTTTATATTAAAGCCAGTGAATTAGGTTTATGCCACGTGGAAATTATATATAAAAAAAAAATATCTAAATTTTGTCATCCGGCACTATACATATCTGAACAGTGTTAAATAAATAACAAAAAAATAATTCAAATCACTAAATTTTTATACATGAAAAACCACAAAGCTTTCCCTCCCGTAAAAAAAAAATATATAGAAAAATATACATAATTTATAAAAATATAAAAGGAAAAATTAAAAATAAAATATGAGGAAATAATTAATTTAGAATATTAGAAAAATAGTAAAGTGAAAGAATAGATTTCATTATAAAATAAACTGATAGATGGTAAAGCAACAATATAAAATGTATACGTAAACAATGACACTAAATAGCAGGAAAAATAAAAACTTTCTTTCTAATTTAGAAATTAATTAAATTTATAATATATTTCTTAAAACTAATTTTTCACCAAAATTTATAATCGAATTTAATTAATTATTTTTACGTCTTTTTTTTTATTATTTCTATTTTTCTGGTGGCATTATTTTTTTTTTAATAATGATTTTCTGTAGATAAAATTTTATAATTTGCTTATTATTGATTTTCTGCTTTAATTATGTATAATGTTTTCCAAGTAATTATTTTTCACCATTGTTAAATCTCATCACGACTTGTGCCTGCTTGTTTCTCCTATATATTATTTTCACATTGATTAAAATTTAATTTATATACTCCTGAATATATTTTCTATCTTTCAGCGATGTGTTATTATTTCTTATTTTTAAATCTATGTTATATTTTAATTTTTTATAATGTGGAATGTAGTGATTTTTTTATAAAATATCAATTGAAAATTAGTTAAATCACTAATATTTATTTTCTTAAAGAAAACAAAGCTTTTCGGCATTTACGCCATTATCAAGTGAAAAATTTTAAAACATAATTTTAAAAATATAAACAGATTTTTAATATTTATCTTCATTTTATTTGTAACATTGTGTTTTTTTAAAAATTTTGCGGTTGTATATTTTTATATTTTATATTTTACTTTTGGACATGATACATCGCAACAGTAAATGAAAAATTTAAAATTCCACCAGTATAGAACTTTTACAGAATCCGGAAAATAGTATTGAAGAAAAAATTAATATAAAAAACAAAATTAATAAACAAATATATCGATATTAAATTTCAACAAATAAAAAAATAGACACAGAACAGAAGCAGACAGCATTTTTGGATCATATTTAATCACCATCAAATATTTTTAATTGTATTGTATTGTACATTTTTATTTAAAGACGCTCGACACTTTAGTCATTTGCGTCTGCTATAACTTAAATAATTAAATACAACGGAAAAGTAAATCTATATCTTATGGAATACATTTATAGATTTAAAAAAACTAAAAACATATTGAACGATAGCTTCATCATCTGCAAGCATTTCTTCTGTCGTCATTTTTCTATGTCCGAACGCTTTCTCTCGTTCCTCGGTGAATTCTGGACATTCATTGATGACGTGACTGATGGACATCTTTTGATTACCGCAGTATATACACGACGGCGGGAGTCCTGTCTGGAGCAGTGGACCATGTGTTAATTTCGTACGACCAATACGGATTCTGCATAATACAATTTCTTCTCGTCTGTTTTCACGGTGAGATGTTTCCCAATGATCCAATTTGCCTTTAACTTGCCGTAAGTTGTTGTTGATTTGTCCATACATTTTGAGCGGCCATCTTGATTGCCAGTATTATTTGCTTTCTTGCATTTGATAGATCTTTTTCACGTGTCGTTTTGATCTAATATTTTCCCATGGCGGGTTTGTAGTTTCGGGTGGCCTGATATTAAACCGATTTATACGCAAATAGTTTAGATAGTCATTACATCTAATTCTAAACGGTTTGTTTTTGTCCCGGTAGATTTGGAATGAAATGTTTTATAGTAATTTATATGCGTTTTGTTACCGCTAAGTTTCGTATAGTATTTCAGTACTAATATATTTAAGTAATTATATTTAATTTATATTTTTAAAATTATGATGTTTTAAAATTTTTCGCTTGATAATGGCGTAAATGCCGAAAAGCTTTGTGTTTTCTTTAAGAAAATAAATATTAGTGATTTAACTAATTTTCAATCGATTTTTTATGTTATATTTGTTAAATATAGTTATTATACTATAGCTACGACTTCCTACATAACTTACCGAACCTAAATTAGTTCTTTTTATCTTTTTCTGTATATTTTTATAACATTTTATCAACTATGGGATGGTTATATTTATTATTGATAGCTATTTGTTTTAATTTGTTTTTTTCTTTATTTACACAACGGAAATCCTGCATAAAAAAAAAAAAAAAAAAAAAAAAAAAGCTATTTTAAACACACCTTAGCTTATACAGATATAGTCATTATAATTGTGTAGTAACTATTAAAAATCAAGTTTAGTCATTATGGACAATTTAACAATCGGCTTAATAATTAGGGATTAATATACTTTTTTTTTTTTCTATTTTAGTCGATTATTTCACTATTAAATCGTTTATTTCGTTTCTTATAATAATACGAGAACATTTCTGTTGCTACATATAAATTGTTTTTTTTTAAAAGCGTACGTTTGTTATATGATATACCAATAATATAAGAATTAACCGACACTCACACCCACCCACGCCATTCTTTACGTGTTTTATAATATTTACAATATGTTGCGCATTTAGAATATTATTACACACACATATATATATACCTATATATATTAAATCTCTATAAAATTATAAAATTTACTTATACACTCCCACATATACACAATGTTATAATACTCATTCATACTTTAATACACTATTACACACTGTCGCAGTATCTATATTTTATTGACCATATTTTAATTACCTCATTTAGTAGTATGTTAAATTTAGTAGTATTTTAAATTTATTACTATCACTCGTCGCGCCAACTCGAATTTCCTATAAATTGTTATTTATTTTACTTTACTTTATATACAGTTACGTAAAAGGTTACGATCTTCTATCTCTTATTAGTGCGTTTATATTATTCTCGTACGTTGTAACCAACCACAGTTTTAGCTGATGCTTTCAGCTTTCTAATCTTGTTTTCTTGCGATATTTCTTCCCATGGTGTATATATTTATTAGTTCGTACACCATGTTTCGACCCCCCCCCCGTACTGTCGAACAACACTTCTTCGTTTTTCCTTAGTTCTTATTTTATGCGTGTGTTTTCGTTTAAATCGATACGTTTACTTTTTAACTAAATCATCTCGAACTTGGTCGAATAAATACAATCATATTTAGTATATTCGTTTGAAGATGCTCGTTTTAATTTCTATACTTACGGTTGGTTATTACGTAATTGAAATACAAATGTAGTAGAAATAATAGATTGTCCAGAACCGCCGTCGACCAATTAAGTTTACCGGACGTTGAACAAACTGTTTTACAACGTTATAATATTTAATTTCTATATACATAGGGCTACAGGTGTACATTTATTCTACGATGATTTATTTCTACAATTGCTAAAAATTTTAAACAGTTTAGTTACTAATTGATCCTACTAAAATCGGTATATTACTACGATTACAGCCGGAAAGAGCGCGCTTAATATTATCGGTATAAATTTACTTGTAATTGTCGGAGTGTGCTTATACTCGTATAAATAATCTTTAAATAAGCGCGACCCTTAATAAAGTGTACGCTAAAAAAATTAGATGCGAATGTATTACTGAATTTTTTTTTCAATGTTTTTGAAAAGATTTTTTCAACTACACCATTATTATATTCATTACACTCTGATTGAAATTTATTCCTATAATGCTTATCTAATACATAAACGGTTTAAACGTTAAAAGTTGTTATTCACGAATGAAATAAGGTTGTCGATACTTTACGTTATCGAATTCGCGATCTACGTGTTTTATTATTTTTTATGAGAAATATGTTAATACGTTTCTATCTAAACTTAACGATTCGATTCTTGCAATGACAACGCTGACCAAATAGCCGGTAGTTTTGTAGCATTTAATCGATTTTATCACTGTAGTTCTTCGAAAACTTTTTAATATGTTCGGGAAATTTCTTTACTTTTAGCATATCTTTATATACGCGACACTGTCATGAAAGAATGCTGGGTAACACTAGACTTTTATATAATGTTCTTCCCGTTTTTGTAATTCAAACAGTTGTTATTATTATTATTATAAAATTTATTTCAATATAATTAAAAATTTATTTATTTCGCTAGTCACTACTTTGGAAGTGTGAACAAAAAATGTTAGGTTATTATCTATCATTACGCCTAAGTATTTAATTCGGCTAATCGTGCTAACATTTAATCGGTATGGCGCTAAATTTAATCCCTTATCCTTTAATTTGTTGTTAAATATAATTTGACTCGGAATCGTTTTATAGTTAAATTATATCATTTTAAAACGCGAATTTTTTTTCTAAGGTATTTTCACACTTGTCACGATATATCGCCTACTAATGTGAAAACATTTACACTGTTTTTGGAAATTTGACATTATGCGTTTGTGAAAAAACTATATTTCACAAGTATGGTCCTAAAACAGACCTTGTCGCAGCTCAATAGGGGTTGAATTTTTTTATTTCAGTAATTTCCAATTTGTAAGAAAGTATAGCGTTTTATTTAAAAAAAAAGGTAGTACATTCATTTATTTTCAACATTCCGTTGTTTAATCCTAAATCCTCTAATAAAACAAGTAAACTGTTTAAATCTAAACTGTCGAAGGCCTTTGTTATGTCGAGAGTAAATAAGCGTATACGGTAATTATTTTTGTACGTTTTTAATTAATGTTTGTATAACGCCCTATATCGTCATTTCGGACGATCTGCCTGACGATGATCCGTATTGATTGACGTGAATTATTTACGGTTGTTTACCAAGTTTAGAAGTTTTCTTTATAATCGCTCCATATGTGCCCCGTATAATATTTATACGCTGATTCCCACACTCGCAATCTCAATCCGGAAATAGCGAATGCACCCTCCTAAAATAAAGGAAAAATTTCGCTAGTATTATTTTTAGTCTGACATTTATGACGATTATGCCGCTAATAAGTAATTATTTTCTTCATCATTATAGGCACGTACGACGTTCAACTTGAGTACAATTGTTACATTGGGAATAATAAATCAGAACTACGTCATATTTCGTTCTCAGAGAAGTACTGTTTTAAAAGAAATTCCAATTGATTTATTTACGTTCGCCAAACCCTCGTACATGCTGATCAAACCGAGAGTACCGAAATTGGACACAGAAACGATTAAGGTCAACGCCGAAGCTCAAACTAGAGTAACCTATCAACGACGCTCCAATGCCGACGATGCAATTGAAATCCAAGTCACTCCTCCGTTAAATAACTCGACCGTATTAAATTACAGCACGTTGGGTTATGGGACGCTTAATAACAAGACACAGGTTAATATAGTGAATCACGGTGAAGTGTCTGAATTTGAATACGTTCCCTATTCTTTGTACAAAAAGAAGGATTCGAATAAAGTAAGTATATATATATATATATATATATATATATATATATATATATATATATATATATATATATATATATATATATATATATATATATAATGAACTCATATTTATAAGTAGGAAGTGAAAAAAAAAACTGCACATGTTTTCAACATTTATAATTCTTATATGTTCTATACGTCACACACAGAATTAAAACTTTGAAACTCGTGTCAATCGTATGTGACTGACGTTGTCCATTACCGCTAGCCCGTGCGATTTTTCCGTATAAACGTAATTTGTAATTTTTATTCCATATTAATAAATATCACTTTCGAACAACATAAAATTTTTCTATTTATTTTAGAAACGGTATAAAACCTCAAAAAAGCGTCAGTCATTACTAATTGTCTGTTATCATACATATGTTTATATTTGAAAGTATAAAGTTTTCATCTGAAACTTTCATTATTCAGTAATATTAACCATTCCGTGTACTCGAAATTATTTTACATTAATTAGAAACCGAAAAATCTTTTATAAAAACGTCAGTCATATATGACTAACGCTTTTTTTACATTACAAATAAACTACAAAAAATCCGTGTTATTAAACAAAAATTCAACTTTTAATCAAAACAGTTCCAATGTTAGAAGGAAGTGTGAATCAGAAATGACTGAAATGGAATCTTTTATCACAACCACGCTCGTCAGTCATATTTGACTGACATGTGTCTGTTACCGCCAAAATGTATCTTAGGGCTCAAAGTGTTAAAATTAAAAAACCATCATCATCAATATCATAGTACCATACTCATCAAAAAGATCGTAGGCGATTACTAATCTATTTTACACTGTCTTGCGTCTATCAATAATTGCTATGTGGAAGACGTGCTTGTCCAACTTTTAATATTTTGCTGCAGCCAATCTGTATTCGTTTTTTGCAGGGCTTCTCTTTTCTTCCATTTGTCCTTGTATAATAAGCTGCAGCATTCCATGTTTAGTACTCACGATAATATGACCGAAGTATGGTACATTTCTCGGTATAATGTGCTTTTTTACTATTTTATCTGTACTAGCCTTTTTAAAAAACATCTTTATTTGACACCTTGCACGTCCAGGGGATTCTTAAAATTCTTCGACGGAGCCACATTTCTATAACTTTATATCTATTTAATTGTTTTTTAGTTAGCTTCGATGACATACAACATAATTGAATGAATATAACAACGAACAATATCTTGTCTTATGCTGAGAATAAGCGATCGATCACATAATAAACGCTTCCTATGTTATTAAAGGCTGCTCGAGCGTAAGTGCATCTGGCTTTAATTGCAACATCCATGTACAGATTATCAGCGACGTAACAAGCAACCTATTAATTTTTTCGATATTTTCATGCGAGATTATGAACTTGTTGTTTGACGATTACCATCCGTTTAGTTTTCTTTAGGTTCACATATAGATCTTAAATCGTACCAGTTTCGTCAAATTTTCGCAGAAAACGTTGAAGGTCTCGGTAATTATCTGCTAATATGACTGCATCGTTCGTGTAACAAATATTGTTAACGACTTTAAACCATCCAAACTATTACAAAAAACCTTTCACTCCAACTTAGAAAATAAATGCAGTAAAAATAACGATGCACTACCTCGTAAATATTTCATGCGTTACCTTAATTTAACAACGGTCGATTGTACTATACAGACCTGCTTACCCACCATGGCAAAATCCAACACCACGCACTGGAAATCTCCGCTCGTGGATAATCAAACAAATAAAATTCGCGATAAATCTTGTTCAATAAGAGTCGCGGATAGAGCGCTTACTGTAGAACATATCATTACAGAATGTCCAAAATTCGAACAGTGAATAACTGGACTATATATAAACGAAGAGAGACAACGAAGATGTAATAATAGAGTAATATATTTTATATGTGGAAAAATAAAACGGATTTAATAAAATTATTCTAAATTAAGCACTATAAGTAGAAAATAATTTGTAATTTACCGTGTCTAATATGTCGATGCTGGCAGAAATAAATCGCAGAATATCACTATCATGAGTAGCTTTGAAAAACTAAACAACGTAAACGAAGAACTACCGATATGTTTGAAAAGGAAATTATATATATAATCAGTGTGTTTTACCGGCTCTTCTATATAGTTCGAAGAAAACATGGGGACGTTTACAAAAACAAAATTAAGGAAGATAAGAAAGACACAACGCAAGAAATACTAATATTGAAGATAAAACTATCCGACCGAAAGCCAAAGAAATTGATAAGAGAGAAGACTGGATTTCATGATGGTGTAAAGCAAATTTTTTTCTTTTTTCTTTTGCATACAATCTGTACGTTTGAACATTAAGTAGTATTGCTATACATATTGGATAACGTGTTTCGTGTGTTACATTACTTTGTATATCGCTGCGTCGTATTCGCGTTAAACTTACTCTTTTAATTTTATTAAAACGAGTTTCTTTTCTTTCCTAACGTTCATCTATCGATACTATCTTATCTTTATATCAATAAACAATAGTGTCAACGTAATTTCGGTCGGCATGGCCGATCATAATATTATTCGTTCAGCCTACCCTCCTCTCCCGACAACTCCATCATCGTCTACTACGAAAGATATCACCGCATCCGCAGGTAATAACGTTTCATTAACATCGAATGGTATTAAATCGTCGTCAAATATTAATTCCAGATCTTACGCTAATATAACAAAACAAAACAAAAATCACGCCTATCCAAAACTTCGCATTCCCAACAGAGGAACAAGGGATAAAATTTAATCATATCTTAGATTTCAAAATTCTAGACTATCTCTCAGCTCTTAAAGGTCTAGCTGAAGGAGCAAAAAATATTATTGCCGCATCTTGGGTTAGCGGTAATCGTATAATCGTATTCCTCGCATCCGAATCCATAGTACACAAATTAACCAAAACGGCGGATTCGAAATCGATGGGCATTTCCTCCAAGCCCGAAGGCTAAAATCGTCAACCACAAAAATTATTCTTTCTAATGTTTCACCGACAATTACGAATGACGAACTCCAAAAATACTTAACGACAAACCTTAATATGAAATTATCGTCCCAAATTTCGCTACTTCGTATCCCGTGGACGACGAATTTGGGCATATCGTAAGCTGGAGGCACCAAGTCTACATCTCTAATTGTGACGAAATTAATATTCCATCGGCTTTTTCTCTAGAATCTGGAGGCAAAAGTTTCACGATCTTTCTGTCAGTCGATGACCTTGTTTGTTTCAAGTGTTCTGGACACAAGGCAGATAACTGCAAAGATGTCCAAAATTTTGGTAATATCGAAAATCCTACTCAACAACAACAACAACAGCAACATCAACATGATTCTCAAGCTTGTGATCTTCGTGAGATAAATCCTTCATCATGCCAACGATAGAGACCTAGAATCGGAAGAATCTCCAACTATTTTTAAAATAGAAGAGAGTAGCATCTCGTGTACTTCTATCGATCCTGAACAAAATAAAAAGACCCACTCTAAGGCATCGCTGAGTTCCTCGGAAAATTCTGTTGTGAACAATAACGAGCTCCAAACACCTGCTCAAAAACAAAAAAGAAGAAAAAAGGAAAATGGCAACACATCAAATTCTGTACCAATGGTTATTTCCGAGGGTGAGTTATCTTCAGACCAGGATTTTGATCTCTCATTAATGGCAACCTTGAAACCTCTAGTGCCATACTTCGAATCTAATAAAAACACAATCCTTTCATTTTCTAATCTTTCTCATTTCTCTGATATGTGCAAAGTGAAAAGTAGTAACACGACAGAAATAGTAAAAGAATTCACAGCAGATATTGAAGACCTAATTACCCTCCTTAAGAACTGTCATCCTTTATTAAAAACCAGAAGCTTTAAAATTCAGTTCACCAAAATAATCAAAGCTAAGTAGATCAATGAATACCATAATTCTTAACTGGAACTGCGGTGGCTTTTATGCCCGGTATGAAGAACTTAGACTTCTTATTGCCACCTATCAACCAGCTATCGTTTGTCTACAAGAAACCCGACTAAAAGATAACCAAAATCCTATCATCCCCTTCTATAATATTATCAAATCCGTTCCTCCTTCTGATCAATATGTGAACCTATTGAAGAATCTCACTTCTTCAAAATTGTATCTCTATTAAATTCTCCTGTAATATTAACTGATGATTTCAATTTACATAGTCCTTTACTCGGAAGTAGTCGTACAAATAGTAAAGGTCGCCTTATAGAAAACTTGTTAGATCATTTCAACCTATGTTTGCTGAACACTGGTGAACCAACTCACTACAGCTTTGCTTATCAGAGTTGGTCAACGCTTGATTTAATTATCACCTCACCACAGCTAGCAAACAGATTGCACGTCTTCCATCACGCAGATCTAGCTGGTAGTGACCATGTTCCCATGATAGCTAAATTAATTGATTCTGCATCCCCATCAAATTCACGACGGCTCTAAATTGGAACTATAAGAAAACAAACTGGGAAATATATGCCATTGATTGTAGAAACCTCTCAATTGAAATGTCAATGAACATAAACATCATCAATATTTTTACTTCCACACTGGTCAAAAAGGCTCAATACTTTACTCCTCCCTCCAAAAGTACGAATCGTAAAATTCATCTCTAAAATCAGTCCATCGACATCTTCAAACAAGATATGGTCAAAAATTTGGGCTCTCGAACAAACACGTTCCTTTCTGGTTCCTTTAGTCCTAAGTACACAACAAGGCAAAATATTTAGACTGGAGGAAATAGTTTCAGCTTTTGCGGACCATTATCAGCATACTTCAAGTTGCTCCACCGAATCAACCTATACCCAGTATCAACATTTCCTTACAGAAAACTCGAGTACACAGCCATATAATAAGCCGATCAGCCTTAGAGAATTAATCGCTGCTATTAAATACTCGAAAGAAACAGCTCCGGGACACGACAACTTTCACATCGCTATGTTAAAACACGCTCCTCCATCGATATTAGATATCTTACTTCAGATTTTTAATCGAATCTGGATGGGAAAGAATTTCCCAAGTCTTGGAAAATAGCCGTTATAATTCCAGTATTAAAGTCATCTAAAGACCCCTCAAATGCAGAGAGTTACCGCCCTATCTCACTTACGTAAAGTGCTAGAACGTATCGCGTAACCGCTCAACACTGCATCAGCTTTTTTCAATTAAAAACGCGATAACAAACGAATTAAAAAATAATTTTCATCTACTAGCTGTATTTTTTGACTTATTAAAAGCTTTTGACAAGATCCCGATTAATAAAATTATGGAACAATTATACCGCTGGGGATTCACTGGAAACCTCATTACATTTATACAAAACTTTCTCATCGAACGTAGTTTTCTCGTTCGGATTGGAAACAAGTCCTCATCCATACGATCTTTAATGAACGGCACACCTCAGGGCTCGGTGTTGAGCCCATTACTCTTTAATATCGCGATTAATGATATGGTTGAAGCGGTCAACTCCTCAGTACGAAGCTTATTATACGCTGACGATCTTACGATTTTTGTAAGCTGTAGAACCAGATCCGCTGGTGAATGCGTCCTTCAAGAATGCACAGATCGATTAACCACCTGGTGTTCAAACAACGGCTTATCCTTTTCAAGTAGCAAATCCGTCGTAATGCACTTTTGTCGCGTTCGTAAATGCAACCGTGAAATGTGTATCTCTCTTCAGGATAAGACTCTTCCTAATAAATCGACAGTTATCTTGGATTGATTATAGACTCTAAATTAACGTGTGGAAACCTCATGTAAATTTCGTTAAAAAAACCTGCTACAAAAAAATGAATATTCTGAAGAAATTATCACATACTGTCTATGGTGCCGACCGAATCTCCTTACTACGAATTTATCGTTATTTGATCCGATCAAGAACAGATTATGGAGCCGCAGTATATTCCTCAGCTTGCTCATCTACCCTCAAAACCATCAATGTTATTCATAATTCTGCATTACGTTTGGCGACTGGAGCATTTCGCACCACACCGATCAACAGCCTACAGTCCGAGTCATCAGAATCACCTAATTATCGTCGTTGGTTTCTCCTAGCCAATTTTGTAGTGCAGTCTAAAGCTTCCGGTTTCTCGATTCCTGCGCACTGTCCTTATCTTCTAATCCAGCTTCTTTAAAATTAAAACAATCAGACCCGACTCTCCTGGACAACATCTTAAACGCAATAACTTACCAAAACCCGAAATTAATCGTTCATAACACCTCCATGTTACCTCCTTGGAAAGACAATCTGGTTCGGCTGGATCTCGAAATCCACAAACTTTGGAGAGAAAACCTGCCCATCCATGAAATCAAGAAAGAAATTACGTCACGTTCATGCAAATCTACTACGTTTTACACTGACGCATCTCTATTTAATGAGTTTTCCGGCTGCTCAGTTGTCAAGGATGGAGTAGTCATCATTCAATATTCGCTGCCACAGAAATTCTCCGTCATTTCAGCTGAATTATACGTGATGTATCTTGCTATGGAATCTTTAACGCGCTCCGATATTGATAAACCATCGACTATATGTTCTACTCTCTTCCAGCACTCCGCGCTCTCTGCGACGTTTTCAGACATGATCAGCACCCAATAGCCAAGAAAGTGACGAAAATGGTACTGGCAGGGCTGAGTCAGAAGATGACGCTCCTGTGGATCCCAGCTCATGCTGGTATTCGTGGGAACGAACCGGCTGATAAAGCGGCCAGGGAGGCTGCTGTGTTCTTGCCGGTTCCGAATATTTCAGTTCCAGCGCGTGACCTTAAGAAGTTAGTTATAAATGGGCTTTTTTCATTATGGCAGAAGGAGTGGCAGCTGATGCCACAAACCAACAAGTTGCGGCAAATTAAACATTCGGTTGATCCTTGGATAACTTCGCTTCCAGGCCGTAGAGATGATGTGGTTATCACCAGATTGCGCTTGGGTCATACGCGTCTTACTCATTCATATCTCATTAACAGAACTTTGGCTCCTGTATTGTCCTCTCCTTTCTCATATTCTGGTCGATTATCCCTCATAGCGTCTCTTAATCGTCCTCCTTCGCTCCATCCCCTCTTCAAAGATGATCATGTTTCATTGTCGAACCTAATTATCTTCATCTATCCCGTCTCTATTCCTCAATCTAATCCTCTTTTCCTGTCGTGCCTCTAGCCTTGGCTGCTGTACATGGCACGGTAATTTAAATAATAATAATAATAGGTTATGATGGAACGCTTCCCAATGGCTGCCATTCCATGTTTATATATTGTTGTTTACTGTAATGTATTAAATTTTATAAATTATAATTTACGGACGTAATTCTAGTTGAATCTAAGTCGCTTCAATCGTCTGAATCGCACGCTATTCTGCGAGAGATCAACTGCCAAAGGATTGACGTGGTTTTTGAGTCGATGAAAATGTCTTCTTGTAAAAGTTGCAATTACTTCTTCGATAGTTGAAATGCGTAAGTCCTTGTGTATGTCATCATTGCGAACAAACCAAGGTGCCGCTAAAATATCTCGCAGGACTTTGGACTGGAATCTTTGTATAAATTTTAAGTTTGAATATTGCTTGCTGTTCCCCAGATTTGAATACCGTATGTCCACATAGGTTCTAAGATTGTTTTATAAAGTAATACTTTATTTTCAATTGATAAGGGTGACTTTTTATTCATTAACCAATGCATGTTGCGGCATGTAATGTTTAATTGCTTCCGTTTTGCAATAATATGATCCTTAAACTAAAGCCGTTGGTCGAGGTGTAATCCAAGATATTTCGCAACACCTGATTTCGGAATTATCTGACCATTCAATTGGATCGGCAAAGTTTTCCCTTTTTTTAATGTAAACAGGACCTGTTTGGACTTTGATTCATTAACTGCGATTCTCCATAAGCCAATTCTCCACATGTAACAGATGATTTTGAAGCTGTCTAGTACCTGTATTGTTATTACGATGAGTTGATAAAATAGATGTGTCATCAGCAAACATAGCTGTGATTGTATCATTATTCTGTGGAAAAACGTGCGTATAAATCTGGTACAAAAGTGGACCCAGCACACTTCCCTGTAGAACTCCCGACATTAGAGGATATATTGATGAATAATCACCATTTACATTAACGTGAAAGTATCTTTCTGTTAAATATGACTTAATTAACAAGTAATACGAGTGAGGCAGTTCGTGTTTTAGCTTAAACAATAGTCCAGTATACTAAACCTTGTCGAAACCGGTGTTGGAATGGTTGATAATTGACAAAAAAAGAAACAGGGGTGGACCGCTAAATCCTTGGTGTGATGACTTCAAACGAGTCGCAGGAAACAATCGGATAAGAACAGCTCAGAATTGTAATAACTGGAAATAATTAGGGACAGCCTACGTCCAGGCAGTGGACTGATATAGACGCAAATAACTTTTGTAGTCGAGCGCTATAAAATAAATATATATATATATAAAAAATATATATATATATATACATACATAAGGTAAAAAATACAGGAGATAACACGCAAACTTGTCGTACGCCTTGTTTAACTTCGAATTTTTTTATTTTTATCTGGTTTCTATTTAATATCAATTCCGCAGTTTTTTGGTTCCGATATAATTGTTTTATTATATTCAAGTCGTTGTTATCAATTCCTGTTTTTCGGAGGATTTCGATCAATTTGTCGTGCTGAACGTTCTCGCATGTCTTTTTATAATCAACGAAGCGTATGAAGGCGCTTTTATTCATCTTCCTAGATTTTTGTAGAATTACACGTATTTCAGTGCCTCTCTAGTCCCCATGTCCAGCACGAAAAACCAAACTTCGTTGTTGATAGATCGTGTTCGCATTTGATGCTCATTTTTCCTTGGAATGTAACACCAACTTAGATTTTAATCAATATTGCGGCGAACGCGAAGAAATACGTTATACCTCTTGTATTTTTAACTTCAGAGTCAGCAGACAAAAGAACAAATGAAATAACTTAAATATGTAATACAAACAGTGAACAATAATAAATTAAAATATATATAAAGAAAAAAATAAATATAATTATTATAAATTTTTAATTTTAGGATGCGTTCGAATAGTTCATTCGCGTCCACTGATATTAGATACAGTAAAATACAAAATAATTATTTTCTATTTATGATACTATTCGCTTAGTTTATAATAATTGTATTAAATTCGTTTTATGTTTCTACAGAAAAAATATATTACTGTTCAAATTACATTTTCATTGCCTCATTTATATCTAGTTCAGCTTATTTTTATTTATTTTTTTATTGGGCTTTCATACAATTTACCCATATCTATATATTACGAAATGAATAAGAAACGGCTACTTATAATGTATGCAGACTGAGAAGAAATGTAGAGATGAGTGAAATTAAATAATGATACCAGAATCTAAAATATAGGAATATAGAGCCATGGGTGAGCATTTTGAAGAGCTAAGAGAAATACAACTGTTTTCCTCATTTAAGAATAACGTTCTCCCATTAACCGTCAATTATAATTTTCACTTCTTCGTTAATAGAAACTAGCCTAATTTTCACGGATGGCTCGGAATGCATCTAGTTCAGTTATTGACGACTTATTACGTTGTTCGAATTTCGTATTTTCCGTGAAACCTGTTTATTGTTGCGGAATTTGATTTTCCGTTAAAACGTACGATCGCAGTGTATAATTCGGTGTAATATTTTTCCGCACTTCATTATCATTTGTACTTGCTTGTTTATTTAGTTTTTGAATTCAAGAAACACACTTTTTGCAATATAGTTCTCGTTTTTGTTTCATCGAATATATAATTGTGATCTTTTTCCGATAAATTTTTTTTTCTTTTTACTTCAAACACTCTTTTCCACTTATTTGCTTTTGTTATACGATGGTATTTAATTATTTCAAATAGAAATGAAAAAGCGATCATTAACACAATGATTAATTATAACACGCTAAATTTGGCCTAACTATATACGTTAAATAAAACGCACTAAATTCACACACTGCGTACGTGACAGATGTAGTAACAAGGTATAGGATCGTTGCAAATGAGAGTACTTGAAAATTACACGACTACCACTGTTAGGAAGAAAACCACAATTCGTTAAACATCCACTAATTCAAATATAAACAGAAATTAAAATGAAAAAAAAAAAATTAATTTCAATCTCAAAAACGAACGATATAAATCGGTACAAGATGTAACAGCTCGTTCTTTTTAAAATGAATTATCTTCTATTTTGTCCGATTACTAGATTCGATAGTATAATTAATTTGCACTTAGTGGCATTAGAAAGCAAGAAAAAAGGAATTAGTGTATAAACACTAAGAAAACTAGATTCATAGTAGTCTCGAGGAAACCTAATCTAAACGAAAAGCTATTTTTAGACGGTAAACAAATTATAAAGATGGAGGAAAAATATAAATATCTGGAAGCTGACTGACACATAATAATGATTCTGATATGGAAATACGAACTCGTATTGAACTAGCTAAAAATACATTTATGAAATTAAGAAGCACCCTTTGCGATAGGAAATTAAGCTTACTGATCAAATATAAGTTACTGAAATGCTACGGGTGCTCTTATATGGAAACGAGACCTGGACTATAAGAGAAAATATGAAGAAGCGGATACAATCATTTGAAATGTGGTGCTACCGAAGAATGTGGAAAATACCTCGGACTAAAAATATCAGAAATGAGAAAGTTCAAAATTAACGGGAACCGACAAAATATTAATGTCAATAGTGAAAAAACGGAAGATAAGTTTTTCGGTCATTTTATGACGGGATAAGAGTACAAACTACTACAAACGATAGCAATGGGCATGATTGAAGGAAAAAATGTATATCGTGGCTCGATAACATAAAAAGATGGGCGGGAATCAATGAGACAGAACAATTGGTTAAAATAGCAAGAAATAAGAACCGGCTACAACAGATGGTCCATTCGATGCATGCTGATGGTTAAACAATATCCGAATCGGGTTGTACGAGAAAAAGAGTACCGAAAGGAAAAAATATTCAAAAACTCTGAATGAAAATAAATATACGGTAAATTACGTAACATTAAAAAACCACCTTGAATTTTTACATTCTCAAAAATGATACATACATATATATATATATATATATATATATAATATATGTGTGTATATGTATAATATATATGTATATATATTTTATATCACCATCATCATCATCATCTATCCTCACTCGTGACCGAGTATGAGTCCTTCGTATTATCCGTGTTTATGTCGCATATGAGAAAGTAATCCAATGCGGTGCGTTGTTTTAAAGTTAATTGACACGTTATATTTTGTTGTGTGATATTCTTCTTAACTGAGGGCTTTCTTCTTTTACGTTTGATATTGATTGATTTTAGTACTAGATCGGACCATGCTGTACGGTTATGGGCGATGTTTTCCCACTTATCTTTTAATGGTTGAATTCCTAAACTTTTTAGGTCTCCGGAGATTACGTCTTTGAATCTTAGCCGTGGTCTACCGAGCGGACGTTTACCATTTGCCAGAACGCCATACATCATTCTTCTAGGTATTCGGTAATCTTCCATCCTAAGTACATGTCCCGTCCAATTTAGGCGTTTACCGACTAGCATTCGATCAACTGTGCGGCAATCTGCTCGGGCCAATACTTCTTCGTTTGTTATTCGATCAGTCCAGTGTATTTTAAGAATTCTACGTAAGAATCTCTGATGACATTATCTAATTTTTTAATCTGATTTTTCATTATTGTCCATGTTTCACTAGAAGTACTGGAATGACAACTGCTTTATATACAGCTAGTTTAGTATCGGATAATATATTTTTGTTATCGAAAACCCTTCGCTGTAACTTACTATAAGCAACGTTTGCCTGTTTTAACCTTGATGAGATTTCATCATCCAGCGATGCGGTTTTGTTAACCACGCTACCTAGGTATTTAAACGCTTCAACCGAACGGACTTTGCTTCCATTTATTTCTATATTGGACACCACGTCGTCGCAAACTTGTATGATTTCAGTTTTATCGAAATTTATACTTAATCCAAAGTCCTTATACACCTTTTCTAAAATTTGTATAGCTTCTTTCAGCTCGTCAGCTTCATCTGCAATCATTACACAATCGTCTGCATATTGTAAGCTTGTCAGTTTGAAGGTCTGTGTCCGTTTATGTGAAATAAATCTGGTGAGATTATATAAACCACCATCAAAACGGAACCGTATCTTAATACCGATATTAGCTGCGTGCTGTATGAAGGCCTTTTGCACCATACCCATATAAAAGTTAAAAAGCGTAGGCGCTAAAATGCAGCCTTGTTTAACTCCGGTGTTTATGTCTATAAATGTAGTTAAGCCTGCATCACATATTATGGCTGCTTTAGTTTGATCATGTAGCTGTTTAAGAAGACATAGTATTTTCGGCGGACAGCCTACTGCCTTAAGACACATCCATAAAGCTTCCCTATTTACGGAATCGAAAGCTTTTTTAACATCTACGAATGCCATATATAGCGTAGATGCTTGTTCTCTATTTTTTTCAATTATCTGCCGTAGTGAAAATATCATATCGACCACACTCCGAACCACATTGGTTTTCTGGTATCAGTGGGTCAACAGTCTTAAGTCTTCCTAATAAAATTTTACTAAATACTTTGCTTGCCGTACATAAAAGAGCTATACCTCTATAGTTAGTGCAATCTGCTTTGTCACCTTTGTTTTTAAAGATTGGTATTATTGCCGCTTCTTTAAAATCCTGCGGTATTTTTTCTTCGACCCATATTTTACTATAAAGAGCATGCAAACAGTCTACAATATCTTTTCCTCCAGATTTATATATCTCTGCTGGTATGCCATCTAACCCAGGAGATTTGTTATTTTTCATGCTCTTTACAGCTTCATTCACTTCATCTATATGTATATATATATATATATATATATATATATATATAACGTATATTTATATATACACATATATATGTATTCTTCGAGGTTATTTTGACGACTATGTAGTCTTTGACAATAAGGATGAAGAAATAGCACGAATTCCCGTTTTTTCTAACATAACTCGTTTAAAAATTCGAAACGTTTTCTAGCATTACAGATAACGCCCAGCCTTCTAATTATAAAATCCGTGATACAATGTGTAATGTAAACACATACACACGTATGTTATATATATATATATATATATATATATATATATATATATGTGCGTAATTATTTCAGAAATGTTGCAAATTTCTCAGCTGTTTTTCATGCTGCCGTCAGAAAAAGTAAAGGAACGACGCAAAAGAAGAAATATAGAAGAACAAGTAACAAGAATTAACGTTCAATAGGGATAATTTATTAAAGTTCACTATCAAAATAGCAAGATCGCTTTGTTTTAATCGCAAATATTTTTTGAAAGCACGAAAAAATATTAATAATAATTGCCTAACTTTTATTATATAAATTTTAATTTTAAAATGGATTGAATAACTTAATAGGATGTACTATGATCAAAATGTACTTGTATTAGAACGTTTATAAATAAACTTACCCCATCGTATTTCACGAATTGAGGACAATAATAACATAACGAATCTGTATAATTAAAATTCAACAATTCGGTTTACACTAATTTTCAATTAATAATCAAATAGATTGTGGTTTTATCTTATTTGTTTTTTTTTTATTAGAATTATATAATATCTCAAATTATTAACAAAGTAACAAGAG
This sequence comes from Coronaproctus castanopsis, assembly GCA_032883995.1. Classification (NCBI taxonomy): domain Eukaryota; kingdom Metazoa; phylum Arthropoda; class Insecta; order Hemiptera; family Monophlebidae; genus Coronaproctus; species Coronaproctus castanopsis. The sequence continues at coordinate 26,813,607 of CM065054.1, forward strand.
GTAAACTCGTTTATTTTCGTCGTGCTAATCCGTGATATATATATATATATATATATATATATATATATATTTATATATATATTTATATATATAATCATCATTATCATTATAATATATATATAATATAAATTATACATATTGTACACGTTATAGAATGTATGTACCTATCTTAAATGGATTTGATTTCATTCTTATTATTACCGTCGTGTACTAAGCGTAGTACCAATTATTTATAAAAATGTATCTTAACACATGTTTTTCACATGTATAAAGTTATATACAATTTACAATGGTAACGAAAATTTATAACTTTTATTATTAAATGAGCAATTGTTGTATACATATATCTATCTATCTATCTATATATATATATATATTACGGGAACGATTTGCCATAACGAAACAGGCTATGTTGAAAAAAATAAATATAAAAACCAACAGAACGGTTATGGCTGCTGTAAACGCATTATAGAAGAAGGAAAAGAAAGAAGTTTTATTTCATAATGATGCATACATAACAAAGGGTTCATAAAGTTAAATTCGACCTTAACAGTTAACTTATATAATATTACTAAATGTAGAAAATTGATAAACACGCGTTAAGCTACAGGTAAAAACAAACAAATACCTGCACGGAAATAAATCAAATATGATAAAAAGAAAAACAAAAATATACGAAGTACATATGCACATACATAGACATACATATACACATGTACATATGCACACACATGCACACGTACCGTATTAACTGCACAAAATAAATAATCGACATAGACACAAAATTAAATGAGCAATCTACGTTTAACTGTACGATGTTTGTACCTAGTATACACCGTCAAGTCTTAGCATATCGAAATCATCTATGAAATTAATTAATCTACTTTGATATACTCTGCGCTTATCATAAAACATACTATAAGAAGATAGGTATAAGATGTTTAATTCTGAGTGTATATCCGTAATTTTGTATACCTGCGACGATTTAGTATAACAGTGATTTTGAATCAGTTGTATTTTTTTAAATGTACCACCGTTTGAAACGGATAGCCGAACAATGCGTAGGTTAATCCGGGCCGAATATAATGCGTATATAATAATTTCTTACTAACGTCGGGTAAATACGATCGTCGATTACAGATTGTCGAAAGTATACGGATTGCTTTATTAATATTATTAATATTATTATTAAAGAACAAACGAGAATCCAGGATGACATCTAAATATCGAACCCAGTGAATACTTTTGCCATCAATGTTAATTTCTGCTGCAGGTAATTGCCGCCGCCTTGTGAATAGTATAGCTTCAGTTTTATCGGTGTTTATTTTTAACCGCCACCGTCTATAAAAACTAGCTTTTTGTAATTTGTTACTTACGTTATTTGGTCAGTAAAATTTAAAATATAATGCTAAATTGTCGGCGTATAATGTATCTGCAGCTTATAAAAACACGCGTGTGGCCAGTATCATTTTACGGGTCGGGAACGTGGACGTGTTAAAAACGAGAAGAAGACAGAATGGAAACATTTGTAATGCGGTGCTGGAGACGAATATAAGCTGGACGGAGAAAACAACAAATTAATAAGTTCCAAAACGGGTCAATGAAAAGCGACAAATATTATGAACCAGGTTAAAGAACGGAAACTATGTTGGCTGAGGCATGTGTTACGACGTGAAGGATTAATGCGAGATACAACTGAAGGATATGTCCCAGGAAAACGATTAAGAGGTAGACCGCGATTATGCTGGATAGATAACCTGAAGAGGAATTCCAACTGCGATCCAGTTACTCGGGAAGGAAAAGAATGGCCAATAACCGAATGAATTGAAAAAGACGAGCATAGAGGCGGAACCAGTCCACGTGTTGTTGAACCAGATGATATATATATATATATATATATATATATATATATATATATATATATATATAAAAAGATGTATACTCAGCCATCTCGGAAACGGTTTTAACAATTTAAATGAAATTTTATACGCACGTGTAATTTATGAAGTAGTTGAAAGTAGCCTGTGTGGAAATTACGAATTTTCGAAACTTTCAACCTGGACACCGCAATAAAATTTTGCAAATTTCAATTATTTTTTTTTTTAAACGTCTTTCTCTTAAATACTTATATCCGAATTGTACGTTGAACCAGCTCGATCGCTTTAACCGTTCGAAGTTATAAGTTTAGAAATTCGTTTTTTACCGCGTACGTTTCCATTAATATAATCGAAAATTTTATAGTGCATTGATCAGTCTGGTTAATTTGTTCTTCACGCCTTGTCCAACAATAAACTTTTTCAGAATTGGCAGCGAGTTGGTAAGCTGTATTGGGTCAAAGTTCATTTGCTTCACCGCTTCGATGTAATTCGTTTCTGTAAGAATTGCAAACATTATGTCTGGTGTGACTTCGTACCTGTCTGGGTTTTGTTCCATTTCCTGTTTTGCTGCTTTAATCGTATCTAAAAGCTGATCGGTTTTAAATTCCATTGATTTCAGCTTCTTTGTTTTAGGTGGATGTTTTTCAATATTTGTACCACAGGTCGCTTCAGTGGATAAAGCGTAAGTGGAAGAAGAAATCGCTCTTTTGAAAGCTGGAATTGCAGGAACTGTACATTTACCATTGTCGATGTTCTGGGAGTCCATCAGTTCTTCCTCTTTGGATTCACCCATTACTGTGGACACATCAGCATTATCTATAACCGGAGGAGACTTATTTGCCATTAATAAATCTGAACACTAGGCTGCTATATGACCTCTGAGTTTACATCGGTAGCATATCGAGCCTTCTTCAGCTAAAAAGATCCGGTATGTGGTGTTGTCATGTGTGATTACTAAAGTATCGGGTATAATGGTGGTTGAATCTGGCGCGACATAAAACTGTTTCTTGTTTGTTAGAATATGTGCTAGCGCCGATGGTGCGAAGCCTGCTCGCAAGGTGGTGATAGGTGACGACAACGGTATGTTGTGTTTCTTTAGTTCGTCTTCAATTACTGAGGTTTGGATAGTAGGGCAAACATGCGAGATGATGATGCGCTTAGCTGGATTGATTAAGCGGCAGATGTTAAGTGGTTGATTATTAATTGTAATAACTCGGTTTTGGTGAATAATGTTGTCTACTATTTGCTTCGACGTAAAAAATATACAGAATCTTTGATTTGGCATGCGATAGGCTGCTTTGATATGTTGAGGGTTGATAAATTCCGCGACTTTTTCTACATATTCAAGTTGTCTGACACCGTCTATCGTAGGGATTACTATTGCGTGTGTTTTGTCTAGCACTGGTTCTTTGTTTACAGCTGTTGCGTAAGAGATAGGAAGTGTTTGATGTTCTATTTGATTTAACATTGTGCCTGAATCCGCAGTTACACTGGCATGTGTAGGATGAACATATATGTTTGTAGTTGACTCATTGCTGAGCTGCTTAGCCAGATTAACGGAAACTGGTTTGCCTGTTGGAGATTTATTAGTCATTTTGTGGTTTGTAGATTTTATTATTTTTTGTTTTAAAAAATAATTATACAACCTTTTTCATCGATTTCACAAAATTTATAATATACTATTTAAAATATTTTTATTGGTAAAAAAACATATTTACAGTATAATTTATATACGTTACAAAATACTACTAAATTAAATATATAGTATTACCTAATTTAAATAAAACCATACGTTTTTTATAAAGTATGTTCATTATGAACCAAAAAACATTAAAAAGTTATTTACTTTAGTAACCACTTAACAGAGACATAAAATTTTAGCCGTTATTTTTTTCTGCACATTCTTCACACAAATTTATAATATGCTCCATACAAAGACAATTATTACGATGTTTGCAGTAATATTTAGTTTTATGGTCTTTACAATATTTGCAGCGACCTCTCTTTCCATCTGGTGGAGGTATTTTAGTTTTTGTACTGTCTTCGAAATTCTCAGCCATCATCTGTATGTATATATTAGTGTTCGACACAATCGTATGAATGATATCTTGATTAAAAAATAGGTTCCAACAATTGTAGGCTTCAGTTATATTTTTTACTTCCCTTACAACACCTGGTAAATGGGAAACTAAATTATATTGTCTTGTATGAACATTTAATGTACTAGGTCCTTTTCGTCATTTAGTTTTATTGTCTTTCCCTATATAATAATTATTTGATTTACCAGTTGGGCATATTTTCAACTACGGAATTATTTCTTCGTCTTCCTGTTCTGATTCTGTTTCCTGTTTCAAAAGTTCCACAAATTCAGGATCAGCAACAGAATCATCATCACTATCTAATTCGCTTAACTCGCCACCTGTAGGTTATTCTAGTAATTTATGAACTGCAGCAATTATCTTTTCATAATCGTCCATATTTTCTTTCATAATATCACAATTATTATAAAAAGAAATTAATAAAATTGAAAAACGGAACTGATCGTAAACAAAAGAAATAACAGCGCACGATTTGAAGAAAACGTAGCTAACTAGTAACATAAAAGTATAACAGGAATGCACGAGTTAGGTCTAAAATAAACCTATACACACTAACAGGAATGCACGGGTTGGGTCTGTATAAATATTTATTACTACAACTCACACATACATGACTAAAACTGCTTGCTGATATCATCACTATTTGTCGAGGACATTATGCGGAAGGTATGCGAGAATTCACCTCTTAAATTTATATTTATGGGAAATAATTTGAATAAAATAAATAGCAATGATTTGTCAGATCCAACCCGTACAAGAGAACGTTAACGGTATGTGATTCGTAATTAAATGTATTTTCCGAAAAAAAAAAAAAAAAACGATTTTACAACAACAACAAATAAATAAATAAATAAAGTATTTTTTTTATCTTAAGTATATTCTGACGGTATTAATTTTAATATACGTATAATTTTTTTTTTTATTATTTTTAGTAATTTGTAACTAGCCATAAGTGGATATCCAGCAAAGGACTTCAATGAGTAAGTCACCTGTGCCGAGGACACACACCATGATAAGTCCTCCTACTTGTTACTGGACTAAGTAGATTCAGTATTGCTTTCGTCATCCATGTTTTCTTCTTACTTCTCTTAAGAAAACCAATTACATCTTCCTGAATATTGCATTGCATGTCTTTTTATTTTTGTCATATTATTTCAAGGTTTAATTTCTATTTAGTTAATATATTAGCGTTGCTCCAATGCAGGTAAATTTCAATGGCACTATTTTTCTTACATTTTAAGAAAGCTTCCCTTCACTCTTTGGCATAAACCTGATAGATTTCAATTACGTTTTCACCTCTTATTTTATTATGACTCCACGGTTGATGACAATTTAGAAAGAGCTTCACCGATAGCTTTGAAGAATAAGTGATACTAGACCCGAACGATAGGTCCCATTGTGTATATCTAAGGAGCTCTGATATACTAATAATAATAATATACCCAAGGATTTTTGATATAATAATAATAATAATAATAATATAATAACAATAAGTAAAATAATGTCGTACCTTTATCACTGAAGCATCATGATATCCCAATTAAAAATATTCAAGATCAAATTAACCAACCAGATATGCTTCAGTTCTGTAACCAAAAACAAAATCCGATATTAGTTTAAGGGACCAATCAATATGGTGGGTAAAGTGTAGATCAACAAGCGAATGCTTGTTTTTAGATTTTTATCGGCGTCGTCGATATTTCTACACTCGCAGCGTATATCACTTTATTCGAAAATACGGGTGATGAACATTTCTGTATGTCGATATTGTCCATTAATGAGTGAAAAGTAATTTTTTTGTATCTTGTATCCGTTGAAACACATACGGGTCAAAAAATACGGCATCTCAACTTACTGGAGCAGCGTTTTATATTCTTCATCTAAATTACACCAAACTTATGTTCCCGAAATTTTACATCAGAGGCTTTCGCCATTCTCAAAGACATTCAGTATATTTCGATGTAATGTGATCAAGGGGAATATATTAATCGCAAGTGACTCTCTTAGTGCTCTTAAAGCCCTGAAGAAACCTCGGCTAAACCCTACCATACGGACTATATTCTGTTAACCATTGTAGAAAATTTATTTTATTTATACGATAACCATGTCCTTGTATCATTCGTTTGGGTTTCAGCCCATCAGGGTATCCAGGGAAATGAAGTATGCGATCGGGCTGCAAAAGTTGGGACATTGGAAGGCATTCTCCTTCCGAGCATTCCTTCTTCCTCATTAGTTGCATCCGCTCGAACGGACCTTCTTCATCGATGGAAGTGTATGTTATGTAATTTCCTCTTCGTGGGTTAATGTGCTGTAAATATCGTGATGAAAAATTTTGCAGAGGTATTTACCGAATGCCTCCGCTTTTTCTTGATCCTGCCCATTAATGGTTTTCCATTATAATTGGTGGACACTGAGATACATGATTCCTCTTTATATTCTTAATAGCCCTCCATAAAGAATAATTTTGTATCTGTCGTTGGTGTAATATTTGTTAGATATTCATGAAAAACTTATTTTTTTCATACCTGAGAGTGCTTTCTTCAGTTTTTGTCATTTTGTTCAGTGCATTTTTATTTACTGGGGTCCTATGATATTGCCAAACTCTTCTTAGTCGCCGTTTTTCTGCAATCGTGTCTTTTATCATTTTCGGATGACTTGTTTTTATAGGAGTAGCTAACTATGCCGATTTGTGAATACATTTAATAAAGTGTTTGACACCCATCTCGATATCTTCTTCAGTTTTTAACGGAATACTGAGATCGATTTCACTTTCAGCCATCTGCTGAAACACATGCTAATTAGTTTTCTTATTTATCAGTTTTTTAAATATTTTTGACGAGTGATCAGATCTTTCTTGTTTTTAAATAAAATTTTATTCAAAAATTTTGATCGAGTAGTTTTATGAGTTATGTAACCGAAGAAATACAACAGTCAGGAAACACATGTCGGGACTAGGGGTACATGGCAATTCCCTAGAAGCGAAATTACTGGAACAATTAATCAGCTCGAGTAGATTAAAAAGAAAAAAAATGACTGATTTGGTCTAGTAGATGTCGGATCACGCGGATGAGCGTGTCCGAAATTTCATGAGAATACACAAGTCAAAAAAATATGGGCCTTATTGGTCAGTTTTAGATGAGAAGAAATTTAAAAAAAAAAAATCAAAAAACAAAACCGTCTGTTCTTTGTGTCACCATATATATATATATATATTATATCACATTGAGCTCCGTGTTGGACATAATTACCTCCAGCCCATCTGATTTTTTTTGTAAAATGTGATCAAATGCTAATTTTTAACTTTTACTTCGTATTAATAAATACCACTTTCGAACTACTGTGGTTAATTAATAATTTTTCTATTTCTTTTAGAGACGATATAAAACCTTGGAAACAAAGTCGGTCATTCATAGCTAACATTGTCTATTATCACACATATTTTTATGTTCGAAAATATTTCATTTGCAACTTTCATTATTCATTAAAATTATATTAATCATTCCGTGTACTCAAAATTATTTTACATTAACTAAAAACCAGAAAAAAATCTTCTATAAAAGTGTCAGTCATATATATAACCAATACTTTCTTTGCATCACAATTAAACTAAAAAAACATCCTTGTTATTTGTTTCAATACAAAAATTTAACAACTCGAACTGTATAGATTTACGTATTAGTCGGAAATTACTAATATTGAATCTGTTATCATAACCATGCTCGTCAGTCATAATTGACGGGCATGTGTTTGTTACCACCAACGTTCAAAATGTGGCTTGGAGCTCAAAGTGATATACATATTCAATTCGTTCGTTCTCCTTGATCATTTCGTACGTACAATATGCCCCGTTCGAGCCATAAATATTTATATCCCATTTTATTTGTTCTTTGTTTGCCTTTCAAAATAGAACTTTATACGTAGATGTCATCCAATCATACCTCTTTGTGTCCTTTTCCTCCCTTCCTTTTTTTTTTAAATAGCTTCATTTAATTTTATTTTCTAAAAGTGATATATGTATTTTCACGATAATCCGTCTTATCTTTGCATGTTTTTCCCCCTGCCGTCCAGTATAACACTCGTCTTTATCCACGCCGAGTTTTATTTATCGCTATACGTGCGTGGTGTTTCTTCTGCAATACTTTTCTATTTTTTATTATTATTTGCATATTTTCTACCTCGTTTTACTTCGTTTAATATGTTCATCTTTTTTTCTTTCATTATTCTATGTTCCTCCTTTAATATTTTCTCACATCAATATTCGTATTTGAATAATTATTTTTAATACGGTGTCAAAATTATTGGTACTCAACGATGGCACTTTCACACGTTGCCTACTTTATTCGACCTTGTTCAATACGACCGTTACGACGCGTTTGTGTACTCGCTCCACAACCCATTTGCATATTATAATTCATTCGTAACCAGTGTTTTGTTCGGCCATCATTATATATCGGTTATTTATGATTAAAGAACACATTATAAACGTACAAAATACACTTATTATATAAAGAATTGACATCTTAACCTTACTTCCACGTAAATTATAAAACATCATCACATCGGTGTTACCACACTGAGAATTTTGTTTAAATTTTAGTTTCCTTTTTTTTTTTTCCGACGATACTCTAAAAGCAACAGATGAAAAGAGATGAACTCGCATTTCGGCGTTTTCGATTAATTTGTTACAAATTCTCGGACACGTGAGCTGTTTGTTAACTGTAACTTATCTTACCATAGGGTGACCCTGAGAAGACGGACGGTTTTGCTTTTTGGCAGCATTGCTACAACGCAAACCACGTGCTCCACGTTTAGTGTACACACGAGAGATCATTTTTGTCCAGTTTCATTGTGTTCTACAAATGAATGCAAACTGATCTCACGCTTTCCTATTTTTAAATAAAATTTCTTTTTCCAACAAACAAAATCGTCCGTCTTCTCTGGGTCACGCCCATATATTTTGATTAACGTGAAATTACACTTGGGTGCTGAAAGTTTAAATCTTATTTCATCGATAATTTTCCTTTAATACTAATAAATGAGTTCAATTTTTCCCTTAATCTTATAAAAGTTCGATTTTAAAGCGAACGCATACATCGTACGCATACGAGATTAGTTCACAGTTATTGTTGATTACCGAGCAGAATTCTTCAACTTCGATAACCATCCTTCGAATGAAGCATATTCGACAATATTAGCAACAAAGATCAGACTTCTGAGAAAAAATCGCCGATGCTATTTAGGTTTCGCTGTACTGTATCGAAAATTGTCGATCGTTATTTGAATTAAATAAAGATTTACACCGGTTTCGACTTTAATATTTATACTATCGATTATCACTTTTAAACGTCGAAAACATTCTTTATATCTAAAGAAATTACAGTCGTTCTCCGCATTATTTAATATTGTTGAGTTCTAAATTCGAACTGCTTCTGATGAAACAATTTTTTTCTCTCTTTTTAGTTACTTCATCGAGTAGCATTAAAATTACTTTTCGTCTGTTAAACTAGTTCTTATTAAATGTGTGTATACCATATAATATTTTTATGCGTGTTAAATTAAATTTAATACACGAGTTAAACGATTTTTAAATTAAATTTGTCGACATCGTTATTTTACTTTCGTTTTCTTCATTTTTATAAAGTTGTTTGTTGTACATATATGTTTATACTATAAATATATATATATATAAATATGTACGAGTGTGTGTATTCGCACGTATACGTTCGCGTCCATCTATAAGCAAGATATTTTATTAACCTTATAAAATGGCAGTATAAACGAATGTGTTATAGGCGGAGAACCTATGTAAAAAAAAAAAAAACTCGGCAAAGCAATAATTGCCGAAGGAGAGTGTAAGAAGAAAGAAATACGTGAAAACTACGAAAAAAGAAAGTCAAAAAAAGACAAATACATGTTTTTTTATTTTTGGCTTCCACGGCGGTTTACCCATTAATTTTGCACGAATGCATATATATATATATATATATATATATATATATATATATATATATATATATATAACTATGTTTTGTATAAAAATTAGTTAAGATAACTTTAAAAAATTATTTTCTTTATGAAAAAGCACAAAGCTTTTCAGCTATTAAGCTATTATCAAGTGAATATAAAAATAATTTAATAATATACAAACTTATAAAAATATAAAATGTAAACAAAAAAATACTATATACACAAGTGTTAAAACAGTATTTTAAATATCTGATAGCGAATGTGATAAACAACTCAATCAACAATCGGTAATACAAAAATGTTTTTACTTTTCAAATTACGTTTTGTATATTTGACCTTTGTCAAAGTGTTCTCAAGCTGAACACCTATACTACTGCGATTTTTTCTACATACCTATTTTTTTTTCACTTAGGTTTTTCACTTATTAATTTTTTTTATATTCAATCTGTACTACCTCGCCAAATTTACAGTTTGTTAAAATCGTATCGAGGACCGATACTTTCAGGTTAAATATCAAAATACACTATCCAATGTTTACCCAGTGAGGGCGGAAGTGCCACAAGCTAGTGTTCTAGATCCGACATTATATTTTTTTTTTACAATGCGGATTTTTCTTTGACCGCTGAAGCGGAAATTGCGATGCACGCGAATGATACTGCTATTTTAACATAACATCTTGATGAGACTATATATAATATCAAACCGGTTACAGCATGCGCTAAATATTTTTGAAAAGTGGTGTAATAAGTGGCGTATAAAAATAAATAGAGATAAAACTGTTATTTTTACAAATAAATTCGTATCCTGACCTTTATTAACCTTCGGTGGTGAAACTGTCGCTCAGAGTGAGGTAGCCAAATATTTGGACACGCATTTGGATAAGCTATTGACGTGGAGATAACAGTTAATAACCGAACGAAATGGGTTTCAGTTAAAACTGAAAGAATGGTATCGGTTAACTAGTAAAAAATCTAAATATATAGCTTCAATAATAAATTGCTGGTATATAACATAGTTTTGAAACCTGTGTGGGCGTATGGTATTCAGCTCGGGGTGTGGGAAATCTAGCTACATATATGTAATAAAATTATTTCAGAATCGAGCTCTAAGACAAATAAAATCGACACTCGGGTGTGTCTCAAACGTTTCGATACACCAAGACTTACATGTAAGTACCGTTCTCAAGGAGATTAAAACAAATATATACTATACGTACACTAGTTTAAAAAATATGCCGAGTTGCTCGTCTGACTAAAATAAAGAAAAGCAACTAACAAAACCTAAGCTATATACGAAATTTATAAATATTTAAGTTAATACGACAAACAATTTTTTTTTACGTGTATTATACATAAACATAAATTTTGGACAAAAGATAGTGTCAGCTGTACATCGTAATAGCGTGTGCTTAATTCGTTTGTGTTTGCAGCATTTATATAAAAATCAAAATAAAAATTTTGCTTTTTGTTTGATAACATCGTGCATATATATATATATATATATATATATGGTAACTTCAACGACTATGACTGTATTCGATCTTTACATAGAACTATTATTGTTAGATTATCTGCAAGAGCTAAGCAATCTATTAGTAAATTATCCTTCTTGTATCCTAGTCTAATTTTCTCCGATGAAATTTTCTGTATTCATGCCTTCTCTCCATAATATATATTTCAGCAATTTCCGAGAGAACGTTATACTTGTCGTTGAAATTCCTCATGTTTTGCCCAACATATTAAGCAACAGAAAATTCTATGTTATAAACAACTATGAAGTATCTTCTATGAACGGTCAAACTATACAGGTGTACCACAAGGGAGTGGACTATATTTACTTCTAATACTATTAAATGACCTTCCCAACATACCTTTTGTCGAAACTGCATTATATGTCGATGATCTAGCATTATATTGTTCTTCATATTAATTTAGCACAAATCATAATCGATTAAAAAAAGCGATAAATACTACTTCTAAATATTACAGATGATGGAAATTAATAAATGCGTATAAATCTGAGGCAATTATTTTTGCTAGAAGACGTCCATTACATCTGCCTGAAATAAATATTAATTTCACACAAATCCCACAATCAAAAGAAGTTCGTTATTTAGGTGACCGGCGATTAACATTTAACGAACATATTAAATATGCGACAAAGTCCACAAAACAATGCACGCACTTTTTCCAATATTTAACAGAAAATCAGGCTTTTCCGGATTAAATAAAAAATTACTGTACACAACTGTTTTTCGTACAAGATTAACTTACGCTTGTCCTGTATGGTCAGCCATCTCTAATATATAGGACGTATAACAAAGCTTCAGATAGTCCAAAATTATTGTTTGTAGAATTATATTAAATGCCACCCGTTACATAAAAATTTCATATTACACGATCAAACAAAACTAGCGCTTATTGATAAATTTATTAACAAAATTTCCAAAAATGTCTTCGATCATTGTAATTAATTAATATCAGTTATCGGTAACTACGATATGGTACATCTCCGTGCACGATATACTAAGTATACATAGAATTAAGTGCAGATTATTATAAAAATTATTTTCTTATTTCTAGTAAAGTTACTATTATTTTATTATGCGATTTATTAATATAAAATCGTTCTCGTCTTAATTACCCTATTGTGTTTTCTGCCTTCATTTATATTGTAACGTATATTTTTATATATATATATATATATATATATATATATATATATATTTATATATATATATATATATATATATATATGTATATATATATATATATATATCCTCCGTATTTCCGTCCAAAGCAGTATCGTAAGATGTTCCGCTCACCCCCCAACCCACTAAGTCGAATGATAACCTTCCTATCAAACCGGAAGAAGATAACGCCGGTAGAAAGTATACACACCACACATCAGGTAAGACTCACACAGACACACAAAAATTATTGAAACACACACCACCACCACCAACATCAATTACACTTAACACCAACACACACGAAACCAACAAACCCCGACATCATGACGCGGGCAGCCTGGCCCAGGCCAAGACCCTTTTCGATCGAAGAATAATTTACGAGATTATCCCAAAACCATAAACAATCTAGACCACCCTCTATCTGATCGACGGTCGTCAGAATCTTCTTTCTTTTTCTTACTTTATATCTCTCTCATTCATCCCTAATATTTGAGTGTGCACACGTGTGGGTACAAAAACTAAGTATTAACAAATGTTGTAGAGAATGCTGGCTGTTCTTTCAATCTTCCTTCTTATTTGAAACTTCTCTCTCAATCATTCGTAACAACTTGTACTGCTACTACCCTACAAACGTGTGATTTTTGTGACGCGATATTTGAAAACGTAACCGTGCTTATTTTATATATACGTATAGATATGTTTTTTTTATTTAGATACGAAAATATTCAATAAAAAGAGTATATATTACATGCAGGTGTAACACAAACACACATATATATATATATATATATATATATATATATATATTACGACGACCGTCTGTCCTATGCTCACCACGAAATAAAAAAATAATCAATTTAGATAATCACATAAATTAAAATATTCTTTTGATTTCTTGCGCGCGTGCGCAATCGCCTTCATCGTATTTCTTGCTCGCCTGAAAAAACATCTCAGAAAGATAACGTTACATAAGTTAATTTAGCAATACCACGTAAATTACTGCAGATCACAAGCCAGGTTAATTTTTTCACTATTTTCGTGGTCGATATTTATAATTAGATACAATAATTTCAGAATAACCGAGTACAAAAAGAAAACGATTTACTTTTGAAAAAAGACGAGAGATAACAATATAATATGCATGTGGGTGAGCATGCGGACGCCTAAAGGATTAGAGTTTTAGAAATTCTTTGGATACAATGTACGTATATATAAAAAAGAGGAAATATGTCTGTAACAAATGTAATAACTGGTGTAGCAAGCATCGACAAAGGAGTTAACAATGGACAGAATGAATATAAAATTGGTCCCTTCGCCCTTTTAATGGAAAATTAAAAGAAACGATTCCGAATATATTTCGGAGCTACATTTGGGTTGCAAAGTTGTATAAAATTAAAATATTCGGATATAACCGTGAATTCTAATGTTATACTATTAAGAGACAAATTAAAATATATAAAACTATACATATATATTTTATAAACCAAACAAAATATAACACAGTTTAATCACTAGTAAGTTTTTTTTCGACAATTACGAGCGTACACAACAAAAATTACATATGAATTACCAAAAATATGTATAAGCGACAACTTAAAATTTGATATACATATTTCACTAGCTAGACGTAATTTCATTTTTAGATTATTTACAATAAATTTTATTTGATGAAGAATTATTTTTCAAAATCTGTTTTATAAATAAAATTTATTGTAAATAAATCTAAAAATGAAATTACGTCTGGCTAATGAAATATGTATATCAAATTTTAAGTTATCTCTTATACATATTTTTGGTAATTCATATGTAATGTTTATTGTGTACGCTTGAAAATGACATAATTGTCGAAAAGCTTTGCGCAATAAAAAACTTACCAGTGATCAAACTGTGTTATATTTTGTTTGGTTTATAATTTATAAAATCACTACTCTCCAATATATTCTATTTTACTAAATTTTATGTATGTTTCTGTTTAATCACTGTGAAATGTAGAACTAATATTTACAGAGATATGAATATTAATTTTGAATAGCGCAATTTTCATAGTTTCCCATTTCAGGAGTTAATTTTAAGCTAAATTCCTATGACTCAAATCCCACAAAATCGATCGAGGAGATATATTAGTTAATTTTGAAGTAAACATGTTTTTGAATTTTACAATGCATAGGAACTGGATATACGAAATTATTAATTCCGTTTTCAGGCTATAAAAAAATTAAGAAACGTTTAAATATCATATTAATTAATAAATCTCCCATGAATAAATACAAAAATACAAAATTTCATACGTATTCGTTAAATATTATACATATGAATCTAATAAGTCTACATGGATGTTAGTAATTATCATCCGAATTATAAACGAGAATATGTTTTAATATAAAAATAACAAATACGTGTGTTATTAACATTTTTTTTTTTTTGTTGCACCGATAAGTAAATTAAAATTACAAAAAAAAAACAAAAACAAATACGAGTGATTTAAACATTATAAAATAACGTAATACAATATTATAGGATGACCCCAATAAAATCGAAAATCTATTAGTTTCTTATAAGCATTAATATTATGCATAACGTTAGACGCAAAGATTCCGGTAAACAAGCATCTATAAATAAAAATAAAACAATCTAAAAAAAATAAGCCCTTGTTATTTAAATTTAACTTTTACATATTTTAGTAGTTTCCACATTTTACATACATAAATATGAAAACTATTATAATATTCTATTATAGATTCTTGAAGCTGTAAAACGCCGTGCAATAGATGATATTCTAACAAAGCCCAATCAAATAATCCGTCAAGGTATATTTATGGAATTAATTAATAATAATTTTGTTTTATTAAATTAGTAATAAAATTTTTTTAATTCTATTCTATGAGTGGCAGTCACGTCATTCTATACATTTAAATTTAAAATTTTTGTTTACAAAATTAATTTGAAATAACTATACAATTTACTTTATTTAAGTATTACTCAAATTCCAAAATTCTTAATTCCTAGATGTCTAGAAATTAAATAATTAACAAATAATTAATTCTATAATTTATTTTAATAAACTAAATTTCCAGAAATACGGGGGGGGGGCAAATGAATTGACAATGCGCGACATCAATGATTTAAGGCGTGCTGTTCGTCGCGCTAGATTAGGAGTAATAGGAACACCACCATCATCTTTAAACCAGGCAATGGTTCAACTACGCAGTTTGCATGAAAATTTTTGTATGTTCATGAAAGTCATGAAATTGCCGTCATCGCATGTCGGTCGAATTTGACAATCTTGTCAGATCCGTGTCTGTAGACATTTTTGGTGACGGCGCTTTTAAATATTACCCAAAATTTTTCGAGCAGCTTTACACCATTCACGGCTATAGAAATTATTTATATATCCCTTTAGTTTATTTTTTTTTTTACCTGGTAGAAGTGAGAGAACGTACACAGAAATGTGGACATTCTTTTCCCAAATTGCGCTGTCAATGAATATCAATCTAAATATAAGGGGAATTAGATTAGATTTCGAAAAGGCAGCGCAATATTACTGCAATGTTTCCGGACTGTGAAATATTCGGATGTAGATTTCATTTGGGGCAGTCGTGGTACAGAAAAATTAATGATCTCAGATTTCTGAGAAATGATTATTCAACTAATTCAGATGTTGGGCGGTGGTTGAAGCGATTTTTGGTCTAGCGTTTCTGCCATCAAATATAGTTTACTATAATTTCTGGCAGATTGCGAGAGATCCACCAAATTCTTCAGCTGCTGAATTTATGAATTATATATTTGTAAACGATGTAGACCACACTGCACATTTTCCTCCCAATATGTGGCATCTGTACCATCGACGATCCCAAAAACTACAAATGGACCCGAATCTTTCCATTCCGACTACAATAATCAATTTCACCATGTATCTCCTCCCCTTACTGCTGTCTTGCAGATATTAAAGGAGATACAGTCTGAATCTGAGGTAAAAATTATTCCGAAAAATGGAGGCGGACACAGATTATCAACCGCTTCCACAAAGAAAGTCCGAAATGAAAAGACAAAAATTTTGTCTTAATCAATACCAACGATTGCAGACAGGTGAAATAAATCATTAGCAGTACATAGAGATTATGGGGCAAAGATTTCATGGCCGAAACTTAAATGGTCATTAATTAATCAATTCATACACTCATTGTGTGTGAGCTGTTTTCCATTATTAGAGATCATTTAAATTTCGGTCGATATTTAAATCTTCTTTCTTTTTATGTTACTTGCAAAACGCAATCATGTCCATTTCATGAAGCTCTTCCAACATTTCAAAGTCCATTTTATAAACTTTTGTCCATAAATAGGACCTCTTTTTTCTTAAAATTATCCAGTTATTTTAACTATAGTTGCAGCATCTGGCCAAATGCTTCGTTGAATTATTCCACTCTATTTAAAAAAAAAAATTCCGTTGGCATCTATTATATTCTCTTTCTTTAAGCAACTGAACCAGTCAGTTATAATTTTCTATGTGTTCTTATGTACTTCCTATATGTGCTAATTACACTTTTCAATTAATGCCAAACTGAATAAATTTTGCTTGTCCCCTTAATAGCACATTTTCACTCTTCATTTTAGTCGCATTTTTCTATGATACTGCAGTAGGCCCGGGTTGCAATGATACCCTTCAAGTGGTGCAACCTGATAATCATCAAAATAGGAGCCGAAATGTAGCAAACTTTTCGTCCATTTCACATCCATGTTAATATGTGTAATACTGATATATCGTATTACCGAAACGTAAATAAATTAAATAAGGTTAGATAATTGTTGTCTTTATTTACATTATATACGGAAATACATTAATTTTTTGTCGTATTTATGTTATAATAAAGAGTTCATATTAATTACGCGAGTATATTTATTTATTTTTATTATTCTAATTACTCTGATTTTTTTTAAATCAACGACTAAAGTGTATACACCATAACAGCGCGTGAACTTGCGCAAGTAGTGAGTGAAAAAGACGAAACGAGAGAATATTTTTTAATATAATAAGTACATTTTAATTTAACTATTCTTTCTTAATTTTGGTTATTTAACTTTTTCATTTTAAGTTTCGAATGTACTCCTCTACCTTAAACATATACTAATGTATGTATGTATGTATGTATGTATCATTCATATATTACATTCGTTTACTATTTGCATCATATGTATGTAGTGGATTTGTATATATGTATCACCCGGTTTGAGATATTTTGTTCGATGATGGTTTCAGCAATCTTCCTATGAATAAAGTTAAATAAATAAGAATAGACGAGTTTAAATAAGGAACTTGTGAAACCTCTAACCTATTGCATTGTGAAAAACGGAAAAGAAGTAAAACAGTCAATGAAATTAAAACACAACTGAAATATGCTAATTCGTAAACGTAACAAACATTCGATTATATATCGACGAAAAAATAAAAATCCACGTAATAGTTCTCTTAAGGATATTTTCAACAGAATTGCGTATAGCATAAAAAGAGATGAAACTAGTATCAGCATTAATAAATCTACTAAATAAACGGCAGAAAGTACATACCTTAAATACACTGACATACAACACAAAAATACGCTTTATACGATCATAAAGTACATGCGCACCAATACATAACGTACCAAACACACTCATACATACTCATAAAAACACACTGCTGAAATATTGTCATTATAAATAACAATAACGTCTGTAGCGAAAGTTCAACATTTGGGTAATACCAGAATAATTTAATTAAATATTAAAATGAAAATAAATATAACAACTGGAGAGAGCTCTTATCTATCCGAGTATCGTAATAGATCTGTCGGTTATAGATTTAGATAAATTACACCTGGTCCGATTGGTAAAACGATGATATCATCCTTCTACGATTATCCGATAATGTAAACGACCGTCAACAGTCCAAACGTTTTTCCTCCCGAACTTCGTAATTAACTCGCATACGATATTTAATCTTTCCCGCGTTAAATGTTCGCTAATTATAATTAACTTCCTTTTATTATTATAAATTATACGTTTATATGACTATTATCGGTATCGGTGTATTATCTTTATGCATTCCAACCCGCGGTCACCTGCAAATCGCATCTGATGGTATATTTGTAGAAAGTTTTTCATTCATAATATTTGTCACTGCCTTATATCTTCCCGTTCAGACTAAGGTACCCCATATATCATGAGCGAATTCCGCCTAGAATATTGCTCGAGTTGCTCTGCGCGACTAGTAAAGGTATCGGTTATGTGAACTAATTTATTATTATAATCCGCGAAAAACTTAATCAGCGATTTATTAACAGCCTCTGTATCTCTTTACTAACGATTGTTGCAAGTTACTGTCAACCGCGTAGGCAGCTCCCGCAATGGCATCCTCGAAAGAATGTGATCTTGATACCGGAGAATCACGTGTTTTGATCACTTTCTTCGCAGCTGCAGCTCTAGTTTTACCACCCGATGACATTTTTAAAATAATTTTATAAATAGTGTTACACAGAAATAAATTCAAGCAATATATTCACTTAACCCATTATAATAATGTAAAGTTATATTATCGCTATACGACGCGTCGTTATCACAGGAATATACGTCTCATCACGAACGCGATATAATTTAATCCCTGATTACATTAGTCAATATTTAATGAATTATAAACGTTGTCGTCGTAAAGCTTTGGTTTCTTACCTTTAGATAAGGACGGCAGCAACTGCGCTGGCCGTTAAAATATTTATCTCAAATGGTCATTGTTGTTAATTAATTAATTTATTTAAACTTTTTCGGTTATTTATTTCTCTATTTTTATTTTTTTTATTTATTTTTGTTAGTTAAATTTTAGCGTACGAAATAACATACAGTTTAACTTTTCGTTAAATTATTATCATACGGTTATTGCTACTTTTTTTCATTCGTATTCACTTCGCATTTGCAGCGGAGCTTTCTGTGTTCCAGTTCGATATCAAGCCTACTGGCCGAAACTAACATAACAACACTAAAAATCGAAGAATTCTGTTAGCATTAAAATATTATTTTCAATTGAGTACGAAGAAAACGCATCCAAACTACTATTATAAAACATTTCATTCAAACCTAGAAAGTAAATACAGCAAAAACAAAGAAGCATTTGGCCTACGATGTAAACACTTCGTACGATACCTTAAATTAACAACGGTTGATCGCACTCCAGTAGCCTGTACCCACCATGGCAAAAGTCGTTTCCACTGACTAGAAATCCCGGCTCACGAGTTAGCGAACAATTAAAATTTGCGATAAATATCGTCCGACAAGAGTCGTGGTCCAGATTAACTGAGAACAAATGAAGAAGAATTAAACCGCGACTAGAACAATGGATTTACTGAGCGAACAGACACGAAGAAATAGCCCGATTGCGAATCGGCCACACTACTAGGCTAACGCACGAGAATCGAGGAGAATGCGTCGTCGGTAAAATTTTGTCACGATTCAGCGCTTACCGTAGAACATGTTATCACAGAATGTCCGAAATTCGATCAACAACGTTATCATTAATAAGTGGACTAGATTGAAGCGAAGTATTACAACGAAGACTCGATACAACGTGTAATATACTTTATTAATATAACTCGTTTAATAAAATTATTGTAGACTAAATATTGTATTGTAAGTAGAAAATAATTTTTCTTTCGTAATTTATTGTATTTAATGTCGGTGGACGCGAATGACCTTTGTAGTCGAGTGTCCTAAAATAAAATAAAATAAATGTAAATGTAATGTATTTTCTATATAGAATATTATACGTTCACGTTGTGTGTTATTTAAGTTATGTTTCTCGACGTTGATTTTTTGATTTTTATTTAATTATTATATTGTTTTAATTTTTTCTTTTAAATATTTTTAACATTAATTTCATATAGAAGATGAACTTTTTACGCTTTACGTTAAGTTTCGCTATTTCAGGTAACCCTGTATTTTGTAATTTATAAATTACAGATTTAGCCGGTACTCGCGCATTTATGCGCATAACCGGTTTTCTTTGTATTTTAACGCAAATTTTAATCAGTTTCGTTATATTTATTATTATAATTGTACTGAATACAAATAAAATTTGATTTGATTTGATAAGAACCGACAATTTGGATTATTATTATTATAAGTAGTGGGGAAATCTTGAAGTTGTGTTTAACGCGTTCCGTGTTTTCATTATTTCGTATTTTATTTCACATTGTATACGTATATACGTGTGTATTGTGCATATAATTAGGTAAGATCGATTTGTTTGTTATTTTACGATGAATAAATGCAATAAATGCTCAATTACACTACCAAAAAATGGAGAATTCGTTACGTGTTCTGCGTGTAACGTAAATTTACATTTTGACGACTGTAGTGGAGTCCACGCAAAAACACGGAGGTCGAAATCGTCATTGAAGAAAGAGCAGTGGAGGTGTCAGTCTTGCCGTGCTCGGAAGCAATCGGTAGAGTCCACTCTTTCAGACAGGTCCGGCGACACTGACGAAGCTATTTTAGTGTCGATTAGGCGAGAGTTAGGAAATTTAAATGAAAAATATGGCGCTTTGCAGTCGGCTGTCGTTGACGTAAATCGCAATCTTGAAGAAGCTTTAACAAAAATCAAAAAGCTTATTCAAGAAAATTCCGAGTTGAAGGCGGAAAATTTTGAATTAAAAAATCGGTTGTCTGACCTCGAACAGTATTCGAGACGAAATAACATCGTAATAAGTATCGTACCTACTGCACCAGACGAGGACGTAGTCGACATTGTACAGAAAATCAGTAAATTAGCTGGTGTAAATATAGTCGTGCGTTTGTGTAGACGAATGGACGAAATAAATTTATTAAAAAATAGGCGTAGTTCGCAATTAGTACGAAAGAATTTAGGTTTTACAGCGAATCCGAACGAGAAGATATATATGAACGAACACTTAACGTTTGAGAATTCGAAATTGTTCGCCGTCACCAGAAAATTAAAAGGTCACGCTTACAAGCACGTGCGGTGTAGAGATGGTAAAGTGTACGTGCGGGAAGACGATAATGCGGTTATTTCGAAACGAAACCGATATCGATAACTTGTAATTGAATGTTCTGCCTGTGTATGCTTATATAATAGTTAGTAGTAGTACTATTCATATAGGAATAGTTATTTCGAATATTTTAGTTTTAATCGTAGTTATAATCGTTATAACGTCGTATGTAAAAGAACGCTGCGGTATAAATGTTATACTGCTACTCTACGCTAATGTAGTCTCATTGGTACGAATGTAGTGGTTAGCGACTCTCTTTATCATCATGGTTTTGGGTAAATTAAAAAGTTTTACGTTAAACGTAAGAAGCCTCCGCAAACACTATGATGACCTTCAAATGTTTTTACATCTACTACCTGCCGAATATGATATAATTATTTTAACAGAGATATGGATATACGAGTATGAAATACACCGATATCGACTACCCGGTTATTCTGCACGTGCGCAGTGTAATAATAACGAACGAACGATCGGGGGGTGTTCTTATATATGTGAAAGACGGTATCGAATACTTCGGTAAAGAATTTTTACTATCCACGTGTAATGTAATGCAAATAGATTTAAAAGTTGATACTAAAAGATCTGTAACATTTTGGGGGATTTATCGTTTTTGTAGTCACACATATTCGGAATTTGTAGATGATCTGGAAAAGATAATCAAGTACTCACATAATCACTTAAGTAGTAGTTGTTACTGGCGACATGAATACCGACATTTTAAATCGGAAAGAGGGAAGTAATTATCTAGATTTTATGTATTCGTTTGGATTTTTCTCAGTTGTAAATGAAGCTACTTACTACCGACGAAGTGATAATTATAATTCACGCTTAGACCACTTGTTTGTTCGCGGGCAAGAAAATTGTGAGACGAATTTTCAGGTTACGCACGAAGTTATGGATGTAGATTTTTCTGATCATAGTGCGGTATCTGCCGAATTTACATTTAGCGATATTACTCATAGACCATTAAATGATTTTAATTATTATTTCGATAAACAGCTATTCAAAACCTTGTTAACGTCTTATAATATATCTCACTTATACGCTAGTTCTGCGAATTTAAATGAAAAATTTGATTGGTTCATTTCCAAATTAACTGAAAGTTTAAATCAATGTAGGATACCAAAACAATCATATAAATCGTGTCGTAAAAGATCCAGTTGGATAACTAATGAAGTTGTCCAATTGGTACAGGTGAAAAATAGAGCTTATAGATTATACAAAAAGAACCCCTTAAATGTGCCATTTTGTATAAATTATAAACACGCCTCCAAAGTAGACCAGAAAGCATCTAGAAAAGCAAAAGCTGACTGTTATACAAATCTCCTCAACAAATGCGAAACAAAACAAAAGCAATCTATAGTAAACAACGTTATAGTAGAAAGAGAATATTAAGGAAATAAACACTGAATGGGGTAAAAATACCCGTTGCCGGTAATGAGGAAATAGTCTCTAATAATAATTTTAACGACTTTTTTAATTATAGTGTATCTAGTTTATTACGTGCAAACAATTTTATAGAGAGAACTAATGATGATTCTGTACATTTTGATATTAATCCTAGCTCCTTCGTATTTTTAGATTTCTCTCGTGATGATGTTAGAAATGTGATTATTTCTATGAAATTTTTTTTTTTTTTTTTTTATAAATGGGCACAGGACTTTTCACCCAGATTGGTATAAAAATATTAAAATGAATATGTTAAACACTAATATTAGTTGATGTAATATAATTATAAATAACTAAATATACGTGAATGCGATTAATAGTAAGTAAGTAAGACATATTTATTGGCAATGGTACTTTGAGAGATATAATTTGATTATATAATAAAGATTGTTGAGAGCTGTAGTAAGAACATTCAAAAAATACATGATCCGCATCTGCTATTTTGTTGTCATCGGAAGGATGAGGGCAAAAAGGAGAATTTATAAGATTGCATCGGTATAGGGACGATGGAAGACGATTTTTTCCAAATCGTAATCTACATAAAGTAGTAATGAAACATCGAAGTATGTTATTTGGTACTTTTATATCACTAAACCATGATTTTATGGGTATTAGAGGTTGAATCGATCTGTAATATGGAGCTAAATAAGGATTGGACCAAATATTATTCCAATATTCTTTATGAGCAAATTTAATGAGACACAAAAGATCTGTTAAAGGTGTATAAGGAATAAGCACACCGCTATTCGAAGCGGACTTGGCTTCCGCATCAGCAACAGTATTGCCAAATATACCAGAATGTCCAGGAATCCAGGAGAACCTAACAGAAATATCAGATTCTAACAGCGAGGAAACCAAAATTCGGATTTTATATAAATAAGGCGATGCACGGGGATTAAATGAGAGAGATTTTAGAGCGGTTAAACAGGTTTTCGAATCGGTAAGAATAAGAACTGATGAAGCTGGACGTTGTTGATAAACGTATCTTAACGCTTGGTATATTGCCATAGCCTCAGCTGTAAAAATCGAAGAAAAACGTAATAGAACGAATTTCTTAATAATGTTTAAAGAAGGAACTACGAATGCTGCACCAACTTTATTATTAAACTTAGAACCATCTGTATAAATCGGAAGGAAGCCCGTCCAGTGATTTGCCAGTAAATTATTAAAAATAGAAGTATTAAAACCAGAAGGAGGATGTATAGATTTATGAAAGGTTTCTAAATTTATTTCTAATTTTATATTATTAATAGAGAAAGGATCGAAAAAATAAGGAGAGGGTGACAAAGGAATAATTAAGTTGCGATAATTGGAGAATCGTTTAGATGATTTACAGAGAATAGGAAGTTTATATAGTAAGAACCTCCATTTGTTATAAATAAATAAGAAATTATTATATGCTGACTGATATGTAGTTGTGAAACTTTTTACAACAAACTGGTCTGCTAAGAGGCTTCTGCGGATGTGAAGAGGAGGGGTACTAGATTCCACCTCTAAAGCAGCAATTGGAGTATTGAGAAGTGCTCCCAAACAGTAACGAAGGCAAGAATTTTGCAATTTATTTAGAGGATCCAAAGAATTTGACGAAGCATTACCATAAAAGAAACTACCATACTCAAACACCGAACGAATAAAGGATTTATAAAGTAAAATTAACGTTAATGGGTCTCCTCCCCAAGTAGTATGACTGAGCGACTTAATAAGACCTATGCGTTTAAAAGCTTTTGCGTAAGTATATTGTATATGTAAATTCCAGTTAAGCGTTCTATCCAAAATTATACCTAAATACCGATGCGAAGTACAGAAAGGAATAGAATGGCTAGCGTGGGATAATCCTGTAATAGCGGGGCTTGGTTGTTTATAAGAAAAAACTACAGAGGAGCATTTATTAAGCGCGAGAGAGAGTCCCAAATCAGCTAGAGCCATAGAAAAACAATATAAGAAATTGTTCAGTAAACTGACACCCTCGGCATGGCAGTGGTGATCACAATATATAACGAAGTCATCAGCGTACGATAAGATATGAAGATTGGATGCTCGTTGAAGTTTGAATAACGGAAGAATGTATATATTAAAAAGAATTGGACTGAGTATAGAACCTTGAGGAAGTCCAACATATGCATGTCGAACTATAGGTTCAGAGGAAGGATGCACGAAAAGTAGTGTACGATTTGTAAACAACCTGCAGCATACATTGGCGAAACCTAAAGGAACTCCCAAATCTGTTAATCTGTTATGTAAGATGGGAATAGAAATGGAATCAAAGGCCTTATTAATATCTAAGAAACACGAGATTAAATATTTTTTTTGATAAAAAGGATTTATAAATGTCTGATAATAAATGAGCTATACAGTTCAATGAACTTATGTTGTTTCGGAAGCCAAATATTCCTAATGGAAATAGATTGCGGTTTTCAAGCCACCATACTAATCTATTTTTAAGTATCCTTTCAAAGGTTTTACGTAAACACGAGGCAAGAGAAATTGGACGGTAAGAAGGAGATTCTGAAGATATTGACTGAGATTTTTTAATAGGAATTATAAAGAACTTAGTCCATTCATCTGGAAAGTTGGCAGTCTGGGAGAAATTATTAAAACAGTTTAACAAAATTGTAGTTGCAGAGGAGGGGAGATGGTTGAGAATGGTATATGTGATTCCGTCACAACCAGGAGAGGATTTTTTATTAAAGGAAAGTGAACTCTTAAGCTCGGGTAAGGTAATTGCATCAGATAGTATACTTTGAGTATTATTATGACTGGGTGAATAAGGATAGGATGAATAAGAAGGAGAAAGTTCGTGCAAGTTTGGAACATAACTCGGGGCTACTGTATTGACAAATTCTTCATACCAGTCAAAATTGTATGATTTGCATGTGTTATTCGTGGAGAGATGTTCTGCAAATGATTTAGCCTTATTCCAAACGTAAGATACAGAAGTGTTACGATTAATCGAATTTACAAATTGCTTCCTAGATTCCCTTTTTTTTGATAAAAGGAACTGTCTCGTAATGGCTTCCTGATTCTTATAAGCAAAGTAATCTGAAATTAGTTTGCTTCTACGGAAACGTTTAAAATATACACTTTGTTTTTGTAACAATGGTGTGCACGAAGGATCCCACCAAATAGGTTTACGAAATTTGTTCATTGTAGCCGACCTCCGAGTGGCATAAGAATCTAAAGCAGTATGTAAAAGTTTGACAAATTGAGCGTATACAGTGGTGTCAAAGCACGAATTATCTAGTAATGGAATGCATAATGAATCTAGGAAATTTGTGAAATGTACAGTATTTTTGTGAGGGAAATTCCAAGAAGGGAAGAATGAATTTTTATTATTCACCATCCTAATATGCTGGAAAATAATTGAACTGTCAATAGGTAGATGGTTACTACCCAGAGGATTATTAATAACACTCCAGGTACTATTCAATGATAAATTACTGGAGACAAGTGTTAGATCCAAAGCGTTTGCTGATCCATTTAGCGAAGGAACTGTGGTATGACTTCCATCGTTTAGTAGTACTAAGTTAGAATGATTAATAATGTTTATAATATTTTGGGCAGAGAGGTTGCGCCTGTTACAACCCCAAGAAGAATGCAAAGCATTAAAATCCCCACCGCAAAAAATATAAGCATCGGATGATATGTTGTTGATAAATGACATAAATAAATTTGTATTAAAAAAAGAGGAAGGTGGGCAGTAAAATGAAAGTATAAATAATTCTTTATTGCCGTGTTTGATAGAAGTGCAGACACCATTACAGTGACTACCATTTAAAATTGATCGAATATCATGATGGTAATGAGGGATGATACTACGTATTAAAATAGCCGCTCCTCCATAACCATCGAATCTATCATCTCGAATACAGAAATAACCGTTAAAGGAAAATTTGGAATCTGGATTCAGCCATGTCTCGGAAAGTAAAATAATATCAAAAGTATTAGTTGCCAGAAAAGTTTGAAGGTTAGGTTTATTTATTGAGATACTGCGACAATTCCATTGTAAAATACGTAGGGTTGAATACATTGCCAATTATACAGTTTGAAAGATAATTTAAAAATTCCGAATGAGATTATTAAGTGGAAATATGTATCTAAGCAGATGTAACCAGAGAAAGGTGTATCAATCCTGTGCCCAAGAAAGAAAAAAGGGGAAAAGAAAAGAAACCACATATATAAATAAAATAAAAAAATATACTTATATAAGTATCTAAAATACAAATATATCACACTCATGCGGACGTGCGTACTCAAACACTTACACATATCATTATTAGTTAACAAATTAACGAAGTTACTAATTGGTAATATATGTCTAAGCAGGTGTATCCAAAGTAGGGTATACTCAATCTTATACCTATGAAGGTAAAAGGAAAAAAGAAAAAAAAAGTATAGATAAAATGAAATAATATGCCTTCATAAGAATCTAAAATACATATATATAACCCACTCATGCAGACACGCACGCTCTCACTCACACGCACACACTTAAAAATATTATTATTAGCTAACCAATTAAATGATAAAGGAATATGAATTATTATGATTAAAATATTATTTTCTAAACGTATTGTTTTTGTTGTTATTATTATTATTACTATTATTACTATAATTTTTAACGATAGTTTGACTTCGATTGGAAGTTAAAGTTAATTTTTTAAAACTGCGCTGTTTATTTTTTCTGCTTGACGATAGCAGAAGAAGGATTATCAACGGATGAAGACGAAGATGAAGAAGTAATGGAAACACGTTTTTGTTGACTATCTTGTTGAATCGACTGTACAGGTTTGTCATCGCTGGCTTGCAGCAATACACCATTGTAGGTACTGGGAAGTCTTCCAGATTTGAAATTTAACAAGTGGGAGTAGTTTGGGAAATTTCTTGTAGGTGTAGTTGGTACCGGATTATTTTTATGGTGCATGAAACGCTTATTGGGAAACGGAAAACGTAAATGTTCATTTTTAGTACGAGTAATATCCGAGTATGTAAAAGCTTCAGAAATTAATCCACTTTTTTTCTTTTCAATTGCTTCTTTGCGAGTGATGTTGTCAAACGCTATGATTTTTTGTATGTTAAGCTGATCAACATATACAGGACAGTTTCGATTTGTTGATGAATGATTTCCCTTACAGTTAACACAACTGATTTTTTCATTTGATCCGTCAGTTATTTTTGGGCAATTACCAGAGTGATGCTCACTATGACAATGTATGCATCTTGGCTTAGACCTACACTGCGCTGATATGTGCCCATATCTCCAACAGTTCACACACTGCCTTGGGGGGCGTATGCTCGGTTGTACGGAAAAACGAAGTTTATACAAACATACATGTTGTGGAAGAGTACTCCCAAGAAATTTGATTTCTACAGCTGACGTAGGAATTAATTGACTATCCTGTTTACGTTTGATTCTTCGAACATGAGCGAAGGAAATGTTACTTTCCAAATTATTCAAAATTTCTTCATCAGTCACATCAACAGGAACTTGATGGATAACGCCAAATCTGTATAATAAACTATTCGGTACGTATGCATTTAATTCCTTCCTCCGGGAAATGTCCAGCAAAAAGGAATTGGCATGCGTAAGATTGTCAAAAACTGCTTTCAATTTATTCACTCCATTTCTTTGAAAATATGTTAGGCCCGGAAAATTGGCAAACCGTTTGCAAATCGCAATCGGATGTAGGTTTCCGATATTTCGGCCTTGTGCGGATTCTAATAATATCACGAACGGTCCTTCGTGAATTTCAACGGGTGGGGGAAACCCACCCAGACTCTCTTGATCGATTATCGGCAATCACAAAATCCGCGCTCTGTTACCGATCGAACAGAAAAAGACAAAAACAGATAGAAAGAAAAAGAGAAAAAAGAAGAGAAGAAAAAAAACGAAAGAGAGAGAAAGAGAGAAAAAAAAAAGAAAAAATTAATTGAAGACGCAACCGATAATCTAAACGTAGACAACACAACACGCGACCGAACGATATTACACTATTGTTGTTTCGCTACCTTTAACTTATTTGTTTAATGAATCGATCAAAGTTGGGACCTTTCCTGAAATTTTAAAATTAGGATTATAACGCCTGTATACAAAAATGGTGATAGAGCAGATGTTTCAAACTACAAACCGATTTCTATTCTATCAACACTATCTAAAATATTTGAAAGTTGTGTAAAAAAAATCATGTTGCAGTTCCTTTTACGGTTTAAATTTTTTAGTAATAATCAGTACGGATTTTTACCGGGTAAAGGAACGGATGATGCTCTCTTTAAGCATATTTCGCATATTACGCAAAATATAGAAGATGGACGTTCTGTTGTAGCTGTGTATTTCGATATACGTAAGGCATTTGATGTTTTAGATCACCGCATTTTACTGAGAAAAACTGTACAAATGTGGATTTAGAGATAACATGTTACGTTGGTTTCAGTCTTATCTTGAACATAGAAATTACGTTACTAAAATAAATGAGCCATTTAGTCCAAAGATTGTTTCGTGTTCGGGTGTACCTCAAGATAGTATATTAGGGCCGTATCTATTTTTGATATATGTCAATGATCTTTGTAATTTGGATGTCTCGGGTAAGATTTTTAGCTATGCCGATGATACTGTCCTAGTAGTTAATTCTCGTTTTCCTGACATTTTGCAAGAACTTGCGCAATGTAGCGTAAATAAAATATCAAAATGGTTGGTTGAAAATCGTTTAATTGCAAACCCAGTTAAAACTAAGTATTTAATTTATACTAATCAAGCGGCAAAGCTGTTTGAGAACATTAAAATTTTCTTAAATAATAATATAATAGAGAGAGCGTATGAAATTAAGTATTTAGGAATTTTATTAGACAGTAAGCTAAGTTGGGATAAGCAACGTAAGTAAATTAAGGAAGTTGAACTATCTGATTTCTCAGTTAAGCATCTAATTCGTTTATACTTAGCGTTATATCAACCTGTCCTTACATACGGTATTGTTTATTGGGGCGGTGCAGCACGATATCATTTGCAACCACTTTTTTTATTACAAAGATCACTCCTAAGGAACATATAAAAATTCCGACAAAACAATTCTAAACGTACGACAATTGTATCAACTGTATATTCTGGATTTGTTATAAAACCCCATTGGGATTATTTCATGTTGAAAATTTTAAGTGGGAAAACAAGAACCGCTGGCATCGAGAAAGCAACGGTGCCGAATTTTAATAAGACACATTGTCGTATAGAAGCAATTTATGCTGGCCCGGTGGCTTATAATACCTGAATCTACTAAAGGATATTTAATAAACTATAGTAAAACTTTGATTTCTTACGTTTTAAATAACGGCTAAAGTGTCTGTTGAAATTTTTATCTTAAGTGGTTATTGTTTGATAATTAATTAATTTATTTAAAGTTTTTGATTGTTTGAGTTTTATTTTTGAAATAAAGATCAGAGATTTAAACCAGCACGAAAGATGGCAGACTGGTGAAATCAGTTCGTTACAGTATATCGAAATAATGGGCCAAAGATTCTACGGCCATGATGTATCCTGATCAGGTACATTCTATGTGAATATATATGTAACGGAAATTATGATATTTGATATATATATTTATTTATGTGCGTGTGTGTGTTTATGTTGCTGCTGACATGTATATTAAGCATATATATAATGTCAATTAGTCTTTAAATTTAATAATCGAATGAACATTCCACTTTAATAATTTGGAGTAGAAGGTGTAACTCTGATGAGTGAAAATCGGACAGCAGATAATATAGTCAGTAAAACTGCTTGTTTGATATTCTATATAATTTTTGTTTTAAAAAGTTTATAAAATCGACCTGATGCATTAGATTTGTTTTTTCAAAATTCGCAGTCGTCTGCACTCATTTGTTTTTTTTTAATACCTAAAAGTTAAAAATAAGAAAATTAGGATATAAATAAATGTGTTAATTCTATTATATATATTCTAGATTTACATCAACGTATTAGAATCAATGAATGATATTTCAAGGCGTGGTAATTTTGAAATAAACCAATCAGTGTACCAGACCGGAAATATCTATAAACGTATCTGTAATGGAATAATTTCACCCATCTGCCAACTTTGGTAACGATTCAGACAGAATGTTCATCTTTCAATTTTGGACTTTATTCGCGACAGCGCGTGATAATCCGATCAGCTTCCATTAGTCCGAAATATCTGATCTTTATTTCCGATTCGGATTGTACCTCCTTTATCACTTCAAGAACAAATGTAACGTTAGGAGAAATATTATAAAACTGCCGATTATAATCTGAATGGAAAGATTCAGGCCCATTCGTTGTTCTTGGACCTGTGGATGGTGCAGCAGCCCACATCTGAGGAGGAAGTGGTGATATATACGCAACATAATTTTCAAATATATAATCTGCGAAATCCTTGGCTGAAGGATTTGGTGGTTGCCTAGCAATTTGCCAAAAATTATAATAAACCAAATTTGATGGCAGAAATGCTAGTCCGAAAAATCGTTTTAACCACCGACCCAAATCGGAATCCGTCGTATAATATCTTCTTAAATTTCCGATACTAATTATTTTTCGATACCATGATTGTCCCAAATGAAACCGGCAACTGAATATTTCTCACTCTGGGAAAATTACAGTAACGGCATTTTGCGCCGCTTTTTCGAAATCTAGTCTAATTTTTCTAATATTTAACTCTATATTCATCGACAATGCAATTTGAACCAGGAACGTCCACATTGCAGTGTATGTAGCCTGCGTTTTTCCTGGCAGGAAGCAATAAACCAGCGGAATATATAAATTATTTTTGTGTGCGTGAATTGTATAGAGCTGTTTAAAATATTTCGGCCGATACTTAAATGTACCATCGGCGAAAATATCTACCGTACAATCTGCGAGAACTGTCATATTTGAATGACACGTCACCACGGCGATTTGATTATTATCTTCAACGTACAAGAAACGTTGATTTTTGTAGGTTTTAAATGTTTCTTGGTATACTGCATACATAATATATCGCGTACATTTATTAATTTTTGTGCATAGCTAATTTTATAGATTTAAAAGTCTTATGCGTATACTATAATTTTTAAAATTAACATAAATAACAAAAATTATAAGTTAGAGGATTAATTTTATAACTACTGCATACATTTAACGATAGTACTTACTTATATTTATATTTCGTTTACTGATCGGAAAAGTTTAATTCGTTTATTTATATGGATATAGTATTGCCAATAATAACGAATTAAATTAATTTATTTTCATGTTTTTCTTAAGTATCATTGCTCGTTTTTGGATTTATTAATATATTTATAAATACGCATATTTAATATGATTTTAAATTATCATCAGTTTACCATTATAATTTCTAATCGATTTGTTTTCAACGTTAGTATTTTAATTTTTTCCCTGTTACATTGCTCGAAGATATAAGACGACATTTTTACGTTCTAACGTTAATAAGGTTTATTTAATATGTTAACACTGGATTATTGGGATAATAATTTAAATGTATGACGATTATAAAATAAAAATTATTTTTCATTTTTGAATATTTTGTGTTATACTGCAGAGAAAAGATGACGGGGAAAGTTTTATTAATTACAAACATGTATGTCCAAGATGAGTATTTCTGTATTCATTTCTTTTGTTTCAAAAAACTTTTTAATTCATTGCATTCCACTATTTCGTTTTATTGGGAAAAGAATTATTATAAAAATATTAAAATAGGTAGAATACAGATTATCATAAAATCTACTGGTGGTACGAAAATTGTTGTCTCTTGATTGATTTAATAATGTAAATTTGTAATAAAAGTTAATTTTTTGTCAATACTTTCCCAAAATGATTAGATATTTTTGAAAATATCATACCAAATTAGGTGCATTAAATTATACACTTTATAGCTAAAAAAAAAACAACGATCTGAATATGTACATATTCAGCATAACAGAAGCGATTAAAGTTTTCTCCATATATGCGCAGTGTATTAAGCAATTTATAAAAGTCTGTATGAAAATTATAACTCAATCGCATTAACCACTCAAATTTGAAAAGGTTAGAAATTTTCTTTTTACTGTATGTATTGGTAAATATAATTACAATTTTATATCTCGTGGATGGTTATTTAAGGTATATCGGATTTTTAGATCGGTCTGTGACGTGACCGTTATTTCTAATATAATACAGTAGTTGATGGACGGTATTGATAAGGGCCGAAACTAAGAAATTTCCGAAAAAACAAAAAAATAATGATAATAATACACATAAACAGAGTTGTACAGTAACCAGAATAAGAACATCTTATATCTGTTACTTACTGCTGGCAATTTGTTACATATATATGTATATATATATATACACACACACGTATAGAACATATAAATAATAGTAGTCAGCCTGTATGCTAATTCGCTTAAAATATTAATTTTTAATGAATCCACGATATGGCTTTATGATATAGGTCAAAATCGTATAAAAATGATGTAGTCGATATAAGAGATAAAATTGAATTGAGTTATTCCTATGTAACGGAAATACTGTAATAATAATAATCAAATATAAATCTAGTCAATCTTGCGATATTTTAACGAAAATATTACTATCGAATAATCAAAAAATGAAGCGGATATAAGTAAAACATTCCATCTCGTTAAAAGCATCGATTATTTCACATACGGTATACCGTCTGATATATATATATATATATATATATATATATATATATATATATTTCGTTATTTCATATATTAATAATTATTTGTTTATATGTGTTAGAATAATATTCGTGCTCTGAAATCTTCTTAAAATAATAATAAGAAATAAGAAATTTAAAAGTTATTTACTTACAAAACAAATATGAAATAGTAACATATAGCTGGATTACTAGAATAATGGCCTGCATATATGAGTGCCCTCTTCTGTTTGAATAATAGACTTTTGAGAGATACGTTCGCGTTGATTATATGTAAATAATTAAATGTGACCATAATTTATTTAAATAATTAAAATAAATAATGTATCCCAAGAACGTAAAAAATATAATAATAAACGTTTAAACTTTTTCATTAAAAACTTTTTTAAAAAATAATTCAATATAATTGGCGTACCATAATATCTTTGTAAATTATCGCCACACAGTCCACACAATAGGATAGAGAATTATATCTATCGTTTATTAATTTCTCTATAACATTGCGATCATGATCCGCATAATCTTACTATCATTTAAAATTCTCTTATTATATATTTATATATATATATATATACATGTGTATAATATGCACATGTATATATTCACATATGTATATTACATACGATGTATATGTAGCTGAGTACATATTCATATATATATATATATATATAAATAGATATAGTGATATATAGATATAGATATATATATTACGTACGTGCAGAGAGAGAGTGAAAGTGAGAGAAACGAGTTAAAAGATTTTATTTTCTATAGCTGACGAAGGTTCAAAATATAATCAACGAGCGCGCGCATATATATATATATATATAATGTAACCTAAAAAGGAAAAAAGATCATTGGATCGTCGTATCCATCGAAGGGTGGTCCCTAGGCAATAAATTACTCATCCTATCGGTGTAAGTGTGGTCTTTCCTTCGGACCGTTGTCGGACAATATTGGTCCGAACGAAAGACCACACTTACATCGATAGTTTGAGTAATTTATTGCCTACGGACCACCCATCGATCGATACGACGATCCAACGATATTTTTTCCTTTTAGCTAGCTCTACCCTTAGATAAAACTACCTTTTTTTCCACATGTATATATATATATATATATATATATATATATATATATATTAGCAGCTAGCTCTACCTTTAGATAAAACAACCTTTTTTTTCACATGTATATATGTGTGTGTGTGTGTGTGTGTGCTCGTTTGCTGTTTTTGATAGAAAATGAAATCTTTTACCTTTTTCTCTTCCTTTCACGCTCCCTTTATAATATATATATATATATATATATGTATATATATAAATAAATATATATATATATATATATATATATGTATATATATAAATAAATATATACGCATTATGGTACGCTAATTTATATTGAATTGTTTTTTGTTTTTTTTTTTAAAGTTTTTAATGTAAAATTTAAACGTTTATTATTATATTTTTTACGTTCCTAGGATACATTATTTATTTGAATTATTTAAATAATTGTGGTCAACTTTAATTATTTACATGTACATCAACACGATCGTATCTCTCAAAACTTTATTATTTAAACAGAGGAGGACACCTATATATGCAGGCCATTATTCTAGTTATCAACCTATATGTTACTATTTCATATTTGTTTTGTAAGTAAATAACTTTTAAATTCCTTATTTCTTATTATTATTCTCACGTAAGAAGATTTCACAACATTAATAAAATTCTAACGGTATATATATAAATTAGACGGTATACCGTTTTTGAAGGAATCGATGTCTTTGACGAGATGGAATTTTTAACTTATGTTTGCTTCATTTTTTGGTTTTTGTTAAAATATCGCAAGATTGACTACATTTATATTTGATTATTATTATTAGAGTATTTTTAAAACTGCTGATTATTAGCACGTAATGCATATTTAAAATTATTATTATTATTTATTTACGGCATTATAAGACCTTAGTTTTTTTAGTGAATGTATTGATCGTTCTTTCGGAACACTGTACGTCGCACTGCATTGTGTAAGACCATGGCGGTACAGCAGAGATCGAGCTTCTGACCAATGTTGGTAATAGAGATCATGTAGTAGCTCGATGATTCGTCGTCCTCTTCAAACGTCTTATTTGTACATTTTAGATTTGCAAAAGCTAAGATGGTTAAATAATTCCGCCGTAAAACGATTGATCACTCCACTGCATCTCATAATAAGCTCGGTATTGGAATTTGAAAAGCAACATGTTGATAGTCTTAAAGCTGTATGATGGATTGCGTTTAACCTTTTCAGGAACGATTTACTAAAAAAATTAACGCGGAAAACGAATATATGAATATCACATCGACGCGTATATGTTTTCTTTTCGTTAAAATGAACATCTTCCTTAACGCACTCGTTGTGTTGGGTTAACGTTAGACGAAAGTAGACGTCGAGGTCTATCATTAATATAATAACGTACATTTTATCTAGATTAACAGGTAGCGAGAAATCGCGAAATTAAAATTCCGTTTTCGTTTTTTAAAAATTCTGGAAGCCTTTTTTGTCAACCCTTTCTACAATGCTTTTAACATAGGCAATGTGAGTTATATATATATTTTTTATCGAGAGTTGCCAGGACTGTTATAAAATCTATTATGAAGCGAAAAAACCGCGAAAAAAATTTCAAACCGAACCCGAAAATTTCGAAAGGGGACACAATTTTTTTTTAATTTCAATTTTTTCGCAATAGTTCTCGAACGGTTTGAAATTTGGAAAAATTGTTCAAACGAAAGTTATGTGGCATTAAAATAGGCATCTAACAATGGTATTGTCGTATTTTTATAGCAAATACTCATACAGAAAATTGGTGTATAAGGGTTTAGGGGTTTTGGACCGTTTTTAGGGCCCTTATGATAGATAGGAGGTTCGGGTTAACGTTAGACGAAAGTAGACGTGGAGATCTATCATTTATGTAATAACGTAAAGTTTTCCAAATTAACTGGTAACGAAAAATCGCGAGTTTAAAATTTGATTTTCGATTTTGAAAAATTTTTCGACCCATTTTTGGTCGGCCGATACTACAATGCTTTTAGCATAGGCAATGTTAATTATATTCCTGTATATCGTTATATACATGTATATATACGACTATAGAAAAATCGGTTTTCGAACTATAAATTGCTTATGTTTAGGGATACGAAAAGATCGTTATTACCTAATTAGATGTAAATAGAAAAACCTATTAATAAAGTCGTCGTCGAAATTCGAAAAAAAACTGACCCACTAGTCTGTTAGATAGGCAATTTTACTTAATCGGTAGCCCCTTGTTTCGTTAAAATGAAAATCTTCCTTAACGCACTCGTTGTGTTAGTGTCTCCACTATACATACATATACATATATATTTCCTACATATTTTATTATTTAAGTGATATCGGAAATTTAAGAAGAGATTATACGACGGATTCGGAACGATTTTTCCGACTAACATTTCTGTCTCCCAATTTGATTTACTATTCGAACTTTCTTTATTGTGTGTATAGCTAAATATTAAATATTTTCTTTTCGTTTAGAAAAATGTTGTTGCCAAGAAGATCGTTCATATCGTGTATAGGAATTAAATATACGAAATTATTAATTTTGTTTTTACGGGTATGAAAAAATTATGTAAAGAAACTTTTAAAAACTCATATATATACTTTCATATATAAATGCATATACAAAAAAAATTTCGGAATTATTCGTTAAATATTGCACATATAGATATTATAAATGTACATGTGTAATAATTATCACCTGTATAGTAAGTTAACGTAAAAAATATTTGATGTGATGTGCACACGAATTTACGTATTTGTGTCGTGAATAAGCAACAGTATATATTTCGCTACTTAATTGCGCATCGGCGTTTAATTTTAATTATCATAATTTATTACGAATAAAACCTAAATTTAAAATAAATTATAATTTTAAATTGAATTATTATTATTATTATTACATTACTATACGTGTTCTTCTCATCACAGAAAAACTATTATGTTTGTTATTCTCTTTATTATTATTGTTATATTATTATTATTATTACTTTACTATATGTGTTAATAGAAAAACTATTATTATTGTTATTATATTTGTTTTTCTCTTTATTATTATTTGCTATATATATATGGGATTGATTTTTTCAACACTCTCTAGTACCATAACGTTAACCTTTTTTCACACATACGTTGAATCCTGAGGGTGGAACGGTTCACCAGAAATAATAATAATCATATAAAAGACCACCATCGGAATTTTGTCTGTTAACCGGTTTATCCGTTAAAGATATTTTATTCGAAATAATCGTTTCATTGATTAAAAAATAATTTTTCGGAGATCCGATATCTTAAATGGAAACAGTGACCCAGATATAAAATTATAATTATATTTGCCAACACAAACAGCAAAATGTAAATTTCTAAACTTTTGATATTTGAGTGGTTAATGCGATTGAGTTGAAATTTTTAATAAGTATCAATAAAGACGATGATAATAAAATATTTCGAAATTTATAAATTCCATTTAGACCTTTTTCAATTACTCAATATATTACATATATGTACAAAAAAAAACTGTTTCTGAGATGCTGAAATTATAGAAGTATATATTCAGATCACTAGTCCTTTTTTTAGCTATAAAGTATATAATTTAAAGTACTAAATTTGGTATGATATTTTCAAAAATGTCTAATAATTTCGAGAAAGCAGTGATAAAAAATTAACTTGTATAACGGAATTAAATTATTAAATTAGATAAAGCACAGCCATTTACGTACAAACCATAGATATGTCTTTATTTGAGCAGAATATGTGAATGACAATTATTATTCCATCTACTTTTATATTTTTATAATCCTTCTCTAACGAAAATAAAATTACGGAATATAAACTAAAATATGTTTTTTAAAACCTAAGAAATTAATATGAAAATACTTATTTTGAAAGTATATGTTCGTAATTAATGCAACTTTTCTCGCCATGTTTTGATGCGATGTTAACTTTTACTCCTATGCAGCATAACACTAAATGTTTAAAAACTCAAATAATTTTTATCTTCTTTTTATCATGTATTTAAATTATTTCCCCAATAATCCAGTGCATATATATTACATAAAATTACATAAGTTATACATTTAGTAAACCTTCAAATAAAGTAAACATGATAGGAGAAACAAAAATCTTAAAATAACATAAGTTGCACATTTATGTAAAAAAAAAAAACAGATATGATAGGAGATATTCAAAACATCTTTTTAAATAATATAACAATCAATTTAATTATTAAACCAGCGTAAACATTTGATATTACATATTCGAGCAACGTAGTAGGGAAAAAATTAAAATACGTTGAAAATAAATTGGTTAGAAATCATAATAGCAAATCGATGATAATTTAAAATCATATTAAATGCATCTATTTGTAGATATATACATAAATCTAAAAATGAACAATGGAGCTTAAGTAAAACATGACAATAAATTATATTAATTCATTATTATTCATATTAGTATAGCCATATAAATAAATGAAAAACGATACATCATTTATTCTGTATACAAGAAACATTTATAACGTACAAAAATCAAAGTTTTATGTACGTTAACGTGAATAATTAAATTGCCGTCGTAACGTGCCATTCAAATATGACAGTTCTCGCACATTCTACGGTAGATACTTTCACCGATGGTACATTTAAGTATCGGCCGAAATTCTTTCAACAACTCTATACAATTTACGGATATAAAAGTCATTTATATTTCCTTTGGTTTATTGCTCCTACCAGCAAATAGGCAGGCAACGTACACCGCAATGTGGACATTTCTCCTCAGAATTGCATCGTCGATGAGTATAAACCAAAATATTAGCAAGATTACGCTAGATTTCGAAAACGCGGCACAAATGCCGTCACTGCAGTTTCTCCAGAAAGCGAATATTGGGTTGTCGGTTCCATTTGGGTTAATCCTGGTATCGAAAAATAATTAGTATCGGAAATTTAAGAAGAGATTATACAACGGATTCAGATGTGGGACGGTGGTTAAAACGATTTTTCGGACTAGCATTTTTGCCTCCAGATTCGGTTTACTACAATTTTTGGCAAATTGCTAAACAACCACCAAATCATTTAGCTAAGGAATTTGCAGATTATATATTTGAAAATTATGTTGCGTACACGTCGCATTTTCCTCCTCAGATGTGGGCTGCTACACCATCATCCACCAGTCCGAGAACAACGAATGGGCCTGAATCTTTCCATTCGGATTATAATCCACAGTTTTATCATGTTTCTCCTAACGTTACATCTATTCTCGAAGTGATAAAGGAGATACATTCCGAATCGGAAATAAAAATCAGAGAATTGAGACCAATGGAAGTGGATCCAAATAAATAGAAAGGCAAACGTTCTGTCTGAATCAATATAAAAGATAGCAGGCGGGCGAAGTTAGTCCAATACAGATCCACATGACTCGGTGGTGACCTGTGTTTATAAATATTTCTGATCTTGATAAACGAAGGTGTCCTGATTGATTTATTTCAACATTATCATGCCTGAAAATATTATTCAATGATTTTTACGTTTGCGTAAATCTCGAATTAATATAATAGAATTAACATACATATTAGCTACTTTGTAAGGGGAATATGTTATTTTAAAATTGAAAATTCTTCTTGTTTTATTCAAAACGTAATTTTTACGATTTGGGTTATAAAAAATAAATAGCTAGTAGAGATGCGTACGAAAAATATTGGACTGCGAATTTTAAAAAAAATTTGGAGTTTTACGTATGTGTTAAGTTATCTATACCACAAAGTACAAAAAATATATATAAATATAAATATATATATAAATATATATATATATATATAAATATATATATATATAAATATATATATATATATAAATATATATATATATAAATATATAAATATATAAAAATATATAGATAAAAATATATATATATATATATATAAATATATATATATATATATATATATATATATATATAAATAAATAAATATATATTTCATGAACGTATCTCCGGTCATTTTAACTCGATCTTGTATTCCTACACCCGGGTCACTATTTCTTGTAATCCGGCTGCCTAAATATTTATATTTATTTACTCGTTAATTTCATTCCAATTGAGAAATAACTTTTTATCCATAACTGATTGGCCGGAAGCTACCATGAATTTTGTTTTCTTAATCTTTATATTGATTCCCATTTCCTGGCTTACAGTAGCAACTGTATCTAGTATTCGCCGCAGATCTACAGATTCAGCCAATAATGCCGTATCATCAGCAAAACTAATCAAATCCCGAATAAAAAGTAAATTAATATCTCATGAATGCTCACTATTCTGGCATACCTTGGGGAACTTAATACTCATCTTAACCACTCATTTTGTATTAATTGTAATTTATTAAAGCTCGCCTTCGAGATAGAAAACCAGGCGAGACAAGCATAAGCTATCACAGGAAACTCTTTATAAATGCCGATCTTATTATTAACGTTCCGGTACGATTTACGATTAAGTAAATTGCGGTTACTGTTTTATTTAGAGCTGCGTAATTTACATGCGCTGAGAAAGTTAGCTAAAACACCCAAATATATCCGACCCATTTATAATTGTTCGGATGGCAAAATTGGTCGACGATGAATGAAAAATATGACTTCAGCTTTTAATGCATTTATTTCGATTTTGCCATTTGCGATAATACTTTAAAACGCTATGTGCACCGATTTCTAATTGATTTTTAATAGCAGTTGGTTTGTAAGAGCTGAAAAATATTGCTTTTTATCATCCTCATATAATGTTGAATATATTGGAGAGTAGTGATTTTATTCATTAATAATAAACCGAACAAAATGTAACACAATCACTAAAAGTTTTTTAATCGCGAAGCTTTTCGACAGTTACGTCGTTTTCAAGCACGCACCAAAATTATTACATCTTTTTTTATATATGAATTACCAGAAATGTTTATATAACGACAACCTAAAATTTGATATACATAATTTTGGTGCGTGCTTGAAAATGACGTAACTGTCGAAAAGCTTCCCGATTAAAAAACTTTTAGTGATTGTGTTACATTTTGTTCGGTTTATTATTAATTAATAAAATCACTACTCTCCAATATATTCAACATTTAATGGAACCTGACCCGGTTTGGAGATATTTAACAATTTTGATGAAGAATTTTTCAAAATCTGTTTTATAAATAAAATTTATTGTAAATAAATATAAATTTGAAATTATGTCTGGCTAATGAAATATGTATATCAAATTTTAAGTTGTCATTATATAAACATTTCTGGTAATTCATATATAAAAAAAGATGTAATAATTTTGGTGCGTGCTTGAAAATGACGTAACTGTCGAAAAGCTTCGCGATTAAAAAACTTTTAGTGATTGTGTTACATTTTGTTCGGTTTATTATTAATCCTCATATAAACTTGCGTGTTTGTCAATGTTGGAAAATCGTAGAGAAACAATGTGAATAAAAATAAAACTTAGTACATGTAAGCGATATATCATTTATGTAATATAAAAGAAACATTTGGAAGTTACAAAATTAAAGAAAGTGACTTGTACGTTGACGATATTCATCAAATTGCCGTGGTGACTTGTCATTCAAATATTAGTGTTCTCGCTGATTCTACAGCAGATAATTTCGCCGATGGTACATTTAGGTATCGACCGAAATTTTTCCAACAACTTTATACAATTCAGGGATATAAAAATCATTTATACGTTCTGTTGGTTTATTGCTTCCT
Source organism: Coronaproctus castanopsis (assembly GCA_032883995.1). Classification (NCBI taxonomy): domain Eukaryota; kingdom Metazoa; phylum Arthropoda; class Insecta; order Hemiptera; family Monophlebidae; genus Coronaproctus; species Coronaproctus castanopsis. The sequence continues at coordinate 26,856,191 of CM065054.1, forward strand.
ACCACGAAAAAAGGCAGATAACGTATACCGCAATGTAGACGTTCCTCTTCCAAATCGTCGATGAATATAGACTGAAATATTCGAAAAATTACGCTAGTTTTCGAAAAGCGGCATGAAACTGCAGTTTTTTCTGTAGTGCGAAGTACTCGGTTGTCGGTTTCGTTGATATCGAAAAATAATTCGATATTGAAAATTTAACCCTTTCATTGGAACTTTGTTAATTTTTATCCTAAAATTCTGAAATTAGGTACGCGACCTAATATAAACTTCCTGATTACGAAACACTTAGCATCACAAGACCATTGGGAGTGTATATCGCCGAGGAGTGACATTTCCAAATCGTACATCAAAAGCAACATTTTTATCAATTTACTGGGCTAGAATAACGTAATAGACGTAACATCAAAATAAAATTTAATTTTGAAAAGCAAAATATATAAAATAAAATTAAAATTAATGGAAAATACAAGAAGTATACAAATAATAAACGAGAAAAAATGTTCGCTGCAAAATTAATATTAATATAGTATACTTAAATATCAGGTCATTATATCCAATGAAAGGGTTAAATTGACGTATTTGTGTCGCGAATAGGTAGGATTATATATTTTACCACTTACGCATTACGCGCAGATGTTTAATTTTATTTATCATAATTTATTGTGAATAAAACCTACATTTGAAATTAGTTAAAATTTTAATTTGAATTATCATTATTATTACTTAAATATACGTGTTATTCTTATGGCAGAAAAAGTATTATTATTATTATATTTGTTATTCTCTTTATAATTATTATTGTTATTCTTTAGGCAAGAACGGGATATTCTCATCACATTTTGTATCGATTTTTTCATCACTCGCTAGTATCAGTCCTTTATATATTTCGCTTTTTTTCATTCACACGCAGCGTGTAGTAACGTCTTTTGGGTGGAACGAATCACCAGAAATAATAATAATCATAAAAGGCCACCGTAGAATCCTGTCTGTAACCGCCTAATCGTTTATTTTGACATTTACACGACAGCTCCTAGCTGGAGTTCAAAAAGGGTCGTGGCCCAAAAATGTAGTGTACCCCCTTCGGACCGGAGTTGTTTGCCTGCGATAATAATACAGGCGATCCACAGGAATCTTGTTTATTAACCATTTAATTGTTTATTTCGACATTTATGTGACAACCAATGACAGAGGTCTTCAGACCCTCGGATTGCCGATTGCTCACGGCCCTTTATAATATATATAATTTATATTGAATTGATTTTTTTTAAAAGTTTTTAATGTAAAATTTAAACGTTTATTATTATATTTTTAACGTTCGTAGGTAACATTATTTATTTTAATTATTTAAATAATTGTGGTCATTGATGAATGAAAAAGGTAGGAACATTGTATCACACGCTTCATTAAAAAGTAAACTCTTAATATAACGTAACATAATCGAACGACTTACAACGTAGTAAGCTAAACAGTGATACCACTATTAATATATAAAATTACGATTGTATGCAGAGCTTGTTACACTTAACATTCCCCCTCAAACTCTGCACGCAATAATTTATATTTATTATAAACAATAACAAATTATAAAATATTTATACACCTAAGCCCATTAAATAAAGCATTTAATCAAATGCCAACTTTGGCAATGATTTCGTTAACCCATCAGCCTTTTGCTGTTTAGTATTAATAGATTTAACTTCTATAATACCTTCCTCGATATAATCACGAATGAAATGATAGCGAATATCGATGTGTTTTGTTCTCTTAGTGCCTTCAACCGCTTTACTAATATGTATAGCAATCTCATTATCTTCGAAAATGACATATCTGGTCTTCACACCGAGATTCTCTAATACCTACTCTTAACACTCACTATTTTTTTTTTTTTTTTTTTTTATTTTTTTTTATTTAAATCCTTCACATCTAGAACTGACTAATATAGTAATTTACTAGATAGTAGTGATGACAGGATCATGATTATCAAGATCAGCCCATCAGCACGATCTCGATTTTATTAATTGAATCATTCACACCAGATCAACAACGTTTCTTTTTTTCAATCTCTTGCGCCCTACTGGTTGATGTAAAAGGTTTAGTACAAGAACGTTTTCATGTCCTTCCAGTCTCGACAAATGATTGGCGGCAGCTAATTTTATTTCTTCTGTAACGTACTTGATTTGTAAATCTTGATGTAATGTATAATTGGATACATACCAAGGTGCTCCCACCAGCGACTTCAGCGTCTTGTTTTGGTAGCGTTGAATTCTACTAATATTACTTTTGGACGCACATCCCCATATATTGGTTTTAGCACCATGTGATATACCAACAATTTGTTTGCAACCTGTAATTGAGAGCGCGGTCCAAGCAGCCAATGGAGTTGCTTTGTTTTTAGATTGAGTTCTGTTAATTTGGTTTTAATATGCTGCAGCCATGTAAATGTTTCATCTAAGTGTACTCCAAGATATTTAACAGATGAACGTGTGTTTATTTGTTTGCTATTTATAGTTTATGGTAATTATTACGTTCAATTTTCTTCTTTGTGAAAATGATTGACTGCTTTTATTTTCATCTATTGAAATTTTCCACTTATTCAACCATGTCAGGATATTATTTAAATTATTTTGTAGATTTTCTGCGGATTTTTGTGGGTTCGCATGTGTTGACATAATTGCCATATCATCAGCAAACGTTGCTGTTAGTGCATCATCAGCATCTGGCATATCATAGGTAAACAGTAGATACAATAGTGGACCGAGTACACTTCCCTGCGGTACACCGGCCACGATTTTTTGTATTTGTGATTCAGTTCCGTTTACTACCACTCGGAAATACCTGTCTGTTAAATAAGATTTCAAGATATTGAAATACTGAGTCGGCAATAGTTTTTTACACTTGTAAGGAATTCCTGGATGCCAAACTTTGTCCAAAGCCTGATGCACATCAAAGAAGGCAGCCGAGGTTACTGTTTTATTTTGAAACGTTTCTTCAATCTTGTTAACCAGTCGGTGCACTTGTTGCACGGTTGAGTGGCCAGCTCGAAAACCAAATTGATGATTCGGAATTATATCTTTCCTGCTTAAGCACGTATGTATTCTTTTTTCCAGAAGTTTTTCAAGTACTTTAGCTAAAATTGAAAGGAGTGAAATCGGCCGATAAGAGGAGACATTTTGTGAAGGTTTACCTGGTTTTAGGACCATTGTTACATTAGCAAATTTCCACAATATTGGGGCATATTGAATTCGTAAAATAGCATTAAAAATATAGGTTAGCATAACTAACGCTTTTCTTGGTAATTTTTTAAAAATACGTCCAGTTATGAGATCATAACCGGGTGACTTCTTATTGCTTAACTTCTTTATTATCCCATTAATTTCGCGTGGGGAAGTTAGGTTGATTTTATTTGATGAATTATTAGGAGATTGTTTGAAGTAGTCATGAACTTCATTTTTGGCGAGCGATTTTAACACTCACTAATCGTTACAGATAATGCAGTATACTCTGCTTCCATAGAACTCAAAGCAACAACATTCTGCTTTCTTGTTCACCATTCTACACATTACCATATACTTCAATCACAAAACTACTAACTGATTTCCTGTCTAAACGATCTGCAGCATAATCAGCATCTAGTAGAAATCCACATTTCATATTCTTGAAATTTTTCGAACATTTCACTCTTATTTGTCAAAAAATAGATTGCTTTAAAACCTGTATAATCATCAATTAAAGATACAAAATATCTATACTCATCTTTAGAAACTGGATTAATCTGACCACAAATATCCGTATGTATCATTTTTAGAGGACGAGATCTACGACAATTCACAGTTGTATTATACGGATGTTTACGATGTTTTGCTAAAAGACAAACAGCACATGATATCAAGGACGAAACTGGTTTAAGATTATTGGCGATCAAAGCATCAAGAATTACTTTATTAGGGATACATGTATGAATATTTGATAAGATTAATTTTCTCGAAGTTTTAGCAAAATTTTCAGCTGGTATAAATTGATTTTTCTAATTTTATGCCTTTATGAGAGCAAATAAATGTATCCAGTTTTTCTACGGAATCGGGTTTTAGAGAATTTAGAGGCGAATAACGTTTTTTTTATATTACCAAGAGCAAATATATATTCTTGTAATTTTGTGTTCTCGTAACTGCTTGATCTTTTGTTACAAGTTTTGCAACATTCGAACACGAGCGGGGCGATAAATATTTCGAAAACGCTTGGTTGCTACGTCTATTTACGATCGGTTGATTATATTTATTTCATTAAGATATATAAATAACAAGGTCCACAAAGTTAAGTAGTTTATACCTTAACAGTTAACTTATATAGTATTACTAAATCTAGAAAATTAACGAGACAAATGTTAGGCTACAGGAAAAAAAACAACAAAAAAAACCTGCAAGGAAATAAATAAAATGTGGTAAAAAAAAAACACAAATGTATGAAGTACATATGTACACATACACACATACATATACACATGTACATACACATGCACACATACAATATTAACTACGTAAAATAAATAATTGACGTAGACACAAATTAAATGAGTAACCTATGCTTAATTCTACGATGTATATAAAAATGCATACACTTATAAAAAAGAATGTTATCAAATATTATTAATTTACTGTATATTTTGTTTAAGGCGTCTATATACTTGGTGTACATAAATTGTAGTTGCTTGGAATCGTAATTTAGGATTGTTAAGATATGCTCATTCTCATGCAATATAGTTATCGTAGAACACGAGTTATTCTTCTTCTTCACATGCCATCCGATTCGGGTATTGCTTAGTCACCATGCATGGACTCTACTATCTGATAGAAGTAGTTCCAATTTCTTGACGCTCTGATTAATTCCGCTGCACTCTGAATTCCAGTCGATATTTTGATGTCCTCAAGCCAAGAGATCCTTCTTCTCCCGGTTTTCTTCTACCATTGACCATTCTCATTAATATTGAATGAATTAATGTAATTTTTTCATAAAACAAATATTACAAAGAAAATATATATAACGTGTAAATCACGACTATGCGCATATTGCGAGAACGCCGGATTAAATAATACAAATAAAAATAAATTTAACTTCCGTTTCATCGCACTAAAATAACGTAACGTTATATAATTTAATGAAATTAATACAGTTTCTTAACCGAAACATTCTTAAAAAAAAACAATGAAATCAAATCGATTTAGACATGTAAGTATACACACACAAACACCTAGACACCGCCAATCAAATAAACTAAGTATTAAAGTATAATTACAAATCAGCACGAATGTACCTAACGTGCGAAAATAAAATATACAACATAGAAATATGCACATAAATACTAAAAATCGTGTATACATAAAAGCATAACAGGAAATAACTCATAATCAAATAATAATTAATAATGATAAACAATTGAAATAGAATTTAATTTAAAAATAAAGAAAAATTAAATTATGAAATAAAATCATCAATCTAACAGTTCCAACCGAATTTTTTTAGACCAGTTAGCAACTTCAATTATTGTTATGAAAAGCTTGTTAAATATTTACACACTGCAAATGCAACTAATGACTTACGCCGTTTTATAATTTTTAAGATCAATTTTTAGTTGACGCGGCAAGAGTTAAACATAGGGGCACCCAGAGAAACAGTTTTGAATAAAAATAAAACTTAATAAATGTAAGCGATATATCATTTATGTAATATAAAAGAAACATTTGGAAGTTACAAAATTAAATAAAGTGACTTGTACGTTGACGATATTCATCAAATTGCCGTGGTGACTTGTCATTAGTGTTCTCGCTGATTCTACGGTAGATAATTTCGCCGATGGTACATTTAGGTATCGACCGAAATTTTTCCAACAACTTTATACAATTCACGGATATAAAAATCATTTATACGTTCTGTTGGTTTACTGCTTCCTTCCATGAAAAAGGCAGATAACGTACACCGCAATGTAGACGTTCCTCTTCCAAATCGTCGATGAATATAGACTTAAATATTCGAAAAATTACGCTAGTTTTCGAAAAGCGGCATGAAACTGCAGTTTTTTCTGTAGTGCGAAGTACTCGGTTGTCGGTTTCGTTGATATCGAAAAATAATTCGATATTGAAAATTTAACCCTTTCATTGGAACTTTGTTTTATCCTAAAATTCTGAAATTGGGTACGCGATCTAATATAAACTTCCTGATTACGAAACACTTAGCATCACAGGACCATTGGGAGTGAAGACATAGTATGTCGCCGAGGAGTGACATTTCCAACTCGTATATCAAAAACATAACAACATTTTTACCAATTTACTGGGCTAGAAGAACGTAATAGATGTAACATCAAAATAAAATTTAACTTTGAAAAGCAAAATATGTAAAATAAAATTAAAATTAATGGGAAATACAAGAAGTATACAAATAATAAACGAGAAAAAATGTTCGCGGCAAAATTAATATAGTATACTTAAATATCAAGTCATTATATCCAATGAGATGGTTAAATTGACGTATTTGTGTCGTGAATAGGTAGGATTATTTCTTTTCTTCTTCTTGCTTTGTAAACTTTATTTCATATAATAGACATATACAGACATTATAATGATGTTTTAACATTTTTTATTATTTAACTGATATTATTATTATAATATTATGTTTGACAATACCACACCAAATTTAAATTGAAAACGTGAAAAAATGTTACATATGAAACCTTGACAAAGAAGTAATATTACTTACAAATTATATTAGTCGAAATAGTAAGTTTATGTTATCATATCCCCTGGTTCGTTTTCACACTTACACATTGGCAGTGGCACAGTTCAAGCATGACCGTATTTGGCATCGACCGCAAATTCGAGTATTGCATTTGAAGCATTTGTGCTGTGTCTTGCGATCATTTCCTGGAGGGCATTTTCCACAGGTTTTCCTTTTGACCATCTGATCACTAGGGGTGCATGAAACTGCTGGAGTATTTCCTAAAATCTTTCCAATTTCAATTGTCACGTCCTGTGGAAGATTTGAAACATCTTCTAACCTTCTACGCAGATGGGGAACAATCAAGTCGTGCGCTAAAATCTTGATGAATTCGAAGCGTGTCATCATTGTTGTGCCAGAATGGCTCATGTATACAATAAAACTATTAACGCTTGCAATATTGATCAGTCGATAAAACATAGCTAGTGGCCACCGTCTAGTTTTCCGGCTGGATGAAAGTAGAGCACATTTCATGTCTAGGATGTCAACGCCTATCTTGGTGTTGTTGTAAAAACTGATCATCTCTGGTTTCCTCTTGACTTGATTTGTTTCAATTTTATTGTGAAATGTTGAAATAAGGCAAACAGATGTATTCTTCTTAGGTATATAAGACAGAAGTACCATTTCACCTCTAAACCCGTACAATGTAGAGACAACGGGTCGATGTCTATTAGCCTGGAACTCCACTGGAATTGTCCGTTTGTCTTTCTTGATGGTACCTACATAGGTCAGCTTCATCTTTCCAAGTTGCTCCACACCATCTAACAAAGTGAACCAGTTATCTGCAGTAACATTGCGGTTACTCCCTTCAATTACCTTGCATAATCTTATAAGAGACTGTACCGATACTGGCATTTCGTTTTCCTTTTCAGTCAATCCCAAACCGTCACTACCTTTTCCGGTATAGATATATGCATTTACAAGGTAAGAAGTCTTTGAGTCTGTCAAACACATCACCTTCATACCGTATTTTTTTGGTTTTTTCAGCATGTAGACCCGAAATCCACAACGTCCTCGAAAAGGAACCAACATCTCATCGACCGTGACAAACTCAGATGCACAATAAGCTTCTTAACTGTTTAAAATAATTTTGTTGAATATTTCGGAAATAGCTGCAGCTTTATCACCCTGCTTCCTCTGAGCACGCGTCTGTGCATCATCAAATCGTAAGGAGGCAATTAGTATCTCGTAGCGCTTTATAGACATTGATGCACGAAATATAGGGCGGCTGCATTCGTCTTTCTTGAATAGGGATTTCATTTTATCATCATTTGACCTAAGAATTGACGATAATAATAATAGACCAATCAGAGCATGTATCTCTTCCACGTTGGTATCCCGATAATTGCTTTTATTTGTGTTCTCCGACCTAACGCCGGCTAACTTTATGTTAGTGTTTCTAACTTTACTTGAAATTATGTCATCATCAAAAAAAAGATTCCAAACTTTATACTTATCAGGATTATTGCCTAAGGCTTTTGCTGGCGCTCTCATTGCTGGTAATCTAGTTGAAATTAGATTTCTGGCTGGTATTCTTACATTTCTTGGAGGTGGTTTGCTTTTCCAAACGTTTGAAGGTCCGGTTTTTTTCTTTCCAAGACGTTCTAAGAAATATTCTGGAAGATCAACACCTTCAACAACTGCATTTATTATGTCTGTATTATTTCCTTCATGAAGCAAATCGGCATTATCTTCATCTTCTGATGTACTAGAACTTACTTCAACTTGATCTTCATAGCTTCATCATCTGATATGATAAAGTCTGGGTCGACATCCGAATCATCAAGTCCACTAAAATCACCATCATCTTCACTATTGTCATCAGCCAACATTCTACGTACTTGGATACTAAAATCAAGGGTCACTAGGTCTTATACGACGGCTTGAAGCACGGTTAGACATCATAACAAAATAATAGTATAAAACAGCCACCGCAACTTAAGCGAAACATACGGTATATTTGACCGACAACTGCCAATCGATAAGCGAAACACGCGGTATATCTGACTGACTGATTTTAAACAAACTACTAGTACAGGGGAAGCTGTCGAGTAAACTATTCACAATTGGTCTTAAAAGCAAGGAGTGGGACAAGGAGGAAGGTAGACAGATCGCCAGCTGTTGAGGTCAACAACCTTAGTAGTTATTATAGAGAACAAATTCCCAGCCGGTCAATTTGACCGATGTTTCGTTATAATAGTTAAAAGGATAAATTTAATTTTAAACATATAATAAGCATTAATAATATTATGTTATGTTCAGTATTATTATAGATTTAGGAAGTACAAAACAATTTTTAAATTATGTCTATTATTATTATATAGTTTATGAAATAAACGTTAATTTGTTTATTTTATTTTTTAATTTATGGAAGAGATTATAAAATTTTAAGTTGTTTTCGACTGTTATCCCACATTGTACCTTAATCTCTATAACTTTTAATCGTTTGCACCATTTCAAACATAGCTAATTGCGCAGACATGTTTTCTGAGTCGTCATACTCAATTTGTATTTTTATAAATTTTAATTAATAGTGTACTTGTACTTGTATAAATTATTTAAGAAGTTCTATAAAATGCATGCATACTACTTGAAACTATTTAACAGATGTATGCGCCCAAAATATAAATATTTGTAGCTAAATAAAACACACTCAATAACCAATGGATTAAATGCATGAAAGTAATAAGCATTGTAAGCGATTGAAACTATCAAGTATATAACATTCTGAGTATTATGTATGGTACCATTAGCTTTTGCTTTTTATTTGGTAAAATATTTAAAAATATGAAAATAATCCGGGGGATAATTAAAAGTTCATTTATATTACTTTTTACATAGTAAAATAATTAGACCTCTGCTAACATATAAACAAATCAAAACTATACAAAATAATACAAATATTTTACAGAACTTGCGAAAAAAATAAAAATAGATTAATTTACATAATTATTACATTAAAATAATTATTATTACCACATAATAAAATAAATCAAATTCATATGTATACATGTGAAATTAAATCTTACCGATTTATATATATATATATATATATATATATATATATATAGTAACAACCATGCTTGTTACATTGTTTGTATTAGTGAGCAGTTAAAAGTGATAAATTAAAATTAGAATTGAAATGTATATTTGGAAGTTTAAATTTAATATGTACGTGAAGGTGAATTACGAGAAAAAGAAATAGTAGACTTATATATATGTGTGTATGTACATACGGTCGGTGTCGCGAACGTGACTTTCCCAAAGGAAATATAATAAAAAAAAAGGAAGTATAATAAAAAAAGGAAATATAATAAAAAAGAAATAGAATGAAGCTAGAGTGATATAAGTATAGATATATATGTATTGGGGAAAGCACACTGGCGCCGGTAAGATCAGAGTTGTAAAAGATTCATTAAAGTTAGTATAGAAAAAGTGCCGAAAGGATATATATATAATAAATTAAGAATCGACATGGCAAGAGCAAGGTAAATATAGCTCATAAAACGGGCTCAGTCGGCATTTTGGTCGAAGACCAAAAGAAACAGCTCCGAATTTTCTGATTGGCTATCCCAAAAGAGAAATCGGAGAGTTCCACTGAAAACAGTCAATTTAGGAAATTTCTAATATAGAATACCTAGAAAGGCAAGTATGTTGAGTATATGTGTATATGTATGTTATGTTACCTGATGCTGGCCGCCGTACTAATAACTATGTATAAGACTATATATATATCACTGGCGTGCATTCCAGGTAAGCGAGGTAAGCGCCGCTTACCCAGAAAAATCCCGAGAAAATATTTTTTTTATCTTAACTTATAAAAGTATTAAAATAGGAAGCGATCACGTTTCCGCTTATTGCTTCAACAATTGCACGGAACGCGTGGCGCTACATACAGTTGCTGGTTGACACACATATACAGTTAAAACAGAATGTTAGTATTATTACGAAATGTTCTGTTTATCCAAATGCAGCCGCGTCATGTTATTTGGTTACACATACACACAGAAGGATTTGTTCAATACGTGTTGCAAACGGTTCTGAAAACTGGAGAGGGGCGAGGTCCGTCAAACTGGTCGAACAGGGCAGCGATTAGAACATCGCTTATTACTTACTACCTCCCTTCTGCGGATAATTTACCAACACAAAGACATACTAGCAAACGTAAACGTGATGAAAACGTGCCTATGGTAAGCGACTGTAATATCGCTTTTCGCTGGATAGTTTAATAACTAATAACGCGGTTTTTGTGTATCTACTGCGTGTGCTCCGATCTTTTTTGAAATTGATTGAAAAACCTTTTTCGCGATTTAGTTTTAATGAACAGTTAAAAATTAGAAATTGTGGTAAGCCAAAACCAGAATTACCTTATTTAAAACCTGAACAAAAAAAAGGTGGTACGACTTGTACAAGAAATTTCAATATATCGCAATATGAAAAAATTTTGTGGTTAACTGGTTGTGAAGGTGGTGGAAAATTGTTTTGTTGGGCGTGTCTATTATTTGGTACTGAAAAATAAAAATGCGAGTGGAATGATCCTACTCAAGGGTACGATAACTTGAATAACTTGATCAATGCGGTTAAAAAACATGAACATTCCCAGATTCATATTTTTTCCTCCATGAAGCTGAAAAAATTTGGTAAGTCATGCATAGATTTACAATTAAACAATAATGTACAAATTGAAGTGATAAAACATAATGAAGTTGTACTACAAAATAGGAACATTTTAAAAAGATTAATCGATGCAGTATGTTATCTCAGTCTTCATGAGCTTGCTTTCCATGGTCGCTCTGAAAATACTGATTCGGATAATCGTGGGAATTATGTAGACCTTCTTCAATTACTTTCTAAATATGATATAATTCTAACGTTCCGTGGGACCTCAAATCGTATTCAGAATGATTTAATTTCTTCGGTACACGCTGTTGTTCAAGGTAAGATAAAAGAAGAAATCAAAAACGCGAAGTACGTTGCTATATTACTGGATGAAACGTCGGACGTTTCAAATAAATCGCAGCTGTCTGTAGTTTTACGTTATATATGCAGTCACACTGCAAAAGCTCGAGAGAGATTTATTAAATTTACTGATGTTAGTACAGATCGATCTGCTGATGGTATACTTGAGTATGTTAATAGTATCATCGAAGAATACGATTTAGCTAAGAAACTCGTGGCGCAAACATACGATGGAGCAGCGGTGATGGCAGGACAAGTAGGAGGTTTACGCACAAAACTCCAAAAATTGTATCCGAAAGCACTATTTGTCCATTGTTTTAGTCATTCGTTGAATTTAGTTTTATCACAACCCGCTTCAAATATAAAAGAATGTAGAATTTTTTTTCAGACATTATCTGGATTGGGTGCTTTTTTTAGCAAATCAGCCAAACGCGCACATGCACTTAGTAAATTTACTACTAAAAAAATGCCAAGAAACGCACCAACCAGATGGAATTTCTCTTCCAGATTGATAAGCACGGTTAAAGAATTGTTTCACTGAATTTTTTCAAACTGTTATTGAAAATTCGGAACAGTGGGATACTGAAACCTTAATATCAGCCCAAGTATTCCTAAAATTTTTCAGCGAAGTTCGAACTTTATTCTTCATCGAAATTTTTTCCAAAATATTTGCGCTAACTGATGTCTTATACGATATTTTGCAAAAAAAACAACTAGATATTTTATGTTGTATGAAAAAAATTCAAGAAACTCAAATGGAAATCCAAAAATATAGGAACGACGCGATCTTCAAAAGCATATGGAATTATGCAAAGTCAAAAGAAAACGAAGAATTTGTTGTGAGAAAAAGACGAAAACTATCAGAACCAGAAGATGAAGAAACACACGCACGTGCACTGTTCAACGAAATCTTTGACAATGTTCTAACTCAGCTGAGTGAACGTTTTGGAAATCTTGATCAATTGAAATTTTTATCGCTTCTAGATACAAGTAAATACGAAGAGTATAAAAAAAATTTCCAAACGAAATTTTTTCAAATTTAAAAGAATGCTATGGGGAGTTTTTCGACGATGTAAAGCTGAAAAATCAATTGCTCTCGGTGTATATGGATAGCGACCTTAATAAAATGAATCCGCATGAATTAGTGGAAGCAATGAAGGCGTCTGAGTTCGATGAGATCTTGTCCGAAGTTTATAAATTAGGTCAATTAATATTGACAATACCTAGTACAACTGCTAGTGTAGAGAGGTCGTTTTCAGCATTGAAACGAATAAAATCATACCAGAGATCGACACAGGGAAAGGAACGATTAAGTGGCTTATCTTTGATATCCATTGAAAAACCGTTGTTAAATCAGCTCCAAAATGAACATATGAGTACGTTTTACGATCTTGTTATGACCGACTTTATTAAATTAGATCGCCGAATGGATTTTGTATTTAAATAAGTATTAAATAGACGTATTATCACGTGTTTCTTGTAAATAAATTTTCGTTTGATGTAGTATTACACTTCTATGGTCATCGCTTACCCTCTAGAACTCACCGCACGCCACTGATATATATATGTATATATATATAAGTATATAACCTTAAAATATAAGGGACAATGGAACTTTTCCTTGGTTCAACTATTTTCGTCAAAAAACAGACAAAAAACCATTATGGAGGAGAAAAAGATGTAAAAAAGAAAAATATAAATGAAAAGAAACCGGCATTTCGTCAAAAGTAAAAGAAATAATAAGTATAATAACGATAAGATACCTGTGTTGCCACTGGGGTCCTGGAGAGTAATAAAAAGACGAGTTTGTCGGAGTTTAGTTCGCCAGTTCGCCAGTTTCGTCAGTTGAGTTTAAGTCAGTCAGTCAGTCAATTTTTGAATCGAGTAAGAATAATTCGAGATAGCGGACACGTTAAGTCGGATCGTTCGTCGGTCGAAGAAGCTAGGATGGACCGTCGGGACTTCAATCGCGAAGCCTAGCCATCCAGGTTAAGGAAAAGTTTTGTTATTATAAAAAATAAGTGTTTATAATTTGTATTAAATTAAAGCTGGATAGTTGAATTTTAATCGTAATTTTGCGCGGAAAAATAAAATAAAATTTCTAATAAATTTTTATCGTAAATAAACACGTATTATTTCATTCGTTTTTTTTTTATTTAATTTATTTAATTAACGGTCATGGGCCTTTCCCATGTGGCATCCCGGACATACCTCAAGGAACAAAGCAGATTAGAAAGTCGGTAACGTTGTATTTTTAATATTTATATCTGACGATTAAAGTATATAACGTAAATATATATATATATATATATATATATATATATATATATATATATATATATATATATATGCTAGCGATTTGTATGTATATGTATATGTATTTATATATATCGTACGGGTCGTTACAATATATATATATATATATATATATATATATATATATATATATATATATATCTATATATATATATATGTATGTATATAAAATGTACAAATGTATAATTTATACTTTTAAATTGAAATATTTCTTAAATTTTCATAACATTTATCATTATCATTAAATATTCGTCAGTTTCAAATAGTTAAGATAACTTAAATATATATGGGTTCATCAATAACATTACATTAATGTTAGCAAATTAACCAAAAAGATTTGTCATTAAGAACGAAGTTGCCCAGACGGAATTCAAATGTACGGTTGCTTCTATTACATTTAGACAAATCAGCCATCGTCTTCTAAGCAATCTTCCAATATTACAAAAATCAAAGTTTTCTGTATGTTGACGAAAATCACCAGATAGTGATGTCACATGCTACTCAAACATGTCAATCCTTTCAGATTTAACAATGGACATTTTTCAACAACATATAGACATTCAATCAGCGGATATGGAGGTCGTTTCACACAATGATAAATATACGTTAAATTAAACTGGTATCCTCTCTCGTCGAACTAATGTTATCCCGAGAGAAGTTTGATTTGGTGAGCAACGGAATTTAAACGTATGTTGATAGCCGTTACCGTCATTGATCACCTGGTCCCGAATCATTCTAGAATACATCTGTATGACGATGTACCGTATTCCACTCTAGCGGAATTTAATCCTTTTATGTAGTCGATGAATTAATTTTGCAAATTACCACCCAAAATCAATTCACACAAAGGGGAGATTTATGGTGTTTTAAGAGCAAGATGATACATTATAAAATAAATAATAATGATTAAAAATTAAAATTGAAATAAAAATATTCATAATAGTAGTGGAATGTATTGGAACTTATATAAGGATAAAAAATCGGTTTATTGATATCTGATAATATAGGTTGATGGCCGATATAGAGATAGTTAGAAAATTACAAACATTCCCCGATACGATATAAATAGTAATGATCAGTATAATAAGGATAATAGAATTCGAGAACGTATAACGGTATTTGAGAGAAATTAAGCTATGTACATCGTCAACATATTATTGGGAATTTTGAGATAGCGACTGGAGGAGATAAGTGTGCAGCCACCAACCTTGTGGTTTTCTCGTTCGTAGTAGTAGGAAAAGTCGAATGGGCTACGTTGTTCAATAACATAAGGAGGGGATATTTAAACGTATTCGTTAATATTTTTTAATAAGCGTTTCTTAATTATTACTAAAATTTCTTTAATCGTATATAATGTCTGGAACTATAAATTTTGGCTATGTATATGCTAATTGTAGCAAGAACCTGGGAATAAAATAGTATTTAAAGAAAAAAAAATTAAATCTAGTCACTAAAGATTCATTTAATTACAACATTTTATTGCTTATTCATAATCGTTCCGTATCCTAATGGAATACATTAAAACCTTTTGGTTAATATTTAGTCAGATTATAATGCGAAAATTTAAATTAATTGCTGCGTCGGCTACACCTGAGGTCGCTAGGATCTGGACCGGAATCGTCACTGCGCTACCCTTGGGCATCGCTTTGATCAGCTTCTTCGGTTATCGTCAGGTCTTACGCATTTTATTTATATTATATATATATATATATATATATATATATATATATATATATATATATATAGAGAGAGAGAGAGAGAGAGAGAGAGAGAGAGAGATTTACGAGGAAATAAATAAAATTAAGTCAGTGTTTAAACACTTATGATAAAACTGATATGTATAAAAAATTTGTGTTTTTAAAACAGAATCATTTGAAAGAGGACTTTGCCTATTATATATAAATAGATAATTTATATTTAACATAAGATGAATTGGTTATTAGAATTATTATAATGATGAATTTCCGATAATACGAAATATATTAAATGAACCATCGTGTTAAGAAATATAACCGTTATTTTTAAACGAATTTTTCTCAGAATTTCTGTATGAAATAAATTATTTTTACAGTCGATAAAACTTCCGAGTGTTTGATATTGGATATTTTGATGAAAAATGAATCCCCATAATCGATATTAAAAACAATTTTTTATTTGGAGAATTTAAATTAGTCGTAGTGTTATAATTTTTATGTCGAATAACGTCATTACAGTGATTTGAATAAATCTTTTTTTTTTATTTTATTATAACAAAAGATTTTTAAAAACTAGTTTGTACTATTTCGTTGCAATCATTAAACATTATTGTAATTTGAAATTATATATTTCCAATTTATAAACTAAA
Organism: Coronaproctus castanopsis; assembly: GCA_032883995.1. Classification (NCBI taxonomy): domain Eukaryota; kingdom Metazoa; phylum Arthropoda; class Insecta; order Hemiptera; family Monophlebidae; genus Coronaproctus; species Coronaproctus castanopsis. The sequence goes on from CM065054.1 coordinate 26,872,578, forward strand.
AAAGTTTTCTGACATCAATTTAATTCGATTTATGATTTATCCAAATATTTACATCGCTAATTATTCTGTAAATTCCATGTACGCCTATAATTGACGTATTCGAATTGGTGTTATCCCCAATAACATACGTATATATGTCCAGCCGGCCGTGATCCAAAAGCGATCCATGACCCTTTTTGAACTCCAGCTAGGAGCTGTCGTGTAAATGCCAAATTAAACGATGGGACAAGATTCTACGGTGGTCTTTTATGATTATTATTATTTCTGGTGATTCGTTCCACCCAAAAACATATATATATATATATATATATATATATATACATGTGGGAAAAAAAGGTAGTTTTATCTAAGGGTAGAGTTAGCTGCTAATATATATATATATATATATATATATATAATGTGTTTTGTTCGTCAACATGTGCGTATTATATACATTACTACACGTGCATACTTGCATCGACCGGAGAATATTACACACTGGCTGTGAATTGAAAAGAAGTGGAAATATGTAACTAATTTATACTAGAGAGTGATAAAAATCTATTCGACATACGCAGCTAGAAGCGAAAGTTCTTTAAAGATTAACAATAATAATAATGAAGAGAATAACATAATAATAATAATAATAATACCTCTGACTATTATTGTAAGTATAATGACGAAAATAACACGTATATTAATAATAATAATAATTATTCAAATTAAAATTATAATTTATTTCAAATTATGATAAAATTAAACGCTTATTCTCAATAATGTGTAAATGCAAAATACACGCTGCTGCTTATTCACGACAAATATACGTTAATACATTCCGGTATATGCATACAGGCAGATCATCATGTGCATATTACACGAAACGTTTGTTATGTTAATTTATTATTCAGACGATAATTATTAACATAGATGTACATATATTTTTATTTTTCAATTTGTTTTTTTTTTTACATTTACCAGAAACAAGAAAAATAAATTAATCATAAAATTCGGAAATGCGTATTATCTATGCGTGCAACGAAAGTCTTCGATTCAGGAGAGAACTATCTAAGAGATACAAATTATTATTCATTATGAAATAGTGAGAAACAGAATGCGAAAGCACTACTGCAATCTACTTACTAACTGAGAAAAACACCCAGTTCGTACGAACGAACGAGTACAGTGTGCGCACTCAATTCGTACGACCGTTGTCATACGTTTACATACGATAGCAATTCGTATCCAATGTGAGCGCGGCCTAATAGAAGCGGCTGAAGTTTTGTAATTAAAAAAGGTCTGTTTGGAAATTAGAAATTTCGAAATATTTTATTATCGTCGTCTTTTAATAAATGCTTATTGAGTCCAACTCGATCGCATTAACCATTAAAATTTCAAATGCTTAGAAATTTGCTTTCTACAGTATGTATAGGTAAATATAATTTTATGTCTCGGGCACCGTTTCGATTTAAGGTATCGCATCGTTGTAAAATTATTTTGTAATCAATGAAAGAATCATTTCGGGGGAAGTATTTCATCGAAAATTTTCAAAATTAATTTCCAAAACAACATTTCGGATGTCAATTTTGATATTTGTCAAAACGAACATTTTTGGTTATAAGTCCGCAAATTTATGAAATGAAATTCCACACGATTAAAGTAGTTATGGTTATGTATATAACAGTTTTTAATAATGTGTAATTCATATTCAAATATATTTTCTAAATAAACACAATTTTACAAGAAAAACAAGGATAGTATATAATATATATGTAAATACATATTTATTATAGCGAGTTTAGAGTAAAGGGTTACGTTGGTAAATAAAATATAATAATTAAAATATAAAATTTAAAATAAATACTTTTAATAATAAAATATATAGGATATATATACATATATATATATATATATATATATATATATATATATATATATATATATATATATATATATATATATATATATATATATATAGTGGAGACATAATGATTCCTGAAATTTGTTAACGTTTCAATCGGTGTTTGGAAGAACTTAAAATACCAACCACATAGATGGAAGCAGAAGTAATCTTTATACATTTTAATGGAGATATGCGCAATCTGAGCAATTACAGACTAATTACTTTACTGTCACAAATGTATAAATTATTTCCTCGCATAATAAATAATGAGTAGAATAACACAACAAATTGATTTCAATCAGCCAAAAGAACAGGCTGGCTTCAGATCAGGATTTAATAAGGATCATTTAAAATATGAAACAATTTTTATTGTAATTTACGTCTTTTTTAAATGTATGTTTACAATAGTTTGTGAATATAACACAACGAGTGCGTTAAGAAAGATGTTCATTTTAACGAAAATAAAATAAACATACACGCGTCGATGTGATTCATACATTCGTTTTCCGCGTTAATTTTTTAAGTCTAGTTGTGTTTTAATTTGTTAAGTTCTTTAGTTAAATTTTCAAACAGGTTCCTAATTGTTACAAAAATCCAAAAAGGCAAACAAAGTATTTTTTATAATAATTCTGTTCGAATGTTGCAAAACTTGTAACAAAAGATCAAGCAGTTGCCTTCTCTTCTCTCGATAACACAAAATTAGAAGAATATATAATTGCTCTTGGTAATATAAAAAAAAGGTTATTCGCCTCTAAACTCTCTAAAACCCGATTCCGTAGAAAAACTGAATACATTTATTTGCACTCATAAAGGCATAAAATTAAAAAAAAAACAATTCATACCGCCTGAAAAGTTTGCTAAAACTTCGAGAAAATTAATCTTATCAAATATTCATACATGTATCCCTAATAAAGTAATTCTCGATGCTTTGGTCGCCAATAATCTTAAACCAGTTTCGTCCTTGATATCATGTGCTGTTTGTCTTTTAGCAAAACATCGTAAACATCCGTATAATACAACTGTGAATTCTCGTAGATCTCGTCCCCTAGAAATGATACATACGGATATTTGTGGTCAGATTAATCCAGTTTCTAGTGATGAGTATATATTTTGTCTCTTTTATTGATGATTATACAGGTTTTAAAGCAATCTATTTTTTGAATATGAAAAGTGGATTTCTACTTGGTTGAAAGAGAGGAGAAGAGTATCGTGATAAAGTTTTTTTGAAGTATTGTAGGAATAAAGGTATTCGTGTTAATTATACTCCAGCATATGGGGAATTACATGAATTTTTGTCACAATTAGGTTTTATTCAATCAGAAGTGGATAGATGTTTGTATGTACGAATTACAAATGGGAGATGTACTTATCTTCTAGTGTATGTTGACGATATTTTGCAAGTATCTGACAATTTGAGAGAAATGAACATCATTATTAGGATGTTGGGTAACAGTTTTAAAATGATGGATCTAAGTACTGCCAAAAATTTGTTGGTATTAATATTGTGCGTGATAGATCGACGATGAAATTACATCAAATTGATTTTATTGAGAAGTTATTGATCGATTATTGTATGTCGGAATGTAGACCTATTACTACGCCAATGGAAGCGAGTTTTTTATCTAATGAATGTACAAAGGATGAAATATGTGAAGAACCTTACCGAGAATTAGTAGGTTCATTGTTATATTTAGCAGGTAGTACTCGACCAGATATAATGTTTTCTGTAAATTTTTTAAGTCGTTTCCAAGAAAATCCTACGAAGTCAAAATGGATAGCTTTAAAGAGAATTCTTCGATATTTAAAGGGTACTATGAATGTTGGATTAATGTATACCCGTGGAAAAATAAGTATATTGAATGGATATGCAGATGCCGATTATGCTGCAGATCGTTTAGATAGGAAATCAGTTAGTAGTTTTGTGATTGAAATATTTGGTAATGTAGTAAGATGGTGAACAAGAAAGCAGAATGTTATTGCTCTGAGTTCTACGGAAGCAGAGTATAATGCATATCAGTAATGATTAGTGAGTGTTAAGAGTATTAGAGGTGTTAGAGGATCTCGGTGTGAAGACCAGATATGTCGTTTTCGAAGATAATGAGATTGCTATACACATTAGTAAAGCGGTTGAAGGCACTAACAGAACAAAACACATCGATATTCGCTATCATTTCATTCGTGATTATATCGAGACAGGTATTATAGAAGTTAAATATATTAATACTAAACAGCAAAAGGCTGATGGATGGGGTTAACGAAATCATTGCCAAAGTTGTTATTTGACCAAATGCGTGATTTAATGGGCTTAGGTGTATAAATATTTTATAATTTGTTATTGTTTATAATAAATATAAATTATTGCGTGCGGAGTTTGAGGGGGAATGTTAAGTGTAACAAGCTCTGCATACAATCATAATTTTATGTATTAATAGTGGCATCACTGTTTAGCTTATTACGTTGTAAGTCGTTCAATTATGTTACGTTGTATTAAGAGTTTATTTTTTAATGAAGCGTGTGATACAACGTTCCTACCTTTTTCATTCATCAGTGACTACAATCATTTAAATAATTAAAATAAATAATGTATCCTACGAACGTAAAAAATATAATAATAAACGTTTAAATTTTACATTAAAACTTAAAAAAAAAACAATTCAATATAAATTAGTGTACCATAATGTAGACACGTGTATATTTTCACATATATATATATATTATATATATATTATAAAGAGAGTGTGTTAGGGAGAGAAAAAAGAAAAGATTTTATTTTCTATCAAAAACAGTGAAGGAGCGCATATATATATATATATATATATATATATATAAATATATATATATATATATATATAAATATATATATATATATATAAAGGTCGTTTTATCTAAGGGTAGAGTTAGCTGCTAATATATATATATATATATATATATATATATATATATATATATATATAATGGAACCTAAAAAGAAAAAAAGATCGTTGGATCGTCGTATCGATCTTAGGGGGGTCCGTAGGCAATAAATTACTCATCCTATCGATGTAAGTGTGGTCCTTCGTCTGGATCTCTTTCGTTTGCCTGCGGTCCAGCCATATGTGTGCATATATGTGGGCGTGTGTGTAATGTTTCACGATGTTTGATACTAAGAAAGTAACAAAAGTAACGAATAACGAACATTTACACTCCCTAATACGAGAATAAGGAATATATATATATACATATATATATATGTATGTATTTTTATTCACTGTGCATTCATTTTCCTTGTTATACACAGTAAACTTCTATAAGCGTCCTTTTTCACAGCGAAACTAACGGGATGGTTAGAATACGGAATTTCGATGGTGTTGTTTTTACGATTTTGTTATCGCCTCCGTTGACAGTTTGTGACAGCTCGACACGCCTGCGTAAAAAGGGTCTGGTCACGCAAGGACATACCGTCAAATGGATATTACCAGTGAAGAAGTACAGGAACGGTTCCATTCATCTTTGTATTTTATATTCCTACAATGTATTGCGCTCGATCTGTACGTACGAGAGAGTGAAAAAGAACTACCTATAACGAAAATAGATATTACCATCGAAGAAATACAGCAACCGTTCTTTGTATTTTATACTCCTTCAACGTGTTTACACCATTAGCCATCTGAACTAGTGTGGTAACACATCTTCGGTGTGTATATATATATATATATATATATATATATATTTCGTCCAAATGAAGCATATATATAGATATATATCTTAACCTTTCCACCCAAAGGATTCAACCCATGCGTGAAAAAAAGATAACGTACAATACGTTTATTATTATACTCTTACCGACCAGAAGAGACTACACGCTGTGTGAATTGAAAAACCCCGAAATATATAAGGGACTTATACAAGAAAGTGATGAAAAAAATCGATTCCATATATGTAGCAAATTACAATAATAATAATAAAGAGCTATAATAACAATAATAATAGTCTTTCTATGATGAGGATAACACATATAGTAGAAATAATAATAATTATAAAGAGAATAATAAGTATAATAACAATAATGATAGTTTTTCTATGATGAGAATAACACGTATAGTAGAAATAATAATAATAATAATTCAATTTAAAATTATAATTTATTTTAAATTTAGGTTTTATTCATAGTAAATTATGATGAATAAAATTAAACGCGGATGCGCAATAATGCGTAAATGGCAAAATATATACTGCTGCTTGTTCACGACGCAAATACGTCAACTCATACACACATCACACAAATCATTTTTTACATTAACTTATTATACATATTATAATAACAACGTATATTTCAGCATAATTTACAGCCAGTATACACAAACCAAAAATTTTAAATAATAATACGTAACGCCCAGGATGGCTCGCCGTACATCAGAAATAATACAAAGACCCGTAATAAATAAAACAAGTAATTACACTTATACTTATAATGAGAGCAAAAAATAATTGGGAAAAAAAACTGTACAGCAAAAAAAAAAATTAAGATAGTAATAAGAAAAAACACGTTAGACATTAAAAAATAAATAAATAAAGGAATATTAATTTCTAAAATAATCGCCATATAACGTTACAACAGGTTATGTGTGAGCCTCCTATATTCATACTATACATAAATTGGAGTTAATCGTAATTACCGATGGTAGAAATCAAACTATTATCGTGGACTAAGCAGTCATTTGCGCAGTGGCAGCATCGTAACCTATGAAGTTCATACATATTATACATGTACATTTATGATTATGTGTCATATTTAACAAATAATTTTGGAATTTTTTATTTTTGTATATGCATTTATATATGGAAGTATATATGAGTTTTTAAAGGTTTCTTTACATAATTTTGTCGTTCCCGTGAAAACAAAATTAATAATTTCTTACATTCAATTCCTATACACGATATGAACAATCTTCTAGGTAACATGTTTGTAAACGAAAAGAAAATATTTTTTTTTTTTTTTTTTTTTTTTTTTTTTTTTTAAACAATCCCTTTCCCATTATGGGTTTCCGCCGGTTTTACCCGTCGGCAGACAACCCTTTGTTATAATTATTTTCCCTCTTCTTCACGTGTGTGTGCTACCATGGTGTGCGTGAAATATGTTATGTTATTATAAAATGAAAATTCTCATATTACTTCTCAGCTACTCTACTCACTTGTGTGTTATGATTGTGTTTTTATGTTTATGTTACTGTGGTGTTATTAAAGTGTGGATATGTTATGTGACCTCTTGTGTGTATTACCAAGGTTTGTGTTCTTATTGTGTGTAATGTGTTTATGTACTACTACTATTTTATTGCTGCGAACGGGTAGACCGACCTATAAAGGGTGTTTCCGTTTATTGCAATTTTTCAAATTTTACAATAATTCCTTATACTACGAGCATATTACATATAAGTTTAATTTATACATACATGCATATTCAAAATATGAAATTATACAACCTAAATAAATGAAGCTATCTTGTTCCAGTTTTTTACGCTTCTTGTTTTTCTCCTCCTCTCTTTTCTCCTTTTCTTCTTTTGTTCACCCTTTCCATACATCTCTTAATCCAATATCATCCCCCGTTCTTTTAATTCTCCATTTCCAACAAAAAAAATAAAGTAAAATGAAAAAACAAATTAATAAACGTTTTAATCGGCTATCGGTGTTCTTTTCCGTTTTCTCTTTCCTTTCCCCTCATTCGGCGATTTTCTTTCTTTTTTTACTAAAAACAAATTCTTCTTCATCCTAAGGTATTGTTATCCCCTCATTATTTATCAACCATGTTTTAATTTCTTTTTTCCAAATTCCTAGTTTCATTTCGTTCATGATTTCGGCTGGTATTTTATTATATAATATAGGCAATATGTACTCCTCTGTTCTATATATAAAGTTATTATTCCCCTTTGTCCAGCATTGTTCTTCATATTTTCTAGTTTTCCTAATATTGTATGTTTTCTGTTTACTATTTATTTCTATTTGTTTAACTTTACAATACAACAGTTTTCTGTAAAAATATAACATTTTTGGTAATAATGTATTTAACTTTACCAGAAGATCTTTTATAGGTATTTCTTCATTCTTATTACTATTACATATAATTTTCAAGCACCTTTTTTGTAAGTAGTTTATACCTTTAAACTTACTTCTTTCCGCTTGGCCCCAAACTAATATACCATATTCTATATGTGATTTCCATAGCGCGTTATATGCTACTTTCAGTGTTTGTTCACTCAGATAACGTTTTAACTTATACATTATCGGGATCACAAATCTTAATTTTTTGGATATGTGAAGTATATGTTCATTCCACCTGAAATTTTCGTCTATTGTTATTCCGAGATATTTAAACGTTTTTACTCTTTCAATCTTTATGCATTTACACCTTTCCATTTTATGTATACATTTTTCAGTATGTATTATCACCTCAGGCTCTCTTATAATCTTACTATTTTTCTTTTTTATCCACATCAGTTTTGTCTTTCCTATATTAATTTTTAATCCTCTATCGTGAGCCCACTTGTTCATTTCGTTTATATCCTTTTCTAATAAGTTAGCAGCTTCTATTATATCATTGTGTGGTATTACTATAGCTATATCATCTGCATATCCGAATGCTGTTGAATATTTAAGTACTTTATATATTTCATTCGTATATATCAAGTATAATATTGGTGACAGTGTACTACCTTGCGGTACTCCTGTTTCCATTATTCTCTTACTGCTCATATTATCACAGACTTTTACTACATTTTGCCTGTTATTCAGGAAATTTTTAAACCATTCTAAATAATTTTTCTTTACTCCTATCATTTCTAAATCTTTGACTATTATGTCATGTCTAACTGTGTCGAATGCCTTTGTAAAATCTATAAATACTACTAAACATTGCTTGCCTGAACCAACATTTTTATTTATCAACTCAGAAAAATTTATCAGTAATGTTGTCGTAGATTTATTCTCTTGATATCCATACTGACACGCATCTATGATACTGTTATTTAATAAATAATTTTTTAAATATTCTCCTACATATTTTTCTAGTACCTTACTTAAGGATGTTCCTATCGTAATCGGTCTGTAATTATTTAAGTCTTTGTGATTACCTTTTTTATACACCGGCCTTACAATTCCTGTTTTCATATCTTGCGGTATATTTCCTTCTCTGATAGATTTATTTATTAGTTTTGTAAGTACTATATAGAAATTATCGTTACATGCTTGTAAATCTTTTATCCTAACTTTATCATACCCTGTTGCTTTTTTTTTATTCATTTTTTTTATTACTTGTTTAATTTTTTCTACTGTTGCTGTAGGTATATATAAGTTACTTTCCGGTGTCTTGTTATCTGTGTACGTTTCGCATAATTTCTCTTCACAATTGTGGATTTGATTGACTTGTTCTATGAAAGTATCCAATATTCTATCTGCCGTTTCTTCACCATCTCCTATATACTTTTTAATTATTTCATCCACTATTTCTTTCTGATGACCACCTACTATATTCTTTATTATCCTCCATGTCTCTTTCACATTACCACTTACTTCACCAATTTTTTTGCTGTAGTACCTATCTCTTCCTTCCTTAATTTTAATTTTCGTTTTCTTTCTCGCTTGTTTATATAATTCCTCCAGTTTCTTATTCCTACGTCTTTTCCTCCATTTTTGGAATAAAATGTCCCGTTCTCGTATAAGTTCTAAAATTTCTTTTGTCATCCATTCTTTATTCGCTACTTGTCTCCTAGTTATTGTATTACTTTTGTACACATTGGTGCACTTTTTATATATCTCTTCCCATTTCTCCATTATTTGTGCATACATTTGTTCGAGACTTACGTTCTCCATTATTTCCCATTTCTCATTTTTCAAACTTCCTTTTAGTTTCCCTTCATCGATACTTTTTTTCTTTATTTTTTCTTCCTTCCTATTTTGATTCATTTTTACCAATTTGCATCCTATTATATAATGATCGCTTATCTTTGCGTTTATTAACAATGAATTTACTTTTGTTCCTTCTTTGACTCTTACTGCTATGTGGTCAATACAAGATTTTGTGCACCTATCCTTTACGTATTCTTCTCTTGTATTCTCTCTTATTATGTGACTTAATCCATTTCCCGAAATTATATTTTCATATCTATTAACTATATTACTTACTTTATTTAAATCTATATTTATATCCCCGATCACTAATAACTCCTTCCTTATGCCATAGATCTCCAACATTGATTGAAATTCTGTTATAAATTTCCATTTATCTTTACTCGGTGATCTATAACATGCCATAATTGTTATTGCTCTATTCGTCTCTATAGTCACTTCCCCTATGAGCATTTGATATTGTTCAAAATTTTTTACTTGCTTTAACTCAAACATACATAGGTTTCTCACGAGAATCATAATTCCTCCTCCATAATGTTTTTCCTTTTTAATATAATATTGTTTATATCCTTCCAATTCATACATTCTATAATTCTCCTCTTCCCTTACATTGGTTTCGGTCATTATCATTATTTGAATATTTGCATGTTTCAAAAACCATTCTAATTCTGACCAGGCTTTATTTAATGATCGTACATTCAAATGCAATATGTTAATTCCTTCCTTCTCATCATTCTCCATCCACTGTTCTATATTTTGAAATACATTCGTCTTTCCCATCTAAAACTGATATGTTGCCCTCCACATTTTTTCCTTTAAGCTCCTTATCCATCTATATAGATACCTTCCCATTCTATTCCTACATACCCTTACATGAATACAATAATTATAATACTTAATGATAAACCTTAACATACTAATTATAATAAACTACTAATAGATATAGAATAACTTGATAACCGAAGTATTTAAAATAATTTTAACTTGATAACCGAATTAGTTAAAATAATTTCCTAACGATTTCTTCGTTATCGAATATTTTAATAGCTTTGCTTCCTTCTTCTTTTCTTGCATAAACATGCCCATTCCTTGTCCATACGTATTTGAAATTCATTTGACGAGCTCGAATTTTAGTATTATACAGTAGCTGCTTATTGTATTGTGTTAAATTTTCGTTTACATATATTTTCCTCCCTTCCGCTCCGTTTTTTATTATCTCTTTATCGTACATCGATGTTCTTTTATTTTTTAAAATTTCATCTACTTTCTGACGACCAACTTTTACAATTATTGGCTTCGGTTTATTTTCATTTCTGGTAAATAGCCTATGTGCCGCTTGGATATTTTCACAGTTTAATTCCACTCCCATTTTCGCTGCTACAGCTATTACTATATCATTTATATTTTCGTCTTTATTTTCCGTTATTCCATGTAATTCGATGTTGTCTCTTCTTGTGTATTGTTCCAATTGGTTTATTTTTATCGTTAAATTCCTAATATTATCGTCCTTCTCCTTATTTTTCTCTAATAACTTTTCAACCTTTTGATTCACTTCTTTTAATTCTGTTCTTAATTTCATATTTTCTTCAGATATCTTCTGATATTGTTCCGCGAAAAACTGTACCGACCTTTCTATTTCGTCTAATTTCGACACTTTATATTGTATCTCTTGAACAGTTTCTAAAACTGTACTTATTTTGTCCATGATTGTATTATTTTCAAACCTTTGATCTTTTTCATTGCATTCAACACACCTCCATTTTTTCCTTTCCACTCTAGTTTTTAATAAATTTTCCGTTTCTCCGCTACATTTTATTTCGCAGTACTGTTTTTCACATTGCAAACACTGTAAATAACCGGATGTTCCATCTATTACTTTATTACATTTGCCGCATTTACGTACCATTTTTCCCTTTTTTTTTTTTTTTTTTTTTACCGTCGTTCAGTTTTACAATACGAAATAAATAAATACTTATAATTTATATACGTATATAGTAATTTAAAGTATATCACCGAATGAGGATAGTATTCTTGTATTTAAACGTGCTTCATACGTTGCTATTATTATTCTACCTTACGTTCGAATAGTCTTATCGCACTTTGTAATCTATACTTTGATAACGCGAAGAACACAACTAACAATAACCGACCGAAACGTAATATTTAGCTACGCACAAAATAAAGAGAGCTCGAATAGTAAATCAAATTTTTAGACAGAAATGTTAGTCCGAAAAATCGTTCCGAATCCGTCGTATACTCTTCTTAAATTTCCGATACCAATTATGTTTCGATATCATTAATGACCCAAATGAAACCGACAACTGAATACTTCGGAAAACCTGCAGTAATGGCACTTTTCCCTGCTTTTTCGAAATCTAGCGTATTTTTTTTTTATATTTAAGCCTATATTCATGGACGATGCAATTTGAAGAAGGAACGTCCACGCAATGTACGTTCTCTACTTTTTTATAAGCCAATGGAATATGTAAATTATTTTGATGTTTGGCAAAACTAAGATTTTTGGTTATAACTCCGCAAATGTATCAAATGAAATTCCACACAATTAAATTAGCTATAGTTATGTATATAACGATTTTTAATAATATGTAATTAGTATCCAAATATATTTTCTGAATAAACACGATTTTATTAAAAAAACAAGGATAGTATATCATGTATATATGTATATGTATATACATACTTATTATGGCGAGAAGTGTTTTTCGTTTTGTTTTTTTTGAAAACGTATATTTGTTTAAATTTATAAATAGAGTACATGCACATGTATATAGTACACAACCACGACTTATAATTAACATTTCTCAATCGTTCCGTCAAGCATTTGCTTGTCGATAGATTTTATATATAATTCACATCCTCTTAATATAATTATGTAATAATTTTTATAACTTAGACATATTGAATTACACTTACACTCATACTTGTTCTCACTTACACATCATTTGCTCACATTCATTTCCACATTTTCACTCACACTTATTATTTTTAATTTTCTTATTATGTAATTATTCTAATTATTTATATATATACATATACACATACACATATACATATATACATATACATACTTTTTTTTGCACTAGTATTTGTAGCAGCACTTTCGTAGCGTCGCTATGCTCAATCCCCCACTGAGTTTTTTTTACAATGTCCTTTTTCCAGTTTTTCTTTATTTTGATTTATTATTTATTATTTTATTTACCAACATTTCATCCATCAACCAACTTTTAATTTTCTGTTTTTTTATTTTAATGTTTGTCTCTTTTAATATGTCATCCGGGATTTCATTTAACATTCTTGTCGTAATATATTTGTCTATTTGTGCGCCATATTTTGTCCCCGGTATCGGTACTCTGTATTTTAATTGTTTCCTCAGTAAGTATTTTGTCTGTATACTTCTCTCATATTTTATATAACATTTTCGATTTATAGAATTGCCTCGCAAAGCTATATTATTTATCACGAATATTTTCAATGCAGTATTTTCCATTGTCTTGGAAGTTAGCACAGATAGTAGTGATACCTAAATTATGTAAAGCACCGGAGGATGTTACTTCCTACAGACCTATCTCGTTGTTACCTATCCTTTCTAAAGTCCTTGAAAAACTGATCCTAAAACGGCTTAATTCTTTCCTTGGTAATCAGAACAGCATACCGGAATACCAATTTGGCTTCCGGAAAAAGCATTCAACTACAGAACAAGTTCACCGAATAGCGCATATAATCCAACAGAGCTTTGAAGCTAAAGAAATATGCGTCGGTGCATTTCTGGATATAAAACAAGCCTTTGACAAAGTTTGGCATGATGGGTTGTTGTACAAACTAAAAAAAAAATGTTCCTCATTCCTATTATCTCCTCTTAAAATCATATCTCGAGGACCGTACGTGCCAAGTCAAATTCCGAAATGAATTGTCAAATTTTTATCCTGTATCTGCGGGCGTGCCTCAAGGTAGTGTACCGGGCCCGGTGCTTTATCTTCTATATACAGCTGACTTCCCAAATAGTGGCGAAGTTAGTATTGCTACTTTCGCAGACGACACCGCGGTTATAGTTGTAGACAAAGATCATACAGTGGCTACAAATAAACTGCAAAATGCATTAACTGAAACGGAAACCTGGTTAAGACGTTGGCGTATTATGGTAAACGAAAACAAATGTACTCAAGTCACTTTTACGCTGCGTAAAGTAAATACTCTGTCAGTTAAAATAAATAATAAAATAATTCATGATGAAGTTAAATATTTGGGCACGTATTTGGATAAAACATTAACATGCAACAAACATGTAACGCAAGAGAGAAAACAGTTTTACATCTGAAACTGAGCCAGTTAAATTGGCTCGTTGGTCCGGCCTCTCGCTTGAAAACAAACTATTGATATATAAAATCATCTTAAAACCTATCTGGACGTATGGCCTGGCATTATGCGGTTGTGCCAAGGACACACATATAAATAGAGTGCAGAGGTTTCAAAACAAACCTATTAGACTTATCGTTTCTCCGCCTTGGTACGTGTCCAACCACACTTTACATCGAGATTTTAATATACCGTACGTTAGAGACGAAATAAAATGCAAAACAGCATTTCATACGACTAGAGAACCATACGAACAACTTGGTTATTAACTTACTCGACAACAGTCTCGAATTATGACGATTGAAACGTACCATGCCCCTAGATTTGAGATAAATCTGTTTTCATTGGGGGACGCTAATGAGTGTTAATCCCTAACACGTTACTTCGCATTTTAGACCAATTGCTAGATGGCCCATAAGCCAGTTGTAATTAAATAGAAAAAGAAAAAAAAATGATATAATTCCATATTTTCACTAACAAATATAGATCATTTACATCTAATACATTTAATTATTTTTTTAATTCGCTCATTGATTTATCTTCACGTCAAGTTATTAACCTCAAGCATTTTTTCTGTAATCTTTCAATTTTTTCCTGTGTATTTTTTCTTAGTTAATCCCCATGCTTGGATGCCATACCTCAATATTGATTCTACTAAAGCATAATATACCATCTTCAATGTATCATTTCCTACATAGTTCCTTAGTGTATATATTGCTGGTATCACTGTTTTTATTTTGTTTTCTATACATTCCATATGCATGCTCCATTTTAAATGCCTGTCTATTATTATTCCTAAATATTTTCGCGAAAACACAAATTTTATTTTTTCACATTTTTCAGATGTGCATTCATTATCTTCGTTCACATTCATTTGTATGTATTATAATCTCTGGTTTATGCGGTTCAAATTCTGCCATTGGTTTTGACAACATACACAGGGGCGTATTACCCCCAATGCCAAGAATGCCATGGCATAGGGCGGCAAATTTTGGGAGGGCGGCATGTAGGACCAAAAATAAATTTTGTTAACAAAAAAAATTAATTTTTTTAGTTTTAAATCAGATATATTTATCACAAAAAATACAAGTAATTATTTTATGTAAAATAAATTCGATCGCGATGACAATCGTTTTTTTTTTTTTTGAAAAATCACAAGTAAGATCGCCAAATACCACTCTAAAAGCTTTTGAGCACTCTAGAAGACTATGTTATTCATATGATAAAATTTTCGTGTTGGAGCAAGTTGAGTTGTCAGCTGTGATCGAGTAAAGGCTAGTGCGCATGCCCTCTATGTAACTCTATGCAACTCTCAGTTGATAGGTCGAAACAAGAAACGCGCGCTTTCAATCAAATTTGTAAATACTTTGTAAGTTATTGTAGGTATAGAAACTTTAAAAATATATGACAATAAATTAATTGGACGGACATCATTAACTTTGCTAATAAACATCATGACTTTTTTCTATCAACTATAATTATTGAAACAGTGTAAAGTTTTCAAATGTAAATTATTTATTATACAGTAAATACAAAAATGGATTATTTTTAAAAAGTTTTTATTTTACTCATACCATAGACTTTAAATTTTTTATTTTTGTGTTTAAGAATAGTAAAACACTTTTCAGAAAATAAAATTTTGTAACCGAACCAACATATTTGAGTAACAAAATTTTGGAAAATCGATGGCCTTACATGGGGCGGCACCACTTATGTGGCGTAGGGGCGACAAAAGTTGAAATACGCCCCTGAACATACACTTAGTTTTTGACCCATTAGGATACGAGCGTATCGACAGTAATGCAGAGAAAGATCTCGATTATTTTTGCCCGATTCGATTCATTCCCCAGCCCGATTACTATTTTCTCGATTATAAAAAAATCTCAGAGTCGCCTATAACCACTTCGAATAGCTCTAACCTACCACATAATATGATAACATAATGTGTTTATATTAGTTTAAGTAACAATTTACACTGTTCGATTCATATTCATATTCGCTATGGTAGTTTCGACTTTAATTTTGATATCGTTTAAACTTCAACGGAAAGTTAATGTTGAATCATGATATATACACATATAACCTTTGTGTCCCTAAACTAGAATAGTATGATTTTTTATATCAGATGTATCTTTATATGCATTTACAAACAGTACGACCAACGAATGTTTGTTTGGTTTCAAAAATCGGTTTAAACGTATTTTTACATATAAAAAAACCCTGTGATGGTCGTTTTATACGCGTATGCGTGCGCGAGTAAATGTATAGGATCTGAACTGACGCTTTCACTTCCTTTGTTCGTCACTATACTGATTCTTTTTCTAACATAAAAAATACCTCCTCTGTTCTGTCCTTTTTTATTTTATTTTGGGGTATTCCTCTTATACAATAACTTTTCCAGATATATAAAAAGGTGTGAGACTAGTTTTTATATTCTTTCTGAATTCTCTCATTATTATTGACTCTAAATATCGTTCTGTTTAATTCTCTGTTCTGTATTGTCCCGTTTTATAAAGAGTTTTAGAAATTCGTTCTTAGAATTGAATATTTTATTATTATATTATAGCGCATGCATATTCATTTATTGTATCTGATAATTTATATCACTTGATTTACTTGTGGATTTGTGGTTTCGTTTTGATGTAGCGAACAATTAATTTTGTAATTTAATAGCTCAAATACTCTACCTATTTATACGATTACGATCAACTTATTTTTGTTCTGCTTATATTCATAAAGAATCGAAATGTAGAAGAGTATATTTGGTAAGTTTCAAGTATGAAAAAATTAATTTGCATTACATATTTATATATTTTATATAAATTATTATTTCGGTCTTGCTATTTTTTATCAATGATGCAACTAAATTTTCACTCATTTATCCCACGTATATTTTAATCTTAACGTTATTCACTGCAAATATTTTTTCACTCATTCCTATATTTGAAAACGATACATAATGTTACTATAAAAACATGCGCATATGTATATATATATTAAAAAAATTGATTGTAATTCATATAATTGAAATTTGTAAAAAATAAATAATTTGTTCAACCTTATACCATTATGCGTTTGCCCTTTTGTCTAATATAAAATATAGCTAACTACAGTCGAAAATATAAAAATTGAAGTCTGAGTGTGCGTAATATGAAATTTTCTCTAAAGAGCAAATATAATTTCCAGACATTTACAGCGTGTGAAGGATGAAGTTATTCTCTGTAAAACCGTAAACGTTGTTTTATTTAAAGTAAATGCCCATTGAAATATGTAATTTAATGTTATTATAACTATTGTAAATTCTAAATTTATCACTTACTAACTCTTCTATATCATAATGTAATACAATATCTTTACTAATACATGATAAACAAAAGTTACACATAATAGTTTCAGCTACACAATTTTTTTAAAAACATATTTAATGACCAACGATAAATTGTATATGATAAAAATTAAGGTGAACTATTTAGTTTTATGTCTTTCATTTAAATTCGAAAGTATTTATACATTAATTCCTTATTCTGATTCCACGTATATTGATATTGTTTTAATCACTTTAATAGCAATAATTTAGTTTTTTACATACCTACACCATAATAAATAATATTACTATGTGTGTGTTCTTATGTTCGTTATTATTATACATGTATAAAGTATAATTCCTTTTTTAAATTATATCTGTTATTATTATTATTGTATAGTTTATTAAATATGCACACGAATTTGTATATTTCATTTTATATGTTATAGAAATGATTATAGAATTTTAGGTTGTTTTGAATTGTCATCACTAGATATTTTATATATGTTATGCACTTTAAATTTTTTAAATTGTAATTATCTGATTTATTAACTTAGGTACTTTTATTGTTTTTTTTTTCTCATCTTAGAAGTTTTTTTTTATTTTGTCGTTTTTTCCTGTATTTCTTTTTGATCAGATTAATACTAAATATTAAATATTATTATTAAGTTAAAATAACTATTTGCCAAGGTTAGAACTTGGCCAATAATTTTGTGAAAAGTAGGTTAATTCACGGAATAAAGGTTTTTTCTTCTTCTTCTTCTGAAATATTTAAACGTCGTCGGACATAGACGTGTAGTAATTATAATAAGCATTAAAACTACCAGCAAAAATCTACTTCCAGTAATTATCTTTAGATATTTGTTCGGTGGTGGGATGAAGGATATACGTTATATAAAACTTTATTCAACCAGTTTTCTGGAAGCTACCTTGTAAACTCCTATGTATCCATTCTTTACGTCGTATTTTATTTTAAAACATCCATTCCATTACCGTATATATATATATATATATATATCACTTTGAGCCCCAAGCCATTTTTTAGGTTTTGCTAGAACTAACAATTGTCTCCATATATGGTGACACACCAGCTGTGATACAAATAAAGTGTCTCCATATATGGAGACGATTTTCCCTTTACAAAATGTTTTTGTGTACAAAAATGGTAGACGGTACTTCATAGTAACTCGGAATACCAATAGATAACGCTTCGATGCAATTATATTTCCAACCGGTTTTGTTTACATTCATTTGGAAATGTTTAGTGATGTGTTGAAGATTGGTCAGTTTTCAGAATATAGATCATTTTAGTGATTTTTAGTTCACGTTTGATATTATAAGTAATACGTTTTCGAACATTTTTTAGTACAGTAATAATAATGAATAATTTATATAGTGACATTAATGCTATTGAGCTTATTTCATAATTTTAGTGATTTTTAGTTCACGTTTGATATTATAAGTAATACGTTTGAACATTTTTTAGTACAGTAATAATAATGAATAATTGTCAATCTTTTTAACATCTCCATTGACACCTCCTCCTTCTCCTCCATCGTATCTTCCCATACTGATCTTAATGCTTTCATACAAAATTACTGGCCTAATCATGTACATGTATTTTCAGATGGATCCAAATTTCTCGGTCGGTCCGTTACGGGAGCATTCTATATACCGCAATATAATATCTCCAAATCATTCATTTTTCCTCAGTTCAATTCAATTTTCACTGCTGAGGGCCTAAGCATCCTTAAAACTCTGCAATTCTTATCACGTTTAGATCACCATTCCTCCTCCCTATACTTAATCTTATCCGACTCCCTAAGTTTTCTCCTCGCACATTGAAGCATTCCTCCTTTCAACCTAATTCCAATTATCTTCCCTTGGCAGTGTGACAATTGACTTATTTACTATTCAGCCGCGGCATCTTAATATCATACGTCTGGATTCCCGGTCATTCCGGAATTCATGGCAATGAGGTTGCCGACACTCTGGCCAAGGAAGCCATTTTCTTCGGCTCTCTGGTGCTGGCAATTTCCACCACAGACCTGATATCTCTTGCCAACATGGATATATCCTACGAGTGGTCATCGTGGCTAGTTAGTTCTTCCACCCCTAGATATTATCTGGCCACATCACCTACTCCCTGGTAGTTTAATTTGTCCAACATACACCTCAACTTCCAAAAATTTATTACAACCATCACCCGTTTATGTTCTGGACACAATCGTCTTCCGGCTCACATGTTTCGTATTGGGATTTCGAGTTCCCCATACTGTTCCCATCCAGCCGATTCACAAATTATCGCCGATGAAAACCACATCCTTTTCAATTGCAGTTTTCACACACCTGACCAACTCGCACTCTTGAATTCCTTAATATCCATCGGTTATCGTCCTCCTTTCTCTATCACTTCCTTAATTTTTTCTAATGACTCCCGTGTTTTCCTCCTTCTTTACAAATTCCTAACCAATTGTAATATATCAATATATAATAACTATTTATCAACACGTTAGTCGGTTGTGATTGCTCCTCAGCAGTGCCCCCCCAAAAAAATAAAAAAAAATAATGAATAATTTATATGGTGACAGTAATGCTATTGAGCGTATTTTATATGAATCAGATTTAAGTGATTTTGAAGAAAGTGGTAAGTAACCTATTATGTTAAAATATGTTTTTGTCTGCTGTTTTACTATGATATAATCAAGAACATTGTATTTTACTGTACCAAACTTTTATTAATATTACTTACAGCTGTAGCAGTTCTGTTATTTTGCTATGATGTAATTAAAACACTGTATTTTACTATACCACACTTTTACTAATTTACTTACAGCAACACTGTAGTTTTTTTAAAATTATAACTCATTATGTATTTATCTAACATCATTACAGTATTATCTAGGCAGTGTCCGTTTTACACGAATACAATTTAAAACATGATATTTTACAAATATTTATATATTATATATATATATATTTTTTCATTTTGTTTGCATGTATTTAGACGAAAGTGAAGATGATTTTTATGATTCGGACAGCAGTTCTAGTGAAAGTGAAAATGAAGAAGATATTTGGGAAAATTACTTCTGTTCCAGTTGCCCTAATTTTCAAAAAAACATACCATTTATTCACCAAAACCCAAAACCGCTCGATAACTTTAAAAACACGCCTCAGTTCTTTTTCAATCTCCTAATAAATGAGGAAGTAATTAACTTGATAGTTAATGGAACAAACAAGTATGCCATGCAAAAAATGGCTAATTCCCAATGGATTCCTGTAACACCAAACGATATAAAAATATTTTTAGGATTGTTGTTATGGATGGGGTTGTGTAAACGGTCCAGCATAAGGAGCTACTGGTCACGGGATTTCATTTTTCAAAATAATGTGAGCAAAGTAATGAGTCGCAATAGGTTCGTTATCGATGAAACTATGGTCCCATTTAGAGGAAGGCTGTCTTTCAGACAGTACATACCTAACAAGAGACATCGTTATGGATTCAAATTATTTAAGCTTTGTTCAAGATGGTAAAGTTTTCACCTGACGAATGAAATCAGTGAATCCGCCACCTTCTTCTTATTTACAATAGTTTTCAAAATGCTTTGTGAGTCGGTGATAATGAGATAATTACCTGAAAGCTTCGTATCAATTAAGACTGCCACACATTCAGCGGTAAATGCGGAACAAAGATTAGATAATTTGTATGCCCTGCTAATATTAAGAGATGGGATGTAAACTGCTGTTCCAGTTCCCTGAGCCGGCTTCGATCCATCTGTATAAATAAGGGTGTGCGTACGAAAATTTTATTATTGAATGTAGCCCGGGTCAGTGGCGGAGGATAAAGAATGGAGTTCTCAGGGAAGAAAGATGTTCTTTATTGGAAAAATTGTATGGATACGGTAATATAAATTGAATGGATATACGAATTCGCATAGTCCGTGCCTGAAATTCTTCCAACGTAGGTATAACTGAAGCCAGAAGGGGCATCTTGTTATTTGAAAACCGCCAGTTGGTATAAATGTAATAGAATAAATTGTACAGCGGAAAGCGATCTTATTCTACAAATCAAGAGTTTTAGTGCCAAATAACTCCGTCTAAACTGTAAGGGAGGAATCTCACACTCTACCATTAATTTTTGTATCGGAGTGCTTCTAACTGCACCAATACAGAGCCTAACACACTCATTTTGTACCCGATCACGCTTATTTAATAGTGATTCACACGTCGATCCATAAAACATACAACCATATTCCATTTTAGATCGAATTAATAATCTATAAATAGTTAAAAGTATGAAAGCATAACCTCCCCAACGAGTATTGTATAAATTACGTCGTAAAATTTTAACTGCGCGATTAACAGTTGTTAGTAGGTCATCAATATGTGGCCGCTTTGTTAAACGCGTATCCAAAGTAATACCTACATACTAAACTGATAAAGGGAATAACGCCATTTTCTGTTGTCATAGAGAAGTTATTGACTGTGTAATGCCTGTATGTTAAAACCACTGTCGTACATTTCTGGACATTTAGAGTTAACCCCAACTTAAAAAGTATTCGTTCGATTAATTCAATATCAATATTAATGTTACATACGGCGTCGGGAAATGTATTGGAAATAAATACCGCAATATCATCAGCATAGAGGAGAGTTTTAGAATACAAAGGCGCATGTACCAGTTCTGAAATATATAAATTAAAAAGAATCGGACTAAGGGAAGAACCCTGCGGTAATTCCATGTATACCACTCGTTGGTAACTCGTCTACAATGTACTTATTAGAATACAGCGTTGCGATAATAGTCTAGTAATGAAGTGGCTACAATGCCCTGGAATGCCTAAGGAAAATAATTTATGTTGTAAGGTGGGCAAATGTACGTTATTAAAGGTGTTTATTATATCGAGGAAAACGATAATATTATATTCTTTGTTAATGATACTATTATATATATTACCAACTAAATCACCCACGCAGTCCAATGTGCTCGTGTTATTTCGAAAACCATACATATTAGTTGGGAGGATTTAGTTATGCTTTAACCACCAAATTTTCCTAAAACAAGAGACTGATGAAATTGGTCTAAATGATTCATTTTTCCCAGGCACAGGAACGATAACAAAAAAGCATCCAAGAATTTGGAATCTATTTAGCTTGCCAAACTTTATTTAAAACCTGAACGAAAACAGTAAAACAATTTTCCGGTAACTTTTTTAGTGCTTCAAAAGAAACCCAATCATAACCTGGCGCTGTTGAGTTTTACCTTGATAAAATGTAGGCTACCTCATCTTCAGTAAAAGGAGTATCTAAAAAAGTGATCAAAGGGGCTACTTTCAGGTTGTATAACCTCCTCTAGTTCTGGTACATTAGGTGGAGCCAGTGACTCAACAAATAAATAAAAATTATCCTCTGGCAACTGTTTAACTTGGTTAATGCTTTAGATAACTCAAAAGCTCTCCTTCTATCACACGCAGCGCGTTGGCAGGAATCTGACCACCAAAGGCCAGAGTTACTTTTCTCCGTTTTATTAAATTTACGAACATTTATTGTTGGTGTCGACTTTGATAAGGCTTCGCTGGTAGCTTCATATAACAATTAGAATTGAACCCGAGGGTCAGTCTCATCGCATATATATTCTTTATTGTCACACAAATTGAGTTTAGGTTATAAAGCCATTACTACTCATTGTACATACAAATTAAAATAAACTAAACGCTAACGCTAACAAATGAGTTATAAAATAAAGAGTAAATAACTAAACCAAGATATATAAGGATAATTATACATGAATGTAAAAATTATCAAATAATATTTAGATTTATATATTAAATCATGATTCTGAAGCTGCGAAGAGAACAATTGCCAGTCCGTACGCTTGTAATTCCACTTTTTTTCTTAAAGAGACTGCTCTTAATTTATACTAATAATATTGAAATGAATGGAACTGAAATAAATTGAGTTGAAAAATCGAATTGAACTATTATCATTGATATTTTTATTATTATTATTATTATTATTCGGGTTTGGGATGTAGTTCATATTTCGATTATATAGTATTATATACTCGTATCTTTTTAGTTACTTTGTATTCAACATGTGCTATTTTCCAAATAAAGCTTGATTTTATTTGATTTGAAGTTTGATTATTATTATTATTATTACGATTTTAAAACGTGTTCTATTTTTCCCGTTTAAGATGCTCCCGACGAGGGTGCGTCGCCGTTCCTTCTATCGTTGGTCGCATTTATATTCCGAAAATATATTTCTCGAAACCTCGAGAGGTTCATTTCGCCTTTTTAAAGTTTTCACGATAAAAATAACTTCCTGCTTTCCTCGTCTCTTATTTACCGGTAATACCCCAATTTTTTTTTTATTTCAATTTTCTTATCACTTGTTAAAAAATTGTTTATACATAGAGTCAAATCTGGACGTATATATATATATATATGTATGTATATATTTATATATATATATATGTGTGTGTTATTACGTTATACATAATATATACATAGAGGTATTAAATTTTTTCTACCACGTTTCGGAATTCTGTAAATATTTTTAAATACGACTTTCTCAATTTTGCTCCTCGTTTGTGTACCTACCTTTAGCGACGATGTTAAAAAACATCTGGAATTAAATTCTTGCGTACGTAGTTCAATATTTTTCGCATAGATTGAATTTTTCGATATTGTATTTCGTAATATAATTAAAAATATCGCTTATTTTTTATTCAAAATAATAAAATAAACCAAAAAAAAACAAAACAAATGTCGCGGTATCTTTTTTCGGAAAAATCGATATAAACACTCGTACAGATCATTTCTCTACTACACCGTGTTCGGTCAGTACAAATTATTTACCTAAAATATTAGAAAGTGAAACAATATTTGCAATAAAGCAAATGAAATGTGGTAAAGCACCAGGAGACGATGAAGTAATACCCGAAATGTTGAAATATGGTGGTAGATCGATGGTAAAACAGCTGACGTATATGTTCAATCGTCCTATACAGGAACAAAAAATATCAACGTCATGGAACAATGAAATAATAGTCTTATGGAGATAAAAAAGATCTAAAAAATTATAGACCAATTAGTCTACTATCGGCCGTATAGAAGTTGTTTACAAGGATAATAACGAATAGGTTGGAAAAAACACTAGACGAACAATAACCAGTCAATCAAGCGGAATTCAGACGCAAATATAACACATTAGACCATATTCAAATGCTTACACTATTAATCCAGAAATGTAAAGAATATAACCTGCCTTTGTACGTAGGATTTGTAGACTTTGAAAAAGCGTTCGACTCAGCATACATTCTATAGTGCAAGCACTAAAAAAAATCGGCAAAGGCGTATATTGATCTTTTGCTACAGCTAGCGTCAGCTTATATAAAAAAAAAACACCACCATTTTCAGTACTAAAAGGTGTAAGACAGGTTTACACCCGAAACTGTTTACAGCAGTGCTAGATTATTTAAATTGAAATAGGTATAAATATAAATGGAAAATATCTATACATTTGCGTTTTGCAGACGATATAGTAATTACAACTCAAGATAAAAACAAACTACAAGACATGTTACACGAATTGGAGATGGCAGTAAAACCGGTAGGATTAAAGATAAATACACGAGAAACTAAATACATGAAACATGATCAAAATAGAGAAAGGCGGCGATTGACTAATAGAATAAAATTACATATAGGCGATATAGAAGAATTAGACCAATTTGTGTATTTGGACAAAGTTTTCACAACGATGAAAGAACAAAGAAGCCCCGACATAGCTAGAAAAATAACAAATGGATGGATCGCTTATCATAAAATAAAACGCATGCTCAAAAACAGAATTAGTAAAGAAAATAGAGCGAAATTATTTAATCAACGTGTAATACCAGCTAATGACATTACAGAAACATGACCACTCGCAAAAGAAGTAAAATGGAAAGCACGAGAAAAACAGAAAGAATAGAACGCACATTGTTAAGTATTAGACTTGAAGATAAAGTAAAATCTGAAACTATTAGAAGACAAACGGTGTTCGAAGATATCGGTAAAAGGATAGCAATGAACAAGTGGTCATGGGCCGGACATATTGGAAGACAAACCGATGGATGTGGACAAAAGAACTGGTAGTATGGAATGCAATAGGAGAAGAAATAAAGGACATCCAAACAGAAGAAGGACCGATGACATTGTTAGAACCGCGGGAAAACAATGGCTTCGGAAAACTCAGGATAGAGGAAGATGGAAAATATTAATGGAGACCTACATCAAATTAATGATGTAATACGGACAAAGAAGAAGAAGAAGATAGTAATGTATTGCGTACATATTGTATACAGTAAAATTTCTGCTAAAATGTTCGTCGACAGGCAAATTGCTTGACAAAACTACGGGTTTATAAAATAAGGAATTTTGAAAATATTCATGTTATAGTTTAAAGTATACGTTTAAATAAAAAAATAATAAAAGAAAATACCAGCAGTAGTAGTAAAATTTCGAATCGAATTATTTGAAAGATGAATGTTTCTAACCCTTAGACGCACACTGTTTTTAAAACGTTGTCACAGACAACCGGCCATTTTGACCGACGTGTTTAAATTATTAATATATCTACCTAAATTTTTAAAAAAGTAATATTTTATTCTACTAAAATAATTTCGTGACATTAGTGTACATTTAAAAAATTAGTAAATTTAAAGTAAAATTAAATGAGTTCCGCTAAAAAAAAAGTATATTAATAAAAACGTGTTTTACGAAGTTTTAAATATAATTTATGGAATATTCATATATATATATATATCTATAAAAAACCCTTTCAGTCACACATGAAATTTTGACAGACAAATTATAAATCATATACAGGCTGTTTTATTGTATTTATAAATGATTGTGTTTATCGGTTGTATTATCCCCTTAATTGCTTTTAATAGTTATTATCGTAGCCAGGTGATCGGTAAGTTCGTTCCAATTATAATTCATATTCTATAGAATAGATAAATCTCTTATCATTCACTTTACTACATTGCAGGGGCGATTTCTGCCACTGTTGCAGGTTTGTGCAAACCGATTCCAAATTGATCAAATAATATAAAACAAATTATTAAAATATGAATTGAAAACAATTTTTTGCTTTACAAAATTATTTATATAAATAAATTTTTCGTCATGGTTAAGAATATTGTCTGTTGAAAATGGAAATAATGTGAGAAGTATTCCAAATCCGATCGATGAAATGCATCGATGGTAGAACTAAATAACGATACAAACAGGGTTTAACGGAGAACATGTATCTTTGTAGTGATAAAAATCAAATAAAAATCGTTGTTAGTAGATGACTCGGTTTGCACTTCGAGTACAAACTTTTCACATCGACAGTTTTGAATGGTGAAACTGTTCCAGAAATGTTAGACTACGGTCTTCTATAAGCAGTTATATTAGCGATTCCGGTGTGGCAAATCGAAAATCTCATCTACTAGGCTGTACAATTGGCCATGAAAGCTCTAGATTCGCTGCGTGTGTTACGTTTAATGCGACTATGTGTTCGCGTTTATTCCTAGTAAATACTTGTGCCGGCTCTCCCGCACTACGAGCGCATACAGAATAACAACTTGTCGCGGACATTGCACACCAGTAAATTAACACGTTTTTCTCTTTCAAATGATAGTGATTATTTTACTATCGGTAGTTTTGGTTGGTATTATTATGTGTTCTTTGTGGTTTTTTTTTGTTTTATTATTTTATCACGTTTTAACTTGTGCGGTCTTTATATATAATATTCCTATATAATGAACAGTGTCGAAAATATTTTTGCACATCCCTTTAATGGACTATCATATTCAGAGAAGAAAGAAATAATAAAACTAGGACGGTCGGTTCCTGACTTAAATATAATTCAAACAGTTGCTGGCGGTAAGAGAAAATTTAAACGGTTATTTAAAAAAGAAATTTATAATAATTGCGAATGGTTATGCGGATGCGACATTCAAAATTTACTATTTTGTTTTCCATGTTTACTCTTTGGGGGTGATGATGTATGGACTAAGTTAGGCTATAAAGATGTTAATCATTTAACAATTCGTATTAAAACTCACGAGAAGTCTAAGATTCACATAAATAATGTTCTAAAATTGTCTCTTTTCGGTAATGTCAACATAGCTGAAAAATTGGATACTGCTTTTCGTCAGAAATTGTTTGAACACGATGAAAAAGTTAATCGTTATGTATTAAACATACTAATAAATTGCATTCGGTTTTGTGGTGTTTTTGAATTAGCTCTAAGAGGTCACGATGAAAGCGATTCATCTTGTAATGCTGGAATATTTAGAGGTTTGATTAATTTTAGTTCCGAGTTAGATATGGCATTAAAAACACATCTTGAAAATGCCACTGTTTTTAAAGGTACATCTAAAACCATACAAAATAAATTATTACAAATAATGTTGGATGTTTGTCAAGATGAAATAACCAAACAGATTACAGATTCTGAATTTTTGTCTATAATCGCAGATGAAACCACCGATGTTTCAAATCAACTTCAAATGGCTATTGTTTACAGGTACATGAAAAATGGAAAACCAGTGGAACGATTTTGGAGTTTCATTTCTCCTGAAAACCATGATGCACAAACTTTAGCTTCTTGTTTATTAAATGAATTAGAAAAACATAAACTTACCAAAAATCCTAAAAAATTAATCGCTCAAACTTATGATGGAGCATCTGTCATGGCTAGCCGGAGTCATGGTGTACAAGCCATAATTAAAAAAACATATTCATGTGCTGAGTTTGTGCATTGCTATGCCCATCAAATGAATTTAGTTCTTATAAAGCCTACATCAATAAATAGAAATGTTCAAGTTTTTTTTTTCAAGTTTGCAAGCGATATGTTCTTTTTTTTTTTCAGCAGTCCGCAAAGAACTGCAGTACTTGATGAAGTAGTTAAAAAACGTCTACCGCATGCTAATACAACAAGATGGAATTTCGCTTCTCGGAGTGTTAATACAATTTTTAATAGAAGAAAAGATATTATGTATGAAAACAATTCTAAAATCAGATAATATTAAAAATGAAAATACAATTGCTCAGGCCAGGTCATTTGAAAATCCTTGTAAGTTACAGTTTTACATTTTAGTTATCACTTTTTGGTAAAATCATGCCTTATGTTGAAATTTTATTTGGACAGTTACAAAGTAGGGATATTAACGTTGCCTTATCAAGAAAAGCAATTACATTATTTGAGGCAAATATAAATAAAATTAGGGATAGTATTGATACAGACTTTGATGTTTCACAAGCCGCGTCATCTGCAAATAAGCGTAGGAAAATTGACTATGCTGGATATAAAAGAGAAGCAAAGGAAGTCTGTGATGTCATAATTTCCCAAATAAAGGACAGGTTTACTTTCACTGGACATTTAGTAGCCTCGTCTTTATTTTTACCAGAAATGTTTCAACAGTATGCTACCCAATTTCCAAATGAAATTTTAAAATCAACGTGCAAATCGTACCCATTTTTAGATAAAGCACAACTCAAGAATGAACCGTGTGCTGTATATAACGCTAAAGAATTTAGATTTCTGTCCGGATCCGTTAGCTTGTGTGAATTTATCGTAATGAACAGTTTACACAAAACATTCTTAAAATTACTTAATATTATCAATTCCAATGACCTCTGTGGAAGCGGAGCAATGTTTTTCTACTTTAAAGCGGATTAAACCCTTTTTAAGAAATACAATGTCGATAGAAAGTTTATCAGCTTTAGCTATGCTATCGATAGAGAAGAATCTAATTATGGATATGGTAAATTTTAATGAGAGAGTAGTAGAAAAATTTGTTTCCCAAAAGCAAAGGCGTATGGATTTTGCATTTAAATGATAACCATGGTAAGATTGATTTTTTTTAAATATATAATTAATTTAAAATTTTATTACTTAATTTTACTGCAGACTGAAGCGTATTTATTTTATGTGTATGTATTATTTCTTGCACTGAACTGATGTTAAAGCAGTGGCAAATTTAAGTGGTTTAGATGTTAGATTCCCCTTAATATCTTTAGATTTTGAATGAAACACTGTGATACAAGAGCGTATGTAATACTTGTTAAGGTTTAGTAAGAATAGTCTGAATATTATGTAATATGATACTGGAACTATTACTGGAGAAGATAATTAGGTATAGGTTCGTGATCAGTAATCATATGTTAATATAAAGATAATTAGGAGAAAAACTGTGCAACCTCTGGTTTTAAGACTCACCAGCCGCCACTGCTACATTGTATTATTGCGTACAGCGACACGGCATAATATGACAAAGACGAATGGTGCCGATAAATCTTCGTTGAATTGTACCGCCGCGGTCGCAAATGTTAATATTACCAATACCAGTAGTAAAATTAGTAATAATAGTAATAATAAATACGCTACCGGCAGCAGTAGCGGTTATATCACCTCAATAACGCTATTACGAATACGAAAGGAATTAATAAAATAAATTCACTGGATAATATTGTAAATGATGGTTCTAGTAATGCCAACGTGAATATTGATAACGGCAAACAACACAGATAATGGACACGACATGCCAATCTACGCACATTAATTCAAAATCACATAAAACGGTTCCTCTTATTACATTTAAACAAATTCATGGCAAATTATACCGCCCAGAAAACGTACTCCGAGTACAAACTCCTGAAACTTCTCCTGATATAGAAGTAAAAGGAAATAGATTTTGCTATTCAAGGAATTTTTCCGACAGTGGCATTCATATGTCCAATACGCAAACAAGACCTGGATGTGATCGGGAAGTCGATCCAACAAGAAGTCCAAAGCCACCACCCCATATTTCTGTACGGGGTAATCAATTATAAACATATGGAACAGTGTATCTCTTTCATCATAAACAAAGATGTGTCAGGCCTTAAATGACGAAAAATTCAGTTAAAAATTAAAAATGCAGACAGTTATTAAAAATCCATCAGATATTTGAAAGATCATTATAATCTATCATACCTATCAATTGAAGGAAGAACGAGCGTATTGTGTCATTATTAAAAATATACACCACACTATGTCGCTAGAGGAAATCAAAGAAGCGTTAAATAAACAGGGATTTCTAACGAGAAACATAATAAATGTGCGACAACAAAAAACCAAACAAACTTTACGAATATTTTTTGTAGACCTTCAACCTAACGTTAATAATAAACAGATATACGATATGCAGTACCTGCTGAATATGAAAATAAAGGTGGAACCGTCGCATAAGAATAAGGGAGTAATACAGTGTACAGGATGACAAATGTTTGGCCATAGCAAAGCGTATTGTGCGCTACCAATCATTTTGTGTGAAGTGTGGTGGACAGCATGACACTAAAAACTGTACTAAATTAATGAATGAACCGGCGAAATGTTATACACCATGAAGGCAACCACCCAGCAAGTTACAAAGGTTGCACTGTATACAGAGAATCTTTTCAAACATCCACAGATGAGGTATTAATAATCAAAAGTAGAGACGCAACAGAAACGATGGAAAAAATTGCAAAATTAATCCACTAAAAAAAAAACATGCGCCTGACTAAGAAACCAAATAAACGAAAATCAAATAAAACTTTTCAAAACGAAAGAAGATCGAGAACATATGAAAAGGGAAATAGATGACTTAAAATTACTAGATACAGAAATGGCATCAAAATTACTACCGACAATTAAAGTCCATGATATAGAAAATACAACTAAGGAAGACTTAGAAGAAAGTATTGCACTTGACACAGGAAACAAACCTGCTCTGATTTCTATTAACACTGAAGTAGAAAACAAATTTAAGAAAGCTCTTATTAGATTAAATAAAGAGGATTATTATAAATTAATAAAGGAATCTCCAAATAGAATCTTGTGCGGTTTCCCCCCTTATCCATCAGGTAAGAGAAACACATATCAGTTCGAGTATGCAAATTGCGTAATAATTTAGAACATACGAAAAGACTGTATGTAAATATGACGAGAATCAGAAAAAACTAGGAATGAATAGTAGGAAAGATAAAAAATGCTCGACTTGTGTTGTTTCAGAATATAACAAAATCAGATATAATGGGAATATAAAAAATAAAGCTCTAGATAATATCAAACATTCAAATTTCCGCGATAAGTGCGAAGCATATACAAAACTCAAAAATGTATTGGAAAAAAGATATGATTTTTAAACTTCCTACGAAATGAGTTGGAGCCCGATTAAATGTATGCTACACAATGTAGGCAGGAGCAAAGCGCAACAAACTGAAATTACAAAACAAAAATGAGTATGGACATCGTAGTAATAACTGAACCG
Source organism: Coronaproctus castanopsis (assembly GCA_032883995.1). Taxonomy (NCBI): domain Eukaryota; kingdom Metazoa; phylum Arthropoda; class Insecta; order Hemiptera; family Monophlebidae; genus Coronaproctus; species Coronaproctus castanopsis. The sequence goes on from CM065054.1 coordinate 26,904,348, forward strand.
AACTATTACAATAATAATTTCATAAGCATAACGAACGAGTTTAATGTTATATCTTCTAAAAATCTTGCAATAAGGAAAAACATTACTATAGTAACTAAACGAAAAACTGAACAAGTGTTAATTGTTGGTTTTCAAGCATTAACTATAATTGCTGCATATTTTTCATCTAACAAAGAAATGGTAAGCAAAATAAATACAATACGAGAGTATTTAATTCGAAACAGCAATACTGAAAAAATAATAATTTTAGACGATTTCAATAAAAGATCGACACTTTACGAAAAGCTTCAATTAATTAACAAAAAAAAAAAAAAAACTGAGTTTTTTGAAGAGTTTATAGTAAGTAATGACTTAACAGTTAAGAACAAGTACGATGTTAAAACGTTTGAAAATAAAAATGGCAGTAGCGTCATCGGCCTAGTCATTGGAAATAAGAAGATAATAAATAATATGAGCGAGTTAAAAGTAAAAGTACTTTGTTTTAATATCAAATAATCAAAAATTCGAAATTCTAACACATATTCAAAAAAATAATAAAAAACAGAAAATAAAAATGATAAACTACAACACTTCTGAAAAGGAAATAAAACGCATTAATTTTACGAATAAAATTAATAAGGGAATCACACGGTCTTGAGAAAACAAATGAAAACGTAACATTAGTATTGAACAGAATTAATGAAATTATTAAACAATAAGAAAGCAAATGGATACGATGAAATATTAAATAAAATGATTAAAATTATTAATAAAAATCATCCGGATCTATTAATTACACTATACAATAACTACTTGATGATGAAAAATTTTCCACACTTCTGAAAAATTGGAAAGATCAAATTATTAAAGAAACCGGATAAAAATTCGCGCGATCCGAATTCTTATAGACCGATAACTCTATTACCGAACCTAGGTTACGAAAAAATCATTAGAAACAAAGTCGGAAAAGAGATTCGGGAAAAAGAATGGCTACACAACCACCAATTTGCATATAGACGGAAAAAAATCAACAGAACAGGCCATAAAAACTTGCATGGAGATAATTGAGACCTATAGAAACAAGACAGGTTATAAAATAATTATACTAATTAGTTTCGACATTAGCGGAGCTTTTGATAGGATTAAGTGGTCTGCGATTTTAGAATGTTTAAACGAGAGCAAAATTCGACTAACCACCCTAGTTAAAAATTTCTTAAAAGATAGACAAATAAGATTTTACAGTAATGAATAAATTATATAGGAACGGACGCTCACAGCTGGAATGCTTCAAGGCTCTGCTCTCACTTCTCTACTTTTCAATATATTGCTATGGCGCAAATTCATAAAGTAGTAGGGCAAAGGAATAATATACAATTGATAAGTTACGCGGATGATCTGCTTTTCATAGCTGGACTTAAACATACCTCAGAAGCAATAATCATAAATGACGAAATCGGTATCCATAAGAACTAGGAAAATTAAGTCTAAATCGGAAAAAAACAAATATAGTTCTGATAACGAAGAAGAAAGATAAAATAAAATTTAAGAAAAAAATAGACGAAATAATAAAAATACAAGAACAAAAAGTACCTTGTAAGAAATGAAGTACCTAGGAGTAATAATCGATGGAAATCTAAACTTCGTCAACTATAATACATTCTAGACAAAATTAAAAAAACATACTGCAAAATGATTGCATTATATAGAAATAATTTTGGACTCAAATTTCACGAGAGAAGAAAATTTTATACTCCATCCTATTTCGATCAATTATAGAATATGCCAGTGTGATTTAGTACCCAAAATTAAACAAAAAAATATGAACAGAATTAAAGCAGAACAAAGAAAAATATTACTAAACATAATAACTGCGTACAGGACAATTTCCTACTGTGCTACAAATGTTATCGAACTGTGGCTGTAAGGATCTGGATGTTTAAGCAGAAATATATATTTCGGTTTCTACCCGAAGACGACAATAATAATAATTCTTTAAAAAATCCAGAAATAATGTTTTTTTTTATACCAACAAACCGTTAAATTTGCTTGCAGCGTGCATAAATTCTTCAAGAGGAAGACACTTAAACGGATAAATAATCGTTATAATGTATTATTAGAGATAAAATAAAAAAATACACATCAGGAACTGCAACAGCATTTTTGTACTATTGACGTTGTTTTCCCGATTTAAAAATACACAATAACAAATACTATTATATTACTAGCGAAGTAGATAAAAAAAAAATCGTGAAATATTTAGAATACAATTTTTTGACGAATAGTACTTAAAACTTAAAAATACGAAAAACTTTTTTTTTTTAGACCTTCAAGATTTTCCACTCGCCTAGTGAACTATATAAACAAAATCGCGTATTTTCCATGTCCAGCGTCTGCAGAAAAGTTGAAATGCAACAGCACGTACATACAAGCATAGTTATAGTTTAAAATTTTTGAATGACAGGAGAGTTTGTACAAACGAGCCTTTCTAAAATGGCCCCTTACTTCTAGGAGCAGTGTTGCCAGAGTTGTTAGAATCTTTCTACCTCGATACCACTTTACTTACAAAAATATTTCATTAATCTACCGTTTTTTACAATATTTAGTTAATTCAATTTTTTTTTTTAAATATAATATTTAACGTGCGTTCACTAATCATTAATTTTTAAACTACCGTTTAGCATTGTTGAAATGTCACCTAGGGATTAGTGTATTCATCGCAGTGGGAAGGTAGGATTATAAAAAACAGATACATCAGCGTCAAAGTTGCGCAGTTCAAGGCTGTACGCGGAAATTGGCGAGTAGCAAAATATAAAAGAAGATATTTGATGTTTATCAATATTGGAGCTGACCTGTAGTAAGCGCGACACTAGCAGCATTGTAAATTTTTTATTTAATATTCATAACGAAGTATTTGATAATTTGTTGTTAGGGAAGATAAAAATATATTTTGTGTTACACAATTTTAGAATGATTCTAGAAATATCGTATTCTATCGTTTCGTCCGTTTTTTACTTCAAAAAATCTGGTCACACTGCCTAGGTAATTTTTCGCATGTATCGACGCGATAGCCTAGTGACTGGATTACGAACTTCTATGCGGAAGGTACCGAGTTCGAATACAATCGACGACAACAAAAATTATCATCAGTAAAAATAAAAACATAAATAATCGTAATATTGTCGCGTGGAAGACAGTGGTAACCACCACGCACAACACTATATGCGCGTTAGTAATATAGCACACTACAAAAACACTTGGTGCTGCATTGTGACATGACAACAAAGAGTTCTCCCGGGTGTGTTTGTCTAGACGCTAACGCCATATTATTATTGCGTTGTATGCTACTCACACTGTACAACAAAATATGTATAGGTAAATAGTCGCGTACCTTCAATACGGAAACGGCACTTAATGACTTTTCATATTTCGTGTAACTCAGACTGATGAGTTTAAACATATTATATATATATATATATATATATATATATATATATATATATATATATATATATATATATAGAGAGAGAGAGAGAGAGAGAGAGAGAGAGAGAGAGAGAAAGACAGACAGACAGTGAATTTTTATTCACCTGGAAGGCCCTCCACCTTCCCCGAGCCGTTGTTCCTCAACGTGGGACAAGTACCGTTATGTTTATACCACTGACCCGTTCCTTCCAAAGACCTAGACGGCTTCCAGCCCGATGTATTCGGTGGCGCGATTGAGGATTCGCGGCAGCCGTCACCGTCCAACTATTCACCTACCGGCATGTGTTCCGGGTCCGAAGTCCGGGCCGGTAAAAACGACTACTATCATATAGTGAACTCGAGAGACCGAGCCACTACCCCAACAAGAAACGCAAGCGCGACTTGTCAGGTACTAGATGAATTCATCTCGGGTGAAGAGTTTGCGGCCCTAGCGGGCGTTATCGCGCAAACTTCATTTCCACTTTCTAATTCTATAGAGATGCCCAGGAGATCTAGGCCAGTGGACCAGGTAGATTTCTGACGGAAGAAATCTGTCCATCTCTCGGCCGGCGCGCCAATAATTTGACGGTACCGACCAAATGCAGTTTCCCTGGCCGAAGTTGCTCGGCGGCAAGTACCTCTAGGCACATCTGTTTGTGCGTTCAACAGATGATCGACTGTGCACGCACCGGCACCGCATACACACTGCCGAGGCGTTTCTCGACGAGAGAAACGTTGCTCGTAGCATGCAAACGGGCCATGCCGCATATTGAAACATGTTAGCGCCCTTGAGGGCGCAAACCATTCGTATGTTTCCCGGTCGACCACACTAGGCAGTAGGGACTTGACAGCACCGTCATATTCCGTCCAAGTCCTTTGCCATCTCGCGAGAACGACGTCATATACTTTATTACGCAGGGACCTGCTTATTTTGCGGCCCTTTGTAAAGACGTCTGCTGTAGCAAACTTGGTACACTTACTTATTACTGACGCGCATACCAAGCTACTAACTGTATAAGCTCTCGAGCCACGAACCGTTATCCTGTCCCGATCGTCAAGGGTTATATTCATACTCACCGACGATAAATCATCGTGTGCTCAGAATACTTCCCTCTCCCAGGTAACCCTCGCATTGTACCTTAATGCGAACATCACAGAGCGACAGTACACTTCTATCTCTAGCGGGAGTACTCCCGCCAGAGCAATCAAAGCAACCGTCGGGGCTGTTCGGTACGCTCGGGTCATTGCGATAAGGGACAGCCGTTGTGCGCTTCGTACTAGGTCAACTAACTTTACATTAGCGACCCTATGAACCCATACCACCGCACCATATGTAACGATCGGTATTATTATCACTTTGTACAAAAGTTTCGCCGGAGTGTGCGGGATCCCCCACTCAGCCCATGCTACTTGGGCTATATTGTGGTACGCTGTAATTGCTTTTGCGACAACATCTCGAAGATGGCCCGAGAAGCTACCGCTAGAATCTAGGGTAACTCCCAGGTACTTCAAAGACGTTGTCCAGCGTAATGGTTTATTCCCTAGTCTTACCGCCGGACGACGTTCCAATTTCCCTTTAAGGGTCATGTACATCTCGCTATTGATAATAATATGGCTATAAGCAACACCATGTTTAAGCATCACAAAAGGCGATGCACCCGGTGGAGCATATAAAAACCAGATTGATCATGTGCTAATCCGAAATAGATGGCGTTCATCAGTAGTCAATGTGGTCGCAAGACCGGGAGTAGAATGTGGATCACATCATAAATTAGTCAAAGCATTCATAAAACTGAAGCTGCATAATATAAAAACTGGAAAACTGCCTAGAAGATTTATATCTCCCGATGACAAAATATTGCAGGAAAACATAAAACAATTGGAAATACCTGATACTGATAACCTGAATGTAAACCAAACTTGGCAAGAGGTTAAGAAATTTATAGAATCAAATATAGGAAGCAACATTAAGGAAGAACCCATTAAACGGCAACATTGGATATCGAATGAAACATTAAAACTAATAGGGGAAAGGAAAGGGATTAAACGAATTACTATGGAATTACGTAAGCAAAAGATGGAAGGAATTAATAAAGCAATCAAAATGGCATGCAGAAAAGATAAAAATAATTATATTAATAAAATTTGCGCGGAAATACAAAAACATACAGAAAACAAAGATTTATACAAAAAAATTAACCTACTTACTAGAGAATTTCAATTAAGAAGTCAATCCATACAAAATGCTAATGAAGTCGTTGTAAATGATTCAATTATGATTGCGGAAGTTTGGAAAAAATACGGTGAACAGCTATTTACAGATAAAATCAAGTATGACGTTGGAGGTACTATTGCTTATAATATAACTCTTGAACCACCGATATTGAAGGTAGAAGTACGAGGGGCAATCGCTAAAATAAAAATCGGCAAAGCTGTAAGACCTGATGGCATCGTAATCGAAATAATAAAATCGATGGGAGATGTAGGCATTGATGTGATACACAAATTATGTTGTAAAATATGGGAATCAGGGAAATAGCCAGATAATTGGAGTCTGAGTTCATTGATACCACTCTACAAAAAAGGATCTATACTGCAATGCAATAACTACAGACTAATTGCGCTAATGTCTCACTCCTGTAAGATCATGCTCGCAATTATTAACAGCAGACTGAAATCGTTCTTATTAAAACAAATCTCGCCAGAACAGACAGGATTCATGCCGGGCAAGGGTACTAGGTAACAGATCATTAATGCAAGGCAATTGATAGAAAAGGCTCGCGAGTTTAATGTAGCAATGTACATGGAATTTATATACTTCGAAAAAGCGTTTGACTCTATAAAGTGGGAAAAACTATGGTATATATTGGAAAAGATGTGAACACCTGTACATCTTGTATATTTAATAAAACAATTATATAATAACAGCTTGGCAGTTGTATATGTGAACAATGTAAAGTTAAGTAGCTTTAAGCTTGGAAAGGGCGTGAGACAAGGATATTTACTGTCGCTACTGCTGTTTAACATATATACAGAATATATATTGTTGGATGATTGGAACAACGGTATATTAGTAGGTGGTAAAAGAATTAATAACCTCCTGACGATATTGTTATCATAAGCAGTTCCGAAGAAAATATATATATATTTTTTTTTATAACTTCTTCTGATCTAGAACTGATGTGTCTAACCCAACATTTTTTTAGAAGGAGTCGGTCCAGCGACAGAACTCCCAAGTTATGAATGATGACAGCCAGAAAGCATTATCTGAAGTCAGTAATACGTTTTCTCTTCAGCCTTCTTATCGCCGATTGAACTTGCAAACTTATTGCCAGTGGATTTTCATGAGTTTCCAATCTCGTCAGATAATCGCGAGCAGCTCGTTGGATTACTTGTTCCACATATTGTATCTGAAGATCTTTATGCAATGTGTAGTTAGTGACATACCATGGAGCGCCAGCTATCCTTCGGAGTATCTTATTCTGGTACCGCTGTATTCTTTGAATGTTGCTCTTAGAGGAACATCCCCATAGTTCGCAGTCATATAGCCAGATTGGTTTAAGTATCGCATTGTACAATAAAAGTTTATTTTTAATATCTAATTGCGATCTGGGTTCTAATAACCACTTTAATTTTACTGTTTTGATATTTAATTCAGTCCTTTTTGACGTTATATGTGGTTAAATTCATATAGAGACTAGAAAACTAACGTAAGGAGTATGGATTTTTAATTAACAAAACTAAAACTAAAATCATGATAATAGATAAAAGCATTAAGGACAAGCAAAGTAGTATATGCGGAATTGACGTTGTGGATAATTTTGCGTATGTGGGATTCAGTTAAAACCGTTAATTGGCTTAAACATGCACGAAGCACTGATGATTGCTCACAATAGATCAACATGGAGATCAATAACATATGCGGCCGTTTCTTAACATCACTACGCCCTCTAGAGGGATAAAGGAAGAAAAAAGTGTACCAACATTAGATAACTACGCTCATACGGAGCAAAATAAGGTGGATTTGTTGATGTCTAACTTATTCTGAGATATAAAACCTTTTTTCAAACCTACCATCCCGGAGTAAAAATTGTAATTAGCAACAACGAAATTGACAAAATAATAATACATTTGAAAACTAAAGCGGCTTCAAGCATATACAAAATATCCAATGGATTCATTAAAAAATTCCACAGCCTACTCCCGTGTGTTATAACAAAATTTATAAATATACTTTTAGAATACAACTGCTACCTTGAGGTATGGAAATTAAACAAAACCATTATATTGCCAAAACCCAATAAAAAGTCCAAATTTGTCTACACCGTACACAGCTATAGCGTTATTATCCAACTTAAGTAAAGTATACGAGAAATATATACATAAACGACTAAAAGAATTCGTAAAACGCAAAAATTGAATTAATGAAAACCAGTACGGAGCATTGCCGGACAAATCGACTAATGTGGCTTTACATAATATATTGTAAACTATTAAAACCTTTAAGAAAAAAAGGTTTCTGTACCTTCCTAATCACACTAGACATTACGAAGGTATTCGGCAGCTTCTAAATAAGTTTATTTCATTATTACAAGATTTAACATTAAATTACAGCATTATCAATATTATAAACCAATACTTTGTTAACAGATTGACATTACTCGAATTAGGTATGTACTCGGAACAAAAAAAAAATAAATGGGAGCACCACAAGTGTCTGTGTTAGGTCTGTTTTTGTGGAACATAGTGTTCCCCCATTAGGTAAACTAAATATTTAGAAGTATAAATTGGCAATAATTTAAAATTTTATAACCACTTGAATTATATTACAACCGAAATCAGCAAATTTATAAGGGTATTTAATAAATTATATAACAATAATAGAAAAAATTACTGGTGGAGATTAGTACTTTATAAAAGTTTAATTTTACCAAATATATCGTACGGTAGTATAATTTATATCAATACGATTAAAATTAAACGATTTTAAAACAGGTTAAAGACTTTTCAGTGAATTATCGCCATCGAGTTAAACAAATCATGTAGAACAGTCAGCTATATAGCGATTATTATCATTGCTGGTATTAAGCCGCTAAAATATGAAATAGAGAAACATATTAACACCTTCCTGATAAAGAATAACATAAATATAAATTACGAATTTATGAACACTACATATCATCATCCGTATTATCTACATGATAAGAAAATTTTAACGTCAAAACAGTTTAAAACAGTTTGGATGATTACTATATAAAAAAATATCAAGCATTATGGGACGAAAACAACGTTGTATTTACGCCAAATTATTTTAATGTACAGTTCATCAGAGGACATGGATTATTTAAAGATTTCACTTATATAAATATAGAATAGCATATTCGAAGAACAGATGTGTAATATGCAATAAGACAACGTAAAGCACATGCTGACAGGATGCAATCATAGCAGCACCGAATTTACAGACATCAGCGGTACCGAATTAGTAAATAAAGAATTCTCAACATTTAATAATTTTACGATATCTGAAATAATATACCGGAAAACTTAGCTAAATTTTATAATATACATTTAAACTATAACTAACAATTTATAACTTAACAAGAGTAATATAAATACCTAATACTTAATGTAATTATAAAAATCGACGTTTCAGTCGATGGTGTTTATACCAGGCGTAATGTGTGCGAAGAAGCTTCAAATCGTAATCATCAACAAGTTGAATTAAGTTGTTCGGGTACTTTTTACAATTCTCATAAAAATTTTTAGTGCTAACAAATGAAATAATATTAGGAAAGCCAAATTTGGAATATAAAGAAGATATTTTGGTATAGCATATAGCGTTCAATGAGATTCTGCAGTAATGATTATGCACCAGTTGCAATTGTACATAAGGCGCTATCAGACACTGAACACCAAATGCAGCACGCATACGTTAATCTAGACCTAATAACGACCGGATATATTAATTTTTATTTGCGGTGCTAAGACCCGAGTTTCTGCGAAATGTTGGATAACCCGAGTTTCTGCGAAATGTTGGATAACCCGAGTTTTTGCGAAATGTTGAATAAAGTATGCGCATGGTTTTATAAGTTTTGTCTACGACATATGTAACTTTATTTTTATGCTATTGTACCCTATACCCCACTGGTAATGCGCATGGAGGAACTGCGATAATTGTAAGAGAAAATATAAAGCATTATGAAAGTGACGAGTACCAAACTGCTATATTGTCCTCCAAGACACACAATAGATGTTATAAAATTCAACAATTTTCTATTAAAACTTGGACCTAAGTTTCTAGTTGGCGGAAATTTTAATGCAAAGCATGTCCATTATGGATTACGGATAACTAATAGAGCAGATCAAATTCTGATCTAGAAGACCTGTTTTTGATCAAAGGCATACATTTGAAATGCACAACAGTACAATCAAGCTACGATCTGATTTATTCTGATCATTCACCAATAATAGCTACTGTAAGTACTGAAGTAACATACAAAGTAAAAACCAAAATGCTTCATAACAGGAAAACTGACTGGGAATGGCATAAACATCTTTTACAGCAGGAAACAGATTTATCAATCAAATTAAAAACATCGTTACAAATTGAGCAGGCAGTGAGACAATTTACTGAACAATTTCAGAATGCAGTCACCAATTCTACTCCGGATGAAGCAGATACTCACATTGACAGTTATCCTAAATATATAAGAGAGCTTATAAACCAGAAAAAAAGAGCGCGTGCTCTATGGCAAAGGAGCAGAATACCAGAAAATATAAACACAAATTAAATATATTAACCAGACGAGTTAAACGTGCATTACAAGAAATAAAAAATGAACAATTTTCCAAATATGTATCTACTTTAACACCAACTGAAAAATCTGATTACAACCTTTGGAAAGCGGCAAAAAACATTAACAGACCAGTGAAGCAAAACTTACCCTTGAAACAGAATAATGGACAGTGGGCTAGAAGTGAAAAGCAAAAGGCTGACGTGTTTGCTAAATATCTGTCTAGTATCTTCAAAATAAATGATATAACCACCAGTTCACCACTTCCCGATATACAACCAAATAATACAAAAATAAAAATGATCTCTCCCTGCAGAGGTTAAAAAATACATTAAGCCCTTAAATAATAGGAAATCTCCTGAATTTGATATGATAACTGCTAGGATACTAAAAGAATTACCAAAAAAATCAGTAATCTTGTTGACATATATATTTAACGCTATTATGAGAACATCATATTTTCTATCTCAATGGAAGTTCTCACAAATTAGTATGATCTTAAAACCCGAAAAGGATAGTACACAACCCTCATCGTACCGTCCAATCTCGATGCTATCTATTTTTGCAAAACTGCTTGAAAAGTTAATATCAGTCAGACTAAGTAATATACTGGAAGAAAAGAAAATTATTTCAAAACACCAATTTGGTTTCAGGAATGCTCACTCTACAGAACAACAAATCCATAGAATTGTGGAAATAATTGAAGAAGGTATTCAAAAAAAAACTATATAATGAAGCATTGTCTATAGATATTACAAAAGCATTTGACAGAATATGGCATGAAGGTTTGTTATACAAAATCAAAACACTATTTCCTGAGCAGTATTATCAACTTATGAAATCGTATCTAGCGAACAGACAATTTCGTGTCAAATGCTGTGATAACTACTTTGAACCGCATCCAATTAAAACAGGTGTTGCTCAGGGAAGTGTACTGGTGCTACTACTGTACGGGTAATGTCAAAGTGGCTACTTTTGCCGATGACACATTGCTCATTGCTCAAGACAAGAAGCCTGAAGTGGCAGTTTCAGCGATACAGAAAAGCTCGGACGCCGTTCTACAGTGGACTCAATCCTGGAAACTAGAAGTGAATCCTGATAAATGCACCCATATCTCATTCACCAATAGAATAGATCATCATAGTTATCTGTCACTAGGTAAACATATTGTACCAAGAAAGCAACAGCATCAGATATCTAGGAGTACACTTAGATCGCACACTAAACTGGAAAGTGCATATACAAAAACCAAAAAAACGACTAGATATTAAATTAAGTCTACTGGCTAACAGGGTATCATTCGAACCTCTCCTTAGCCAATAGAGTATTAATATACAATGCAATAATAAAGCCAATATGGACTTATGCTGCACCAATGTGGGGGTGTGTGAAAAATACTAGCAGAAATATAATACAGCAATTTCAAAATAAAACTTTAAGGCTGATATACAGAATGCCGTGGTTTACCAATGAAGCTATTCATCGTGAACTTGGGGTCTGTATGGTCGACGAAGCAATAAAGCAGCGGGCCCGAAGACATGCAATACGCATACGCGGACACTGCAATGAGCTAGTCGCTGCGCTTCCAAACGTCACGACAACCCGACGATTGAAAAGAACTAGAATTCGCGACCTAGTTCAAGAGAAGGGCTGAATACATCAATGTATGTATTCCCCGTACAAGAGAAGACGATGACACCCTTCATAGATAGCCAACATGGATAGGAATGAATTGGCAGAAGTAAAAAAAAAAAAAATTAAAATTTAATCTACTGTCCATCGCGAATCCCTGGTACCGTTATACCTATTTGCTTTTCTTGTTATTTACAGTAATTTCAAGTAAAGGTAATGATCGTCTTCCCGAAAAATAGTTATTGCCTCATTTCTATCTACGTTTACCTGGAACTTTTCAGAAAAAAAACCGCACAAATAATAGATTTATTGTTATCGGTTATTTCGTAAATCCAAGATATCCTTAATATTCATCTAAACATTTCAAAGGCATCTAATTAATTCTTCAATGTGTCGATGAGGATCCGTTCCTCATACATACTCACACATAAATATATAATATAATATTTTATTGTTCATTGCTACGAAGATTGCTTGTGCATGTTCAATTCTTGACCGCGCTTTTTATTTTGTTCAATAGCTTTCATCAACTAAGGTTCCTAGATATTTTCGACAAGTGATATTTGTTTAATTACTTCGTTACTGACTTCGTACGAACACTTGTTTTGTTAAAAACACCGTTATTATAGTTTTAGCTACATTTAGAAATTAACCTCAAGCTTTGTCAGCTACGACTATTGCATCTATCAGTGTTTGTCACTCTCGTTGACTACAGGCATCGTATCATCAACATATCGATCACGATGGTGCATCCACTCCTCTGTCATTAAAATGCTACCTCAGAAAGCTATCGCCCGATTAACTAATTCGATTGGTGCAATGTTTAAATTTGGGTACGTCCACTCTAGTTGGAAAGTGCAAAAATAATTGAAATACCGAAACATGATAAAGACAATATCCGTCCAATCAGCTGACTTAGCAATCTTTGCAAAATCGCTGAAAAAATACAGTGAAAAGATCAAGAGACTGGATAAGAGAAAAACAAATTCTTATATTTATTTTCGATTTTTGAGAATACGTAATGTAATGAATGAATATTTTCAATGAAACGACAAAATTGAAAATTTATTCCGAAATTCTCCTCTTCCGACATTATAATTGACAGTCAACTAAAATGTCAGAAATTGTCGAAAACAAATTTCATACTGAGCCTATTATTTTTTATACATTTTTATTATATACTTTTTTTATATGTAATATATTTTATAATGACGATTAGGTGATATATATCTTACACTTATTATAAGAGCAATTCTTATATGTATATATATATATATATTACAATCACAACTAAATAGTTTTTATATCCATTTTTTAAAATATACATTTACGATATTACACATTCTAGTTACTTCATGTTAATTTATTGTACTAAATCTGGTAAAAAGTGTATTTATATTAGAAAAATTAAGACAGTTATCGAGCATTGGCCTGGTTCAATCTACAGACGTTCACGTGTTTTTCTCCCAGTTATTTCGATTCCAGACGATTCTGTGTTTTACACATTCAAACCTTTTCTGTGTGTATCATTTTCGAATTTTTTCTCAACCTTTTCCTGCCTAGTGGTAACCACTCAGTGCCATTTCCTTGCCTATCTTTTTATTTACTTTCATTCCGTTAACATGTCCAGCCCAATTCCATCACGTATTTTTTGGAGAACTTCCGTTTTTGTTTTTTTACTGTTTACTTTGTCCTACCTTGTATCCAATCATTTTTGTTCCCATTGCTCTTTCAGCTAGCTGAATTTTTTTTAATTTATTTGATCGTCGGTGACTGTGTATGGTATATATTCTGCGATCTCGGAAACGGCTCTAACGATTTGGACGAAATTTTACATATGCATCTAATTTATTGAGTAAATGAAGAGATTTCGAATTTTAAAATCTTCGTCCCCGACTCCGAGTACACGCACATAAAATTTTGGAAATTACGATTTTTGTTGGACTGATTTCGACATTCCTTCATATCAGTCAAGTTTTTGGTAAAATCTGGTATAAAGGCCTAATGCGTAATAGAAGAATTAACATTCCATTCCAGTACTACAAACTAATAAAGTTAATCCTACAAGAGCGGATACTTACAGGTAATAATAGGAGATGAAGCCTGAGATAACACATCTAGTATCCGTTGAAGTTCCACAAGGGAGGTACTCTGCCTAATACATACAGTTGATCTCGCAGTACCGAATGGAAGTTTAACAACGGCCACATTTGACACAGTCATATCGTTTACCAGTTATTAGCACAAGAACACTAGCAAAAATCTATAATAACATAGTGTAAACAATGGCGAATATCTAAACGAGTAAATTTTACAAATAGAAATACACCGCCAAACGATATTAGACTCGATCACGGAAAACTGAAAACTGGCGCCGAGTGACCGTGCTAAAATATCGAGTATACGCCTGCATGTTAAAACGATGGCATAAGCGCATTCACATTGAAAGAAACGAATTAGCTTCAAAATCCGACAAACGCTCCGGCATAAGAGGTCGCGCTTTAAAATTGTAATTAGAAAATGAAATTACAATCTATAAGCAAATATTAGCCCCTCCACTCCTGTCAGAAGATATAGCGGTCGAATGTAGTGCGCTTCAGAACTAACGTTGCAATAATACAACGATTTCAGAATAAAACGTTAAAAATGGTTCTAATCTAATGAAACACTATACAAAATGACTTGAGTGTCCAGTGTCTCATCGATACTATAAAACACAAAGCTAGACAAGGTAATCATTTTTTTTTTTTTCACTTCGTACGTACATATTATCGACTTCCGTAAAAGAGAGAATTAATTATTTATCGAGAAAACATTATTAGGTAATTTCCTTTCTTTCACATTTATCCGTAGCCTAATTATTTATGTTCCCTCTTTCGCGTGAGTTTTAATCCGGTAACGAAATTAATAGTTATTTCGAACGGAATTTATTATTTATATATATATACGATATCAATAGAAATGTTTTTAAAACAATTAACAGGGTCTTTGTAACATTTTAACTAATTTCCACGAAAGTATCCAGAGAAACGAAGTATGCGATCGGGCTGCTAAACTTGAAGCATCGCAAGGCATTCTCATTTCGTGGATTCACTATTCTCGCTAAATTGTACATCCGCTCGTGCAGATCTTCTTCATCGATGAAAGTTTATGTTCTGTAAAAGTTTACTTAACTTTAACAAATCTATCCAAACTAATCCTCCTGCCGTATCCATTTTTGCACTTACTCCTTCTAAGAATCTCCCAGCTCGGTTTTTCTTTCCCATCCTGATCAGACTCCGTTCCAATCACAATTGCCTTCCTAGTCACTACTCCCTCCGTACACTGTCCTGTCCATAGCTGACATTAATCACGTGATTTTCGCTTGTAACTTGTATAGCAGTTGCAGAGATGCCTTTATCGATAAAATTTTACAGTTAAATATTTACCCTTCAAGGTATAGTCCGTATGCTGATAAAGACTGTACACTCTGGAAAGCTCTATATACTCTAAAGGGTGTTTGTAGAAAAAATATTTACCCTCCTTTCTCGGTTGCCTACTTATTGACCCTGAAAAACAACATCCTCGCAGAACTAACCAACTATGCGCATATATTTAGGATTAATCTCTAAGCGGTTTTTTCCTTTTCTCGTCTTCGTTTGTGTATTTACGTGAAAATAGCGCCGACGATGGTGAGTAATTTTGGTATTCATACCTGAGCCGGATTAATAATAAATAATAACGTAAAATAAAAAAAATAATTAATAAATCGGCAGAAAACGACGTCGCGATCTCGTAATTTACCAACACACGTATACGGTATTATACCGAAGCCAGATAATTTCAAACAGTGCTGGTATAATAACATTCGAAAAGTTTTCGTGGAAAATTAGTTGAATACGGATTAATTAAGAGGGAAAAAATAGATATGCCGAAAAGCGAGGTTAGAAAATATAGGCCATGGACCCGTCCCAGTACAAGCTAACATGCTCGTACAGAATACGCTATCATCAGAAAAATCGAAACAACGTTAGTTTGTCCGGTTTCAGATTATTGTACCGATGAGTAAAGTGAAAGATGTGTATATTACGAGTTTACAGACAATATATTCTGCACACTAGTCAATGAACACATAATTTCTCGCTGCAGAGAGCTACCTAAAAGTATTCACGGATACATATATAGGTAACTATATCTATATCTATATATATATATATATATATACATAATGTATTTACGATTGAAGCGGATGACGGCTAATTTTATCAATAGTTCTTTCTAAAAAAATAAAGGAAGTACCGATAACATCAACACGATACATCCCCAAATTTAAACAACTCACATCATGTTGGGATAATGTATAATATATGTACATAGATGACTTAATAATTGTATACGTGTATTTGTGTGTGTGTTTATCCGTGTGTACGAACGTGAATACTGAGCACTTATATACATGTCACAACAAAAAAATCTCGCTGCTAGAAATTTCTTTTAAAAATTAACGCATACATTAACCTTGAGTTTCGAACGAGTTAGTATCACGTCAGAAAAGGTTGGAAAAGAAGATAAAATCACTCTTCATTTCATTGTTACTTATTTCCTGTTTCATGGAATAAATAAATAATTCAACCTCTCACCTATAACGTTCTATTATTCCCGGTAAGAAAACCTTGGATTCTAATCACCCTAACCTAACTCCCCCACCACTTTATTTGATATTTGTTCGTTAATATTGCTTGTAGAATTGAAAAAATCCGATATGATTATGTCGTCATATTTTTTCGAATATATATATATATATATATGTTTGCAGCACTAAATTCATGGCAAATAGATCATTTTAAGAAAAATTTATTCCTAAATTCTTTTTTATTAACTTACAGCCAAAGCTATCATTTCGATATTGGCAGACTTACATTATCCAGCATTAAGTACGTTGTATATCTAACTTTAGATCGAGAGCAATTTCAAACACAAGTTATAATGATCGAGAAACAATTCCGACAGCGATCATCTGTTATCTAAATGTTCGAGGCCGACGGCAATGCTGCCAAGCCCCAGTCGCCAGACAAATCTCACAATTCATCAAATTCTTTAAACGTGCCTTATCTGGTCTTTTATCCACAATGAAAAAAATTAATATCAACATGGAATACATATATTATCGGTTTATATATATATATATATATATATATATTTATATGTATATGATTGTAGATTGTGTTAAGAGATTCACTATCAGATTATTTTACAAATGCTGTTTTGCATTTTGTTAATATTTATAAATTGTATATCTAAATTTGGTTTTTTTTTTTTTTTTTTACATTCTATATTTCTCATAGATAGATTGCGTTGTTTACCACATACACTATTGATTATCTTTTTTTTTCTTGTTTGTTAAAATTATATTTATAAGGTTAAAAATATGCACATGGTTTTATACACGGATGATACATACTGCGCTTCGTATCCTACAAATACTAATCAAAGAAGGCGAAATATAAGATTTGAGAAATTAAGATCATATTTCAATAAATGGAAAATCAATATAAATTATGATAAAACACAGTCAATATTATTTACAAGAAGGAGACCTCGCTCTCTGATCCTAATAATAACACACCTATACAGCGGAAGACTCAGATTAAATATCTCGGTGCCGTTCTAGACAAAGGTCTTACACATGTAGAACATGTCGCTAACGAAACTCAAGCCATCTTATTTAAATTATATCTTATATAAGGCCACGTTAATATGCTGCCAATAGTTTAAAATGGTCTTACGCAAGTCTTTCTAACGTATTTAATCTGTGACGTAAACAAAATAAATGCTGTAGAATCATTCTTAAAGCTCCGTTTTACTTCTACGACAGACCGAATGCACAAAGCTTTGAAATTACCATATGTGCATAGAGTAATACATCAGCAAACAAAGAAATTTTTCAGTGATTGTTAAATCCTATTATAAATAACATAGGAGACTACATGTCTCCGATTAAAATACGAGATATAAGCATGAAATAATTATACATATATTATTATCAAAATATTTTAATATTATCCAAATATTTTATTATTACTATAATGATGTTATCTTATTTTTAATTTTGTTAAATTTCCCCTTAGTTATAATTGTTTCATGCAGGTTTTGGTGGTGTTTTTTAATCTCTTATTGTGCTTAAAATATAAAATTTAATAAATAATTAACACACTGATAACGTTATTAATGTGTAATATTGATCCACAAGGAAATTAAAAAAAAAAAAAAAGGAGAAGAGAAAATTTTCGCAAGGGAAAACAATTCGCACTGCGACGCGCACTACAGTAATTCTCACGGAACTAAGTTAAAATCATAATGAGATATCGAAGTGACGAGGAAAGAAAAAAACAGTACAGCGTCAATGAGAGGATATTCACGTTCGAAACATAAATCGACTAAAAAAATAAACAAAAATTGAATAAAAAAAAATAAACAGAAATCGAATAAAGAAAAATGAACAAAAATCGATTAAAAAAATAAAGAAAAAATCGAATAAAGAAAAATAAACAAAAATCGAGTAATATGCTCGTTATTCCAAGACTCGCGATAATTTAACCGATGTTGAAGAATTTTCCAGTTGATGAAGGCGTCATAAATCGAAACAAGCTTCAGTTAAAACTGAGAGAATTGTATCGGTTAACTAGTAGAAAGTCTAAACTTAGCCTCCTAATAAATCGCTGGTATATAACACAGTTTTAAAGCTTGTGTGGACGTACGGCATTCAGATTTAGAGGTGTGCGAAACCTAGACAATATAGATATAATACAAAGATTTAAAAATCGAGTTCTAAGAAAAATAATATCAGTACCCTAGTATATCTCGAACGTTTCGATACATCGTGACTTACATATAGGTCGAGAAAAGTGCCCAACGCTATATAATAAGATTGGAAAAGCATCAAAATTCTTTGGCCATAAACTTACACTTTAATAACTCGAAACAGTTGCGGAGATTAGAGCGTGTTAAACCAACTGTTTATGGGAAAATAAAAGGCAGAACTACTGATTTCCTTCTTTACACATGTCATCTATCAAATATCAACTGCTTGGTAGATTGGCTAATTGTAGTATAAAATATATTTAAAAAAATGAAATATCGAAAAAACTTACGCTCGTTTTAGATAAATGTTCGATTTATAACAATTTATAACTGTTAGTAAAAGAGAAATAATGGTGGGATTAAAGATAAAATATAGATCTCTAAGCATATAATCCAAATATTTGCACCCACAGCGGATAAACAAGAGGAAGAAATCAAAAAAATTTATTAACGGATTTCAACGCTAACGAGTTGAAATAACAATAGTAGAAGGTGATTGTAATGCAAAGATTAGATCCGATGCTAATGAACGAACAGTTGGAAAATTTGGACTTGGTAATAGAAATAAAGCCGGAGATCGTCTGGTCCAATTTTTTAAAGAACATGCGATATTAATCGCAAACACCTTTCAACTATCACCAAGAAGGCTATACACCTGAATCTCACCATCTGGAGAACATCTAACTAAACTAATTACATTATTATCAAGAATCAATTCAAAAAAGATCTCAAATCAACACGCAAATACCCAAGGAACGGATAACACAGGTTTAATCGTATCGCCGGTAGTGATGGATTTTAAAGTAAGTTTTCTCAAAAGGACAAAGTCACAACCTGTATGTCGCAGTGGTGCACGAAAGCTGGCGGACCTCACAGTAAAAAGAACGTTTCCAAAGATATACACTAGCTCTAGCTATTAGTAGCGAAACAGATTAATTAAAATGGAAAGATTCAGAACAGGTTATTAAAAAAAAAAAAGTAATTGGATGCGTAGAAAAGAATAAAAACAAGCAACGAATGACGGATGAGATCCTCAAATTAACAGAAGAGAGAATAAAAGCAAAAAGCGACTTACCTAAATACCCTGCTCTTAATAAATACATCCACAGTAAAATACGCGAAGATAAAGATGCCTGGCTGAGTGAGAAACGTCAAGAAATTGAAGAGACACAAGGCAAACATATGTTTAATTGTTATACAGTAAGATCCTGAATGACAAGAATGGTAGCATCATATTAGAAAAAGATAAACGACTCACACGCTGCGAAGAATATGTTACCGAATTATTTGAGGATGTTAGGCTCCCGATGTCTTCTTAATGGAGAAGAAATTTATTTATTGACATAAATTCAATAAAAGTACTCATGGAAGAATATAACCAAGATAAGCCTGCGGATCCAATTTCGGGCCACGAAATAGTGACTGCTATCAAAAATATGAAATCGGGAAAAGCTGTTGGTCCTGATAAGATGCAATGTGAATTAAAGAAACTACTTCAGTCTACTTATGTTCATAGTAAAGCTTTTCAATTCAGTACTATTTAAAAGGATTTTACCCATGGATTGGTTAAAATCTACTTTTATCATGATATCCAAGAAATCGATTTTAGGGAGTGTACCGTACAATGAGTTTTATGTCACATATACTGAAAATCTTTCTAAAAATGGCTCATCAAAGAATTTTAAAAAATGTGATGAAAATGCTGGAACATATCAATTAGGATTCAGAATTGGATATAAGACAAGAGAAGCAATCTGCGCTTTGAACATATTTATTTATTTATTTATTTAATGAAGCCACACAACAGCTAACAGCCAATTATAGTGTAGGCTTATAAATAAAATAATACAATGAATAATTTTTTCTGAATTATAAAATTAAAAGTAAAAAAATAAAATACAAAAAAAAAAAATACATTGAACACATTCACCAGCCTCACACCCATTAAACACACCAGAAAAACTACACGCATTCACAAGTCTCACACTCATTAAAACATACATCATTCACACCCCATTCGCACAATATTACTCGAAATAAACGGACGAATAATCTTCAACAAATTAATAAATACAATATAAACCTTAACGTATATACTACATTTAGTAAAGGAACACATATACCAAACACACACCACATAATAACAATCTAGAACCATCGGAATAGACAACAGCGAAACTCCTCATCGCAAAATATGTTCGGGAAGCAACTTATTAAAGAAATATCTGTTATCAAAGTATATATTCATACAGGGAAATATGTTGAAAAGAGAATTATATAAGCGGAAAGCTGACGGCAACGGAGAACTTTAACCGAGGTTTGTTCGTGCACGCCGCTCACTAAAAAAAGATTCGATCGCCTATTTGATTTTAGTATAACGTAGGAGACGGTTGATGTTAAATACTCACTATCTACCGTTGCATACATCATGAAGAACCTTAATTTGACTATTTTCCTTCTCTAGTGTAAAGACCTCACATCCGTTATATTTCTTAATATATCGTAATTCATATATTTAGGGTAAATACCAGATATACGGTAATATAGATATTTTAAAAATTTACACTGAACTTTGTCAATTAACCTAATGTATTTATTGCAATACGGATCCCAAATAATTGAACAGTATTCTAAAGGACTACGCACTAATGCGTTATAAAGCGACAGTATATTGGCTCAGCGATGTTGGGATACAAGACATGAACTTTACTGTTGTTTCATCGATTTTTCAGAAAGCCTTAGACTGTATGAATCGTGGCAAGCTGATGGAAATACTTAAATAAATTTGCATTCATTGGGAAATTTAATGGTTTATAGCAAATTTTGTATTGGATGGCAATAATAAGAAATGAAAATGAAGAATCAGAAGTAATTTCAATTAAAACAGGTCTCCATCATGATTTGACGAAGAATGGTACAGCAACAGGGACAGAATATTTGTCAAATATCCGTTATGCTAGTTGCAGACAGCTTTGAGAATTTACATCACCTGTTCAATCTTGTACAATATGGTGAAATTATTGACCATAGACCTGGTAGGCGAAAACTTTCTTGGGAAGCAGATATGAGAAGATGGTATGAAATATTAGCAACACAGCTCTAAGAGGTGTCTAAAGATAAGGGTTTAGTAGCCATGATGTTTGCCTATATATATAACGTCATAATCATTTCCATCCCATTTTGATGGGTACGATAAGTTGGTTTGTTATAGATGCCTCTGTCTTACCATTTGTATTATTTGCGGTACTAACATTCTTCTATTATTCCAGTGTATATACTCTTCCCCTCTTGATTTTTTCCCAGGATTTTTCCTTGCATCACAATCGTAAAAAGATCCACTCCTCGGATTTTATGTCCAGAATATTTCATTTTTTTGCTTCGTTGATTTTACGTAGTAGTGCTAATTTACTGACTTTATATTTACGCGGTACTTCCGTATACGTTATCTTTTCCTTCCACAATATTCTATGCATTCTTCTAAAGCATCACATCACGAAAGCGTTTACTTTCTTTTTGCAGGGCTCTAAAATGGTCCAAAGCATATCGCACTGCGGACCATACAAAGTATTGATAAATTCTCATTTTTAATTGTATGGACAGTTTTCTATTTCTAATTATCCGTTCTATATTATTAAATACAATATGCCATAGTCTATTTTTGTGCTTACTTCTTCATCGTTTTTTCCATTTTCTTTGATTAAACTAATCAAGTATTTGTATTCGTTTACCCTGTTCCACCATATCTATATATATATTTCTTATACTTCTACTGGAGAATTTTGTCGCGTTTTTGACATTCACATAGTATTAGATGTTATTATTTTCATTCCTACTTTCTTACCCGCAGCTGATATGGTGTGCATTATTTTTTGCAGATTCTCTCTGGATCCTGTCACATATCAGCCTAGCTGATACATGTACTATGTTTGTTCCGTTAATATTGACTATTAACATTCGCCGTTCGTGTCATTTCTTCAGCATAAGCATTGAAGAATCTCGGTGACAGTATACAGTCTAGTCTTACTCGTTTCTGTATATAGCAATAATAATATTCGGATTCTTCTCGCCCGATCCGTACAGTCATTTTTTGATTACAATACATATATCGAATTATACACACACACACACACATATACATATATATATATATATATATACGTGATAAGATGTAGAAAAAATAAATAAGTTTAACAGTGATGTGTACAATTTCCATCTATTTTAAACTAGAATGCGCTGACGATACTTACGAGAAAGTATTTTCGGCAAAAATGGTGGGTGTAATAAAGTGGATGGCATCACGATAACAAGGTACAGTATGCAGACGACAGTTTTACTTTGACTGATAGACGGGAGGGTTTGCAAAAAATAACGAAACAGAACTTATACAAGCGATTTTTTCGAACTCATAATCAAAACGGCTTATTAAAACAAAATACGTAGTCTCAAAGGGCCTAAGCAATATTTGGGGTATGAATAAATGGAACAGTTACGAATGTGTTTTATATATATAATATATAGGTAGAAAAAAATTTAAACTTCTCAATGCCACCTACGTGCGTGTTTATCTACAAATACACATTACGCGTGCATATGAGTCGTTGTCATTATCGATAACTTAAAATCTCGAAACTTGTTTAGCTTTTGTCATGTTTAAGATCTCTGCCCACTATAACGTACCATACTCGGGCCATAAACACACTGACACATGCAAACATTGCAAATATTCTTTGCTTGAATTCATATGGACGTATACCCACTAAACCGTACCGTCACCGGCCGACTTCATAGCGTGCCATGCACGTACGGTCAACATTGGTCGGAAAAAATATTTTGCATGTGTCTGTCCGCTCACCAACCGGTTTGCTGTCGCGTTTCACTTTAGTAATTACCTTTGAAAAGTGGAGATATACGCGTTTACAGATATAAAACTCTGCTCATTCGTTGTAGTGGGCGTGTTAGTAAACGGAATGAAAATCGATGACCTGCCACCTTTGGCAAAGCATAGCGAGCGACGTAAACATTTTTAAACGATTCCGACTTTACAAATAGTCGTTACTATATAAGGTCTATCGGATGAAACGAAAAAACCGCGAAAAAAAATTTCAAACCCGATCCGAAAATTTCAAGGGTGTCTTGCGATTTTTTCGAAAATTTGATTTTTTCGCAATAATTTGGGAACGATTCTAAATTTTGGAAATAGTGTTTTAATGAAAGTTATTCGTCATTAAAAGACGCGTCTAACGATGGTATTGCCGTATTTTTATATCGAATAATCGCCGAGAAAATCGGGCTTAAAGGGTTTTAAGGTTTTGTGCCCTTTTTGAAGCCTCTATGGTAGCTAAAGGGTTTGGTTGGTCTTAAAAGAAAGTAGACGTAGAGATCTATAATCTATATTATTAGATAAATGTCTTAAAAATTAACTGGTATCGAGAAATCGCGAGTTGAAAATTTCATTTTCGATTTTTAAAAATTCTGCCGGCGATTTTTGGCCGGCCGATACTACAATGCATTTAGCACGGGCCAATGTTAATTATATATAAAAAAAGATTCAGGGTAGCTCGACACCTATCGATCGTAACGAAAAACACGTCTGGACCAATTTGGCCAATTTTTTTTTTTAAAATGTCGTTGAAGTTCAAGGAAGGTTTTTACGGCGAGAAAAATTCGTAAAAAAGTTTAGGTTGTTTGGCGGGTCGAAGGGGGGTAAATATATATATTTATAGCCAGTTATTTTACATCTACTTTTATATATGATATTCTTTTTAATTTTAGAAGAAATAATTGGCTATTACTGAATCGTGTTTGTGTTTATAAGGTTTTTAAAACTTTTAATTGTCTAACATTCAAACTCATTGACATTGGTAATGGCAAATTTCCTAGAGACATGTTGACTGGCTGCATTAATTTTCCTGAAAGTTTTTGTCAATTAACTCGATCAAAAAATGAACTGATTCAGAAGGTGTTTCCAGATGTTGCTGAAAATTACAGAAACCATGATTGGTTGAGCGAACGAGCTATATTGGCTGCAAAAAACATAGATGTAAATGAATTAAATTTCAAAATTCAAGAACAAATTACAGGCGAATCGAGGATATATAAATCAGTTGATTCAGCTATTAACCAAGATGATGTAATCAACCATCCACCGGAATTTTTAAACTCGCTGGATTTACCCGGATTGCCACCTCACAATCTTCAATTAAAGGTTGGATCGGTAGTTATAATGTTGCGAAATATCAACCAACCGCGTCTTTGCAACGGCACACGTTTAGCGATAAAAAAATTACTAAACAACGTGATAGAAACAACTATACTAAAGGGAAAGTATAAAGGAGAAGATGTTCACATACCGCGCATCCCAATGATTCCGACTGATGTGCCATTTGAGTTTAAACGGCTACAGTTTCCAGTGCGGCTTGCTTTTGCTATGACCATAAACAAGCCCCAGGGGCAATCATTAAGTGTGTGTGGTATTAATTTGGAAAACCCATGTTTCTCACATGGTCAATTGTATGTTGCCTGTTCCCGTGTTGGAAAACCATCAGATTTGTTTGTCTATGCGCCAGGTAATCAAACGAAAAACATCGTATATCACAAAGCACTACAATGAAAATAAAACTGATTTTTGTTAATAATTATGATTCACATGATTAACAATAAAGCGATCTATCGGATGAAACGAAAAAACCGTGTTTCAGCTAATAAATTTATACATTTATTGATTGTGGGGCGATACGAAGTTCGCCGGGTCAGCTAGTAAATAATAAAAATGGTAATAATAATAATAATAATAATAATTATTATTATTATTATTATTATGCTAATAATAAATAACAATAGTAATAATAATAATGAAGAAAATATCTCCTTAATGCTGAATTCCTTTTTAAACGAATTTAAAAATATAATAAATCCGTTAATATCGCTCTTAACAAGAGTAATCGATAAATTACTACAAATGTAACCCAAAATTCCCTAGTAATAATGTTATGGAATGCCAATGGTATTTCTGGTAACAAAAATATTTTGGAAATTTTTCTCAATCAGAATGCATTAGACGTTGCATTAATTACTGAAAAACATTTGATATATGAACAAAGTATGAAAATGTATGGATACACTTTGTATACAGTGCACCATCATGATGGTACAGCTCATGGAGGTATCATGGTCATGGTTAAAAATTCACATAGGCAGTATAAAAAATTTTGTACAGAGTAAACATGCATATCAAATCAACGCAGTCACCATCGAAACAAATCGAGGTGATCTTTAGCGGCAATTTACTGCCATCCTGGTTTCTACATACCACAAATTGAATTTAATGCTATGTTCAGAGAGCTCGGTAAGACATTCATATGTGGTGGAGACTATAATGCTAAGTCCCCAAATCTGGTTCAAGAATAACTAACGAACCAGGACGAAGACTTGTTTGCGCTCTTTGTAACAACTCTCTCGATGTACTCACTCCAATGTTTCCAACATATTGGCCAAACCATGCCAACAGACTACCCGATATATTCGATTTTTTGGTAATACGTAGACTGCATCAGTATAAAAACAAACAATGCAATACTATAATCGATCTCCTCTCTGATCGTGTTCCAGTGTTATCCATTTTGGATGTCAACGCTAAACCATCCTATAAACAACAACATCTCAGCAACAGACACACAGACTGGAACTCCTTCTCTAGTATAGTTGAAAATAACATAAATCTG
This sequence comes from Coronaproctus castanopsis, assembly GCA_032883995.1. NCBI lineage: Eukaryota > Metazoa > Arthropoda > Insecta > Hemiptera > Monophlebidae > Coronaproctus > Coronaproctus castanopsis. The sequence continues at coordinate 26,930,779 of CM065054.1, forward strand.
AAAACTAGACTAAAGTGTGAAGATGATGTTGACTTGGCGGTTCAGAGTCTATCAGAGATTATCCAAAACGCGTATAGAAATTCCACACAGACAAGTAACCAAAAACAACAAGAAAACCTCTACATTCCCTTAAAAGTAAGAAAATTAATAAAAGACACACGCTCTTCTAGGAAAAAATTACAACGTAAGCGTTTTGCATATTTTATACTACAAACTACAAAGTAAACTAATTAATGCCTATAAAAATGACTTGCTCAATTATCAACTGCAGTCACTAAATGAAAACAGCAAATCCTTGTGGGTTAAAACGAAAAAGTTACTGGTTCCAACTCTTGAGCCGTTTAATATAAAATTAAATAACGGTTGTTGGGCAAAAACTGATAAGCAGAAATCTGACGCGTTTGCCCAATATCTTAGCAACACGTTCAAACCGAATCCTGACGCAAACAGAGACCATTCAAGATTTATGAAAGAGACCTTGCACAAACCATTAGAATTTCAAAGTATCATAAAACACGTCACCGAAAGAAGTATTACAATGTGCACAGACAGCTCCTAAAAAAGAAGGCTCCAGGACTTGACGAGATAACTGGAGAAATCCTTCCTCACTTAACAAAAAAAGCAGTTATATTCATGTGCTATGTCTTTAATAGTATACTAAAACTCGAATACTTTCCAAAGAATTGGAATAAATCTTATCACCATCATGATACACAAGTCAGGAAAACGGCAAAGTGACACATCTTCATATCGACCGATCACTCCTTCTTTTACTATTCTAAAAAGATTAATATTATATCGTGTGGAACCATTAATTCAAAAAATTAATTTGATACCAAATTATCAGTTCGGTTTCCGCACAGCGCACTCAACGGTGCAACAGTGTCATAGACTAGTAGATAGGATCTCATCAGCATTCGAAAAAAAACAAACATGTTGTGCAGCCTTTTTAGATGTGTCCCAGGCGTTCGACAGGATTTGGCACCCGAGTCTGCTCTTCAAACTACGTCAGGTTCTTCCAAAAAATCTCTATGAGATCTTTAGGTCGTACTTACCTGGTCGATAAGGGTAAACGACGTACTCATTGATGAATTTAGTATCACTTCATCTGTAGCTCAGGGTAGTATAGTTGGACCATTGCTATACTCAATCTGCACTGCTGACGTACCCACATCGAATCAAACGATCCTGGCGTCATTTGCCGATGACATAGCCATCCTTGCTGCTAATAGTAATCCGCATTATGCTAGCTTAGCGGTACAGAATCATATATATACAATAGTAAAATGGGCACAAAACTGGCGTATAACATTCAAATCAATAAAAAGCCAACACATTACGTTTACTACAAAACAAGTTACATGTCCTACATTAAAATTGCACGATACTGTAATATCGCAGACAGACTCGATCAAATACCTTGGTATGTACGTAGATAGACAGCTGGCGTGGCGTTTTCATGTAGTTCAAACTAAGAAAAATATAATAGCGCGTATGAGACTACTGTATCCATTATTGTCCGCAAAATCACCATTAAACTTAAAATCTAAAAGAAACATATTTCTCTCCATCGTGGCACCAATTTGGAAATACGATATAGAATTACAGAGAAGCACAAGTAAAAGAAATCTTCTACGTATTCAGCAACAAGAGTCGAAAATATTGCGTACCATCGCATCTGCTCCGAAATATGTCTCAAAACTGACGCTTCATTCCGATTTACAAATACCGTATATCGACGACGTGTATGTACAGCAGTATCAAAAATTTTTCAATAAACTACAGTTTACCTCAAATCCAAATATCAATCGAATGTACACGATTAGTCTACCGGACAACCTTCCTAAGCGATTCAAGAAACGAAAATGGTGTCGTGATGCCTTGCCGATCAGTTGAAGATATAGTTAATTTTTGTCAAACAGCACTACGTATGTATCAACTTAATTTAATTTAAATGCAACAGATTTATTGTACTTCTTAACCTCGATCTAACTTATCTCACTGGAGATATTAGTCGAATATATTTCTTCTTTTTCCCTTCCTTACCTTTTCTTATCCTTCCTACTTCATCTATTAATCACCGTTGGTTGTGGCATGTAATTGTCGGTACAACGTAGAAGAAATAAATAATAATAAATTAAAAAAAAGATGTAGTTATATAAATATTTTTGATAATTTATATGTAATATTTTTATATATGCTTGAAAATGACGTAACTGTCGAAAAGCTTTGCAATAAAAAAACGTACAGTGATTAAACTGTATTATGATGTTGTTTTGTTTATAATTCATAAAATCACTACTCTCCGATATACCCAATATTTATATGTATATATGTGTATAACAAAACAACATACAAACAATGTTAATAACTATAAAATTTATTTGTATTTTTTTATTTATTTATGCAAAGCTTTTCAACTTTAACATCATTTTCAAGCAATACTAAAACGTTCTTTTATATTGCCTGAAAATTACATTAAAGCTGAAAAGCTTTGCATAAATAAAATAAATTTTATAGTGATTAACGTTGTTTTTATGATGTTTTGTTAATTCATAAAATCACTACTCTCCAATGCATCAACATTATATATATATATTATTACATTAAACAGGTTGAAATCAGAAAAATAATGGCCCACGATAATATTTCTTTCTTTGAAGTTAAGAAGAAACTAGCCACAAGAAATCGAGCTCGAAATTCATCAAATGTTACTGAAAATTCTAACGCGTACATTACGTATAACGATAGTAATCAATATAATGATAAGAATGAATTTAATCATCAAATAAATAAATACTCTAATGAGTTGTCCTCGGTCCCTTCGTACTTCCTCGAGTTATGTAAACGCAAATATAACCTTAAACCCAAACAATCTTTTAACCTAGACTCTATTCACGTCTTTCCCTCTGGAAGGATTCCTGCTGTTTTAACTAGTAATCAATCTTCTGTAGCAAAAGAAGAAGTACATGCAATGCTTGTAACCATATTTCGGCATCTACAGTAGGACCTTCTGTTACCAAATCTGTTTCGATTACCGCTAAGTCGATGACAGTTTCTTCAAACAAGTTATCTCCAAATAACCAAACGTGCAATCATTCTAGCTCTCGAAGTGTTTCTAAATCGAATAAAAATAATAATTTCTCTTCTTGTAAAATGAACAATTCAAACACCAATTTAAGTCACTAGTTTTCTCTCCCTCTGTCTTAAAAATAAATATATTCATAATTTTGATGAGTTTTTTCTCCTTCTTCGTGTGTTATGTATAAGTACAGCCTTTATATAGTTAACGTAAGTATGTATGTGTATGTTGTATCTGTGCGTACAACCGTGTGTGGATGCGTGTGTGTGTGTGTGTGAATGTGAATGTGTGAGTGTATGTATGCACTTTTACTGATATCTTACATGGTGTTGTTAAGTTTTGTTACCAGCATAATTTATTTGTTAGGTGGCCCGTGCTATGGAATTTTTTGTATATTGTGTACGTCCTCTTTCACCCTGTATAAATCCTGTCAGTGTTTTTCCTTTCCATTCATATATTAATAATTGACAGGAATGCTTCGCTTTATGCAATGGAACTCGCATAGTATACAAAGTAATGCTGTATCTCTTGAGGGTTTTATTCTGTAGAATTCAGTTGACATTATATTACTCTCCGAAACATGTCTCGAATCTGGGTCCACTTGTAATTTTTCAGGATATTTGTGTTATCGTGATGATAGAGATGACGGACCAGCAACTGTTCTTATCAGGAGTAGTATATGGCATAAAGTAATTAATTACTTCCCTCCTCCGAATCTTTTTTATGGGAAAACGTGTAATCTGGTATCGATAAAAATTCATTCTGATAATAAAGATATTTCTGTTATTTCGGTATATTTGATTCAAAGTAATTTAAATATATAAAAATAATGCGCGAATAGCAAAATATCCTATACATACTTACAAATCTCATCTACACATAACGTAGTATTTCTGCAAATTCGCCAAAATGTTAAATAATAATTAAATCATTTAACAGAAAAACAGGCTCACAGCTGGACCGCGTACACAATATCAGTTACGATCAATAACTAGTTTAAATTCGATATTCGTCGCTAAAGAAAGAACTGTACGGGGAATTAAAAATCAACGATTCCATTTCACATCACAATGCTCTAGGGGAGAAGAAGAAGTAACATGTATATCCATATTATGTATATACGCATGTAAATTTTTGTATATGTACAAACGCTATATACAAAGAAAAACGAATATATTTTAATTGTCGATTGGAATCATAGAGTATAATTACATATTTGGGTTATAGACACCGTGACTAATCTGATAACGTCGTACAACTCGAAATTTAACCACAATTTAGTTCCATTTTGTTATACTTATAATTTTTTATTTTACTGGCTTTTATGTGTTTGTTTATGTAAAAAAAAATTATATTGTTGGATGTTTTTATTTTTACTTACAATTGTATTGTTCTTTATACATACATTTAATTATAAAATTTTACATGCCGAAAAACATTTTAAAAAAAGAAAACTACTAGAAAAAAATGAAAATAATAAAATAAAGACATAAAAATAATTTATTAAATTCGATGGTAAATTTTGACAAAGAATTAGTTCTAAGAAGTATTTATAAACCAAAACAAAATATAACACCGTTTAATAACTAAACGTTTTTTATTGCGAAGCTTTTCGACAGTTACGTCATTTTCAAGTACGCACAAATAAATATAGATGTAATATTTATTTGTGCGTGCTTGAAAATGGCGTAAAAAACTTTTAGTGATTAAACGGTGTTATATTTTGTTTGGTTTATAATTAATAAAATCACTACTCTCCAATATATTCAACATTCTAAGAAGTATATTGTAAATTTCATTTTTATATTGGACAACTATTTTTTAATGATTTTTTATTTTACTGGCTATTTTGTTTTTGTTCGTGTAAAAAAAAAAAATTATATTGTTGGATGTTTTTAATTATTTTTACTTGCCATTGTGTTATCTGTAAGAGACATACACTATGTACTGCTGCAGATCATAATCATGGGAAAAATAGAAGGAAAAAGACGTGTTGGCAGAAGAACGATTACATGGTTCGATAATATTCAAAAATGGTCGTTTATGAAGGTAGAAGATTTGTTCCACAAGACAAGAGACAGAACCTTATATCGAGAAATAGTCACCATGGCTGCTATCAACGACTGGGAATAATCAAAAAATAGACAAAAAGAAAAATTGTGTTATTATTTATGTATACATTTCATATTATTGGATAGTTTTCTTTATTTTTATTTTAATTGTTATTGTGTTATTGTGTTATTGTTATGTATAAATTTTATATTGCTGATTGTCGATTGTGTTGTTTACCACATTCACCGTCAGATATGTCCGAACTACAAAACCATAAGAAACTTCAATAAAACAAATCTAAAATTCAATAAACAACTAGTCGTTCAAAATTTTTATCCTAGATTTTAGAACACAAGCGTCATCACATAATGGTCCGTTCACATATCACCATGTGTGTGTATCTGCGTGTATTGTGTGATGTGCACGTAACATCAAGAAGCCTAGTTATGTAAATAAGTATTTATTATAGTTTTCAAATGTACATATTCTTTATATGATTCTATCAACCGCGTGTATTTTGTAAATCATCATCATCGTAGTCGCTTCCCCTTTACAGGAGATTGCGTACATCCTTTTCATATGCTGCGATTCCTGGCGTCTTTAATGATCTCCGTTAGGGTTCTGCTTGATGAGTCATCCGGTGTATTTGCCGGCATCAACTCCATCCGCTTTCTTCCTCTGGCTGGTTTTCCCTGTATCTTTCCTTGTACTGCCAGCAGAAAGACTCCACTTTAACGGATTTTATGTGCTATGTATTTCCTTTTTCCGTTCTTAACATCATCTACCATGTTTTTCCGTTTTTCTCCTATTTTTGATAAAACTGCCACATTGGTTAATCTTTCCATGAAATCCGGAGCACTCTTCGGTAACACCACATCTCAAAAGCAGCAAGTTTCTCTTCGTACTTCGCGCTCATACACGTTTCACAGGCGTATTTCAAAACGGATCATACAAAACATTTCATTATCCGCTTTCGTAGGGTGAGGTTCATCGTTTGATTTCCAAGAACTTTGCTTAGGTTATTGAAGGCCTTTTTCGCCATACCAATTCGTGTCTTTATTTCCTTGTGGTCTCGACCATCGTTATTTATCAGCGTGCCAAGATATCTGAATTCATTTACATTTTCAATTTCATGTGTTCCAATTTTGATTATAACCTTCTTGTCGTCATTCTTTGTAAATTTCATATCACTTTTGTTTTACCTACATTGATCTTCATTCCGTATCTCAAGCCAGCGTTATTTATTCGGTCGCTCATCTTCTACGCTTGCGTTTCTGTTTCACCTTATCGTCTGCATAACTAATTTCATTTATTCGTTTCCCATTGATCTTCAATCCCATTTTTCCAATTCGCGCTTCTTTAATCATTTCTTCTGCATATATGTTGAATAGCCTTGGCGAGAAAGGACAGCCTTGCCTGACTCCTTTCTGTATATCGCGTTTATTCTTTGAGTACTCCGTTCCAATCTTTATATTAGCGCTTTGACTCCAGTAGAGATTATTGATAATTTTTAGGTATCGATATCGTATTTCTTTAGGATTTTCATCAATTTGTCGTGATTGACACGATCAAATGCTCTTTCATAATCAATGAAGCACACAATGAGTTCCCTATTAGCATTTAATATCCGTCGAATGATTACTTTCAGAAGGGCTATTGCATCTCTCGTTCCTTTTTTTGCAACGAATCCGTATTCACTTAGATTTTCATCTAACTTTCTTCTAATTCTGGCATTAATGATTGACAGTAACAATTTAAGCACATGACTCATTAGCACGATGGTCCTATATTCTGAGCATTTTGACGCATTATTTTTCTTTGGTAATGGCACGAGGTTTATCACTTTGAAGTCCTCGGGAAGCGTTCCTTCATCATATATTTCGTTCAGTATCTGCAAAATCTCTTTTTCATACGTCGGTGTTATGTGTTTGATTAAATCTACAGGAATAAGATCTTCCCTCGCAGCTTTATGGTTTCTGGCTCTTGTAACAGCGTTTCTCAGCTCCCACATTTCAATTCGTGGTGATTTTTCTGCAGTTGAAGTTTTAATTTGAACCCGGCCGTGTATCGTCCCTGTACAGTTCATCTATGTATTTTATCCAAATATCTTCCTTTTCTTGATTATTGACACTATACTTCCAAACCGGCCCGTCGCATACATGCTATCCCACTTTTTATTTTTTTTGTGTGTGTCCATCATTTGTTTTATTTTGGTATGCATTTCTCGGTCATTGTGTTTCTTTTCAAGTTCTTCAATTTCTTGACGTTTCTCAGCATACCATTCACTTTTTGCCTTCGTGCACATTTTCTTGATATCTTTGTTTATTATCTTGTATTCAGTACTAGTTCGGTTTACTTTTCTTCTTTTCTCCATCATATCAACTATATCTTGGTTCATGCACACTTTGTAAATTTTCCCTTTGAGTGGGATCGTATTTTCTGCTGCTATTTTAACCTTTCGCTTCCATGTTTGCAACATCGTTTCAATGCTTTGGTCCTCATTCTGCTTCGTGTTACTTTGTTTTTCCAACTCATTTTGAAATGTTTCCCGTACTTTTCTTAATTTTATTTTTGTAATATCGAGTTGTTGATACCGTTCTTTTGTTTTCTTCCGGTTCTTTAAAACTATTTTGCATTTTACCACAAGTAGCTTGTGATCGGTATTGCAGTCGGCACCGGGATATGTATGGCAATTCTTGACCGCGTTTTTATATCTTTTATTTATAAGTATATAATCTATCTGATTTCTAAACCGATCTCCAGGGCGCTAACCCACGTGTATAATTTTCTTTTATGTTGTTCGAACCAAGTATTACATATAATGAGATCATGTCTTTCCGCAAATTCCACGAGCATTTGGCCCCTTTCATTTTGCTTTCTAAGAGCACGCTTCCCAGCTACTTGGCTACCATGATCGCACCCTACTTTTGCATTAAAATCACCCATTACAAACACAACATCATTATTTTTCGTGCATCTTTTAACTTCTTCCAGATCCTTGTAGAGCCGATCAATTTTCTCCACGCTGCTTTCTGTTGTTGGTGCATATGTTTGTATTATCACAATTGGCTTAGGTTTGTTTTATATTCGAACAAAATGACCCTATCTGATTTTGGGATTATCGTGCTGATTTTCTGACTAAGTCGAGTATGAATTATTATACCCACTCCGTGTTCGTGTCTATCTTCTCCGGCATATATAACTTCATAGTCTTTATCTGTTCGGAATCTTCCGTTTCCAGTCTATCGGGTCTCGCTGAGTCCTAATATGTCAACATGTAATCTCTTAATTTTCATGACTACACTGGCTAGTTCTCCTACCTGATAGACCTTACTTTCCCGGTTGCGATGTTAATAATTTTGTAAATACCATTATTATGTCATCTTTTAACTTAAATATAATTCTAATGCATGCGAGAGTGATTATAGCAACAGTATACAACCCGAGTAAAAGCGAGTGTATGTGAGAATTTTATTACTACCAATTATGTCAATAAATTGTAAGGAGCTGCCTCTCCTGATTAAGCTTAAACGGCGGTGCAGGAGAGATAACATATCAATAATAAAAAAAAAAAAAAATGTAATTTATATCACAAATTTTAACAAAAGAATTATTTATTAAAAAAAAAATCAGACTATTTAAAAATATGTAGTTTTATCGCTATAAATTTTTTAAATTTAGTATTTAAGTAATATTTTTTACATTTATATATATTTTTCTAATTTATTTTTTATATTCACTTGTTAATGGCTCAGCAGCCGAAAAACTTTGTGATTTTTCAGAAAGAAAAGAAAAGTGATTTTAACTCTTTTCGTTTTTTTAAAAGATCACACTCTTTTTGTTTTCGTTTTTTTTTTAAATCACTACATTTTAAATTTTTCAGAAAAAAAAGATAGTACTTTCGGGTCACGTGAAATTGCATCAACGCTGAATCTTCCTCTTATATCGGGTCTTCTTCTTCAAACAATTCGCTTAATTTCATCAAAATGACGTATCCACTTTGTATTATAAAATATCCCTATTGCCACCAGCCATTTTTTGTCAACTTTCGCACCGATATCTCGCTAAGAAAATATAATTAAAATTTCGCACAAACGCAATCTCGAAATCTTATAAACAACGACTATCATTGCTCGCGTTATAAAAAAAAATTTACACCGACGCGTCTAACTCGAAGAAAGGAACTGGTTAATCGTTGACGGTAGATTACGTTTTACGGTAAGACTTATCTGTTTAGTGTGCGGAACTAACCGCATTAAAATTCACTTTGGAGACAATCGATAGACGTGAATTGCACGAACATTTTCGTTTTCACGTATATTCGTTTACTCATCCTGTAAGTCAAGAAATTCAAATCTAACTCGAATGTAATTTCGTGCTGAATTCCATATTATCCAGATATGGCTTGCAACAACTTACTCGACGAAATAGCAAGCAACAATAACGTTTCCAGTTCTGATTTCTCCAGCGGTAAAGTAATTTCATAAAATAACAGTTTCGCGATGAGCGGATATGGATGGATGTCGTCATCATATTCGTTAGCTCGGTCCCGAGCATCGTGAAATTACGAATTCCAAACCATACGTCTCTATTTTTCGCAAGTCTTAAAGGTTGCTGGAGCAACGTGGCCGCAATTAATTCTTTTATTCTATCTGTACATACCTGATTTCTGTCCTCCCGCGCATCGTTTTGCCTTCTACCATCCCTTAAAGAATTAATTTTTCCATTCCGTTCCGACGTATCACGTGTCCGAAATGCTTCATTATTATGCGCTGCATTACTATATGTGGCAGTCGTAGATCCAATTGTATATCGCTCAACACAGAAAGGTTGGTTCGTTTTTCTGTCCGCGAAATTCGCATCATTTGTCGAACATCTCAAAAGCATCAACGCGCTGGATATCAGCTGCTTTTAATGTCCAGCATTCCGCGGAATATAGAAAAACGGATAAGATTAGAGTATTCATTAGACGTTCTACTAATTGAACTTTTCCCCATATTTTTTATAATTAGTTCAGTGCCAACTTAACTATAGATATTCGGTTTTTAATTTCATCCGTAGATTCTCGTGTTTAGTAATTAGAGATCCCAAATATACAAAATTTATCAACCACTTGTATCGTATCCAGTTTTTGTATGTGACGCCGACTGCAGTTATTCTTGTCGATAAACGTTATCTTAGTCTTTTCTCGGTTTATTATTAATCCAGCTTGTTTACTTATATTTTCAAGTTTCTGTAAAAGGATGAAAAATTTTTCTTTTCATGAGACGATTATTGTTATATCATCAGCATACCGTAGATTATTAATCCGTCTATTTTTATACCATCTTCCGGTTTATCGAGTACTTTCCTAAGTATCCATTCACTGTATATGTTAAATAAAATGGGGCTCAGAATACATCCTTGGCGAACACGTTTTTCAGCTTTAAATGCGTCGGTTAATTTATTATTGATTTTTTTTCTAATATTGTTGTCATGCAATACTTTAATTAATATTATTAAATGTCGCGGTACGTTGGTCCAATACCTGCTACAATGTCCTCCATTGTACACAGTCAAAGGCTTTTGAACTGTAAAGCCGATATACGCTGAAATATTAAATTCGCGACATTTCTCTATTATTTGTCGCGTACTCTGAATTCATTCTCGCGTACCTTTTTCCTGGAATAAAATCTGCTTCCTCTTCTGATATCTGTGGTAGTATGTGTGTCTTAAGCTTCTCATGCATGATATGCAGCATTATATTACCGACATGCGATACAAGGGCGATCGTTCTGTAATTTTTGCATATATTTCGCGGTACCTTTTTACGAATTGAAACATATATCGCTGCTGTCCAGTCTTTTGGCTATATGTTCGTACTTCATACATTTTTTTGGCATATACTATAGATGGATAGATGATCACAAAATAAGTTACGGTATATCGAATAAGACGCAACTAAATCGCGTCGCGACGTACTTCTAGCTCGACTCAGCGTATGCAGTTCTTACTCACACGCTTATCCTACATCGAAAAGTCTCCTGATCGCGCTGTTACTGCGGCCAATAATTTACAACGGTTGTTCGTATTTCTCTTCTTCTTCTTATCGTTTCCGTCATTTATACGTCTTTTTTCCCCAATATTTCACTATTTGGACTGCCTCGTCCGAGATTCCGTCTATTCTTGTCATATCTTCCATCCCGCATCGGACTGCCAGCAATGAGCAAGTTAACTCCGAATCTTGTGCCATGCCATAATCACATCTGTCATTATCTGTAATTTTCCATCGTTTCATCTTCTTTGCTGTTCTACCTGTCAGAGTTTTTATTCTATTTAGAGTTTTCCATGTTGACCACGGCAATTTATTACCGGGAGGTAAATGTTCGTTCGGTTGTTCCCATAATTTTAATCGGGTTTCTTCAGCCTTCCTTTCCATAACTCCATGCGAGTGATTTCCGGCGTTTTTGTCAGAGCGTTCGCTGTTTTAAGAAAGCTCTTTCTTGACTTGAGTCGACTTATTGCCGCATCTTTTGCATTCAGCGGATGTCTTATGTCTTGTTCTTGTTTTGTTTTTTCCTTTCCAGCCATCACTTCCCGTCTCATATGTGGTGATGCTATGCCGGATAATATTTCTATTTTATCGATCGGTGTCTGCTTCAAATATCCTGTAACTATACGATCGGTTTCGTGTAGTGCTACACCAATTCTTTTTACATGTGCTGAATTCCGCCATACTGCGCTAGCATATTCACCTGCGGAATAACACAGAGCTAAAGCTGATGTTCTTAATACATTTGAATCTACACCCCACGTGGAGCCAATCAATTATCGGTGTAAACCCTTGTACCGATTTTCCTTTTGGTATCTTCGCAATGTTCTTTAAATGTTAAGGCTCGGTCTAAATTAACGCCTAAATACTTTGGGTTGTCACAGTGTTCCAGCGATATCCCTTGCCATTTAACATTTAATTTGCGTTTTGCACCCTTATTTCTCGAATGAAACGCCGATACTTGGGTTTTATTACGGTTCGATTTGGTTTAACATAGTATTTTTCCAAAGTCTCCGGTATTCCATTCAAATTCTTTTCTACCTCGCAAAAACGTTTTCTCTTGAGTTATAATAGCTAAATCATCAGCGTATATAAAGTGTTTTGTTGAACTTCCAATTCATTAGTGTATATATAGGTTAAATAACATTAATGCAAGTACGCTTCCTTGTGGTAGACCGTTGTTCTGTTTCCTGCATCTGCTCTTTTTGTTTTGTAGCGTTACATAGAATCGCCGATTCCTCAATAATGTGCTAATGATTTTGGTTAATTTGTAGTCGGCAGTAAGCTCGTAAATTTTTTTTGTTAATATTCTATGATTTACTGTATCATATACACAGCGCTTAAATCTATGAACGTCGCCCCTGTTATCATTTTATTTTCATACCTATTTTCTATTTCCTGGACTAGACTTAAGATTTGCGCTGTGCACGACTTTTCAGCTCTAAATCCGGCCTGCTGTTTAATAAGTTTCGAGTCTATTTTTTCACTTATTCTATTTCATATTATTCGTTCAAATATTTTATAACTATGACACAGTAAAGAGACAGGCCTAAAAATTTTCAGCATCTATAGCGGTTTTTCCCGGTTTAAGTAATACGACCACGTGCGATTTTAACCATTCTTTAGGAATTCGGTCCATGATAATGCAATTATTAAACATAACTAGAAGCCATTTTTTAGCTTTAGGTCCTATATGTTTAATTTGTTCCGTCATTATCTTATCGACTGTGCTTTCCTATCTTTCATTGTCTTAATTGCCCTGTCTAGTTCATTCATTCTGAGCGGTTTCATTAAGCTGGCTCATATTATCAGTTGTTTTCACTATCACTTTTGGTTTATCTATTTTACCTTTGATTTTTCCATTCATTAATAATTTATTTGCTATTTGGTCTGGTGTGATATTTATATATTGTTTTGGTTGTAGTTTTTCATTACAGCTTCCAAGCTTTGTAACTATTTTTCGACATGTCGAGATTTTCTATTGTTGAAATCCGTTCTTTTTTTCTTTCTCCTGCTATTATTCCCGTGACATTTTCCCCCATTTCAATGGTAGTTTCGTCAAAAGGATCTGTTTCATACATTTTATAGTATTGATCTAGATTGTTAATAGTTTCTTGACATAATCCTTTTACATAATTAGTGCGACATCCTCTTGGTATATTCCTTTTAGATACTTTTTTTTTTAAGAGCTCTACAAAATGATGATAATTAGCTGGTGTTGGTTCTATCGTTCCTACCTCATTATCCAAGTCATTTGCAAATTCCATTCATTTTGCTTTTTTAAAATTAAATATTCTTCTAAATGATACCTTTCGCGGCACTATTGCTGCATTTACTTCACATCGAATTTTTCGGTATGGGATCCAATACTGCTTTAGTGGTCATATTCCTTATGTTATCGCTCACAAAAATGTTACCCGGATTATATCCTTTCCGCCATCTATCACTATTAAACGATGAAGGTAATTTAGGATCGTGGACTAAGCTCAAGCCAGTTCATTTCTGCCCAGTTTTCAACAACTTCTCTCCATCATCATTATTCTTCTTTGAGTAACCCCACATCGTGCTGTGGCTATTGAAATCTCCAATTATAAACTTTATACTTGTACTTCCATAATTCACAGGTTTCTCAAACTTGAAGGATATGATTGGAGGTTTATAAATCGATGTTACACTACATTTCCCTATATCTACTGTGATTATTTCTATGTCATTCTCTTCTGTACGTCCAGTTGATGTAATTTCCAAGTCTGGCCTAATAATTATAGCACTTCCGTATTTTTTGTGTGACCTTTCCATCGCGAGTTTCATCCCGGACACATTTGGTTTCCTATATTTTGTTTCCCAATGTATTTCTTGCAAAGCACATCGCATTTAGTTTTTTTGCATAGTTCAGACAAAATATTCTCCTTTTCTGATGTCGGTCCCCTTCGATGTTTATTGACATTACTCTTAAACTTGGTTTCGGCCCTAAAAAAGACCTTTTCTATTGACCGTGGTTGGTAGGATTAGCCAGCGAATTCTGCATTGTTTTACGCATAATTATTACGCTGTTTCCAGGGGCACCGCGTGTAGATTCCTACCGCGCCTTCTCTACGAATATCCTATCCTTCAAACTTAACCTCTAACATCAAAATTGCACAACCGATACCTTCGGCCGTCGTACGATACCGAAGAATCTCGCATCGCTTTATCTTTCAACATATTCTTGTTCTTCGATGCTTTTATATTTTACCCCATATTGTCTACTGATCTGGGTCTCAGAAGGCTCTGAAACCTCATCAATTGGTCGTTATCGATTAATATAATTAGCAGAGTTTAGTCACTGGGCTATTCCTCTGAGCGTGTTATGCTATTCATAAATACTGCTTATTTAGTTTTGATCTAAGATTGCAGAAATAACGGCTATCCTAATTAGGAGCTGTATTGATAAAATTAAATATATTTTACCATATTCGTCGTTTTTAAATTCTTTATTTAACCGAAATGTAATATCAAAACGATACATATCAAATCGTTACATTATTTACTATTTTCATCGTCGCAAGCCGCAATTATTATTACTATTATTATTTCAATGGAAATATAGAATAATGACGAATATGTGCCACTGACCATGTGTGTAAGTAGACACAGGATGCACACGATACGATGTATAGCGAAAATTTTGCACGGTCATTTTTGCATTCACCGATTAATGCACAATTTTTGCGATAAATCATATTTTCGAACGGTCCCGTTAAATCAGACGTTATTATTTTCACACGGTTTACCCCCCCCCCTCCTCTCTTTTATAACGGTCGTGAAATTAATTTATAATTTTTATCACCGCCGAATGAGGGGCTATCTCCCCTGTTTCATTTTAATTTTCACACTTTGAATAATATATGCGACACTCTATACTCTCACGTCAACGATGGATAGTTGGATGACATATATACATATATATATATATATATATATATATATATATATATATATAATATGTGTATATGTATACTTGGCGTGTAGTGCAGGCGTGCAAAGTATGTATAACGAGAATGAACGTAACGCGTACATTAAATAGCAAAGATCAACGAACCCGTCTCCATCACGGATAACACACAGCCCTCAAATATCGCAGATGTTATTCCACCCACAGACGCCCTTTATCATTACAATTATAACATCAAAACTCGCGTAAATCTATCTTTATCTAGCCCCCATCATCGTCGCTACACTAGATCGTCAACTTGTACAATTTTGTTCTAGGTAGTATTTTATTTACACACTATTCACAAAAATTCCTCCGTATAACGCACGTAAATTTCGCTCAACTACAATATTTTAGTACACAGACAGACACACGGACAAAAGCTTTACGCTTCGTATTATTCATACGTATATAATTGTTGAAACTATCAGTAAGTATTATCATCATTTTTTTAATCTGCTCTCCCTAATTTAACGAATACAGACGATCGCCAATGTATATTTACGTATTAAAACGACGAACATTATTACGCGCTTTATGTGATTTTAATACGGTTAGTGCTTTCTGATTCGCGTCCCTCTCTTCAAGCTTATCGAGAATTGAAATGAAATAATAATAAAATAAAGTAAAAACAAAAACGAACATTCTCGTTCGATGTCCAGCATATTTTCGTAGTCTGGGCATTAACTACTTATTTTTCCCGGAAATACCGGAACAATGGACCCGACACACATCCGGTCATCTAGCTGCTCGGTAAAGAGTGTTGAAAATCTGATTGAACTCTGACGATACGAGAGTATAACTATCGAATTGATACACGATCATATAGCATCGACAATTTCAGGATAGTTAGTTCGGAATTTACATTCGTAGCAAAAGTACGCATTGGTATTTTAACGCGGTGTTCTACCTGATAATTATTATATAGGATTATTTATTTTATTCGTTTGTTATTCGTTAATATAATAATAGTAATAATTTATTATTATTATTATTATTATTATTATTATTACGGTTGTTATTGTTGCTTACGAACGATTTGGAAAAGTTTCGGTAAAAAAATTGTCGAAAATAAAGTGCGACGTTTTCTACTATTAGATAACATCTCGTAATCGAATGCGAGAAGTCCGAAGTAGGTAAAAACGAACAAAAAACTATCTCGTCATTTCGTAATATGTATATACGAGTGACTAATAATTAGCGGCGCTGCTAGATTCGAACTAATTTTTCGACTATCCAAAATGACAAGGAAAATTTTTCTGCCCACTATGGTACAAGCTATTACCGTTCTGACAGTTTTAAAAATGCTGACCAACGGTAAGTATGTTAAAATTTATTTCGTAACATTTTTTTCCTTCGCATAAAAATTTTAAAATCCTCACACGGTAACGAAAACAATTTTAAGCGCTGATTTTTAAATTGAAATTTTATTTGCACATATTTACGAGTATACGTCTATAAGGGTTTTACCCTTGTTGTTTTTTGAATAACTCCGAAACTACTAGACCAAAATTTTCGAATGAAATTTTATTTAAAAATAGGAAAACGACAGAGATTAGCTTACAATCATTTACGGAATTCAGACGACCGACATTTGCAATAATACTTTCATTCAGTCTTTACAACATTTTCGTAAGGACTTTTTCGAGCGTAGGTCGTTGAATTTTTGAAATTTTTTCAGAAATTCGACTTTTTAGGTCTTCCAGATCTCGTGAACGTGACTCTTAAGGTATCGCCAGAAAAAAAAATTGCATAACCTTGAATTCTGTTTGAAACTCTCTTTGCATTGGCGTAATCGATTCACGTCGAAAATAACGTTCCACGTACCACGCGCTCCTTCTCGTTATAAGACGCTATGATAACTGAAACTGAACAAAAACGAATCTCTCGTCTGTACACTAAACGCGCAGCACGCGGTTTGCCCGTTGTAGCAATCTAATCTACTGCCGTCTTCTCCGGGTCACTCTATATAATCGCACACACGTACAAACATATATATAGATTAAGAATACGCGCGATTTCGTACGTAAATTAGAGATCTTACGATTAAGTCTGTGTGCGTAAAACGGAAGAACGGGGGATTTAATTATTATTTTTTCGGCGACGATATAAACTCGGAAAGTTATTGAATTAAAAAATGAAAAGTTCGTTATTCGTTAAATTAAATTAGAATTATAATTAATTCAACCTAGTCTAGAATTCGCTCTTAACAGAGAACCTAAAATATAAACAATAACAAAATAATACGTAAACCTAGGTATAAAGACAGGCTGGTACACTATCAACGAAACTGTTAGAACGCTGCGAGTATAAGAATTGATGTAGAATATTGAAACCGTCTAATATTTACGGACAATTAAACGTACATTCCAATGAAATAGGATTAGGCTTGATTCACGCTGTAGGTACGGCCACGCTCTATTCACGTTCCGATAAAATATCCTCAAATGAGAAACAATGTAAGCATTCGCACTATCGATAACGTTCAAGTCTCGCTCCAGTCACGATCAATCTAAAAGACATATTTTTACTTGTTTACGACCGTCCGCTCACGCTACGATCTCAGTCCGGTAAAATATATTAGAAACCGTGTAAACATTCATAATATCGATAAAGTTCGAGTTTCGCTCCAGTCTCACTTCGGTCTCGCTCCAATCAATCCGAATGAAATTTCGGCTGGTCGAGAACAATTTTAGACGGAAAATATAAGCGATTAATTAAATATTTAATTTAAATAATAACAAATAAAATTATTTTTTATCGAAAGCAGAATACAAAAAACTGATTGAAGCCTGACTGTAAGTGTGAACTTCATGTGAGCGTAACCGGACCGAGACCGGAGCGTGGCCATGCCTTTAGTGTGAATGAAGCCTTAAGAATAAACTTGCATAAGATCGACGACAACTAGCCGAGAAAGTTTACGAATTGAAATGAATAATACAATAGTAGAAACAGTCAACTAGTACGTGTATCTCGGACAAGAAATTACGACTGATACAAAAAAAAATATGATGCAGGCAGAACTACACCGCGGAATAAGCGTGGATAGCTTTCGGGAAACTAAATTACGTATCTAGAAACGACGAAATACAAATACATCTGAAGCAGATATAATCGGTGGATTATGCCTCGGTTTTTACATAACGACACCAAAAATATGGACTTTCGTAAAACTAAATATTAGAAGTATAATAAGAGCGCAAACAGCTTAATATTGAATATAAGACGGTCCGATCGCAAACGAAATACTCGGATACAGAAGAAAATCGGATTTTATAACGCGGTGGAGCAGATGGCTAAACTGAAGTAGAACTGAATAGGGAGCAAGTTGGACAAAACGAATGTTGGAATCGTGACCGTTTCGTAAAAGAGAAGAAACCTTGGTAGATCGCTGACCTGTTGTGGTATGACGATATAGCTGAGCTAGCGAGGAAAACTGAATTTACAAAACTCAAAAATCGGAACGAATTGAAAATATTGGGGAGAAACTACGTCCAGCAGTGGTGAAAGGAAAAAAATACGTAACTATATTTTATACGCGTAATGTTAAACTTTAAGTTTTTTTTTTTCATTGTACCGGCACCAAAGCACCGTAAAGAATGGCGATGAATAAAGTAATAAAAATGTGATTAATCTAACGTCTCCAGTGAGAAAATTAGATTCTCAGTGAGAGTATCATCAAATTTGGAGAACTTGGGTTATTTGACTACTATAGCGTTACGTAAGTTTATTATTCAAATGTTATCAAAATTATTTAAAATCGTTTACTCTTGTCGTTTGAACTGTTTCTTTTTCAAGTTATTGGAAGAACATTTCCGCACCATCTCCTCTTTTTTAATTGTCTTGTAAAATTATCAAGGGGAGTAAATAAATGCATTCTGCGGGCAAGCGGATTAATATTAAACTGTAATTTATCGGAAAACTTTTTATACTGGTTTACATAAACTTTATTGACATGTTGTGTATTTAGGTCATTATGGAGGGTTAAGTTAGATACAGATTTTAGGACAGACGTCATACGAAGTATTTTCGATTGTTGTCGCTGTATTCTCAATGTACTGCTTTTACATAAATTCAATTCCATATTTTCCAGATTGGAGCTATCGTAGTTAAGTGAATTTTTCTTTATATAAGCTAAGTTTAAAACAGATTTCCTTCCTAGAAGAGGATACAGCAGTTTTCTTTGTTTTAGCCGCATGAAACCGTCATGTTAGCCGTCGGTCAATATATACCCCCGGATTTCTTACATAGTTTGCTGAATTAAGCGTACGTTTTTTCTCTTGTTTACAACTTAGCAAAAATTCCACCTCCTCCTTTATTAACGTGCCTATTCGTAGACGATCTTAACATAGTAGCTGATAATACACATACAAAGAAATCTGATCAATACGAAATGGACTAATTTTCTCTGTTAAAAAAATCTGTATAGTGTATCAACGGTTCTACCTTTAACTCTGAACGATCCAATTCTACCGTTTAAAAGCAAAGCACCATAACCATCTCTCATATATATGCTCTGCGAAGCAAATGTAAAAAACTATGTCAATCGTAAAATACCTTTGTACACCCGACTTCGATATTGACTTAAAACGCTTAGCAACAGTCCATGAAATGCCTGATATCTCAAAATTAGACTATGACAGCAAAGTTTATTTCTGAGTTTCTAATAATCGAACGCTATTTTATATTTTCTTCAATGTTTATAAAAACTTCAATTACTTCCAATATATTGTTTCTAACTCTTTGTAGCCTTATCTTACTCATAATCTCATCAAAAAATTACATTACATATGCAATTAGTACTTGTCAAACAATTATTCGCGAAAGATATATACAAATGATCACTTTCTGGATGCTAAATCACGCAGGAATTACGAGCAGCGAAAGATTAATCGAGAAGCAAACTGTGCTTTTTTTTTTCTTCTATGCTCCCTTCTAATAGTATATCTACACGTACAGCATACACTTTCAATATATATATGTGCATCATTTCCCAGATAAAACGTCATTACTAAATTCACACACACACTATATATAAGCCGTCGGTACTATTAACGACGTGTTCGTGTGTAAATTTGTAATTTACCTTAACTCTAAATTTTAGATAATTTTTAAATTGATAATTTCCCTCAAACAGACCTCACCATGCAAATCACCTGAGTGCGATAGCGGGAAAAAATTATTAAACAACCTTAAATTCGGGGACATTAGTTGTAAGAATAGGAACAAATCTCATTATTTTACCTTAGTTTTGAGCATATCGTTTATATTATGCACACATATATATATATATATACAACGTATACACTCACACACATATATATATATATATATATATATATATATATAATCATTATATACTAAAAGCATCTGCTGCACGTAAGAGCTCATTCTGGTCAAACTTCCCGTTTTATCGTCGCATTGTGGAGTTCAGAAAATGTTAGTTTTCCTGTCCATGGGCGTATATTCCTGAACCATAACATTTTTCTTATATATGTGTATACATAAAATAAATAAAATGAGGCTGGTAAAATCCCTAACCTTTCCAATTGCCACGTATACTGCACAACCTGGACGATACGAAAAAAAAAACAGAAGTCAGACAAATAATTGGGTTGAAGATGTGGGTTTACAGGGGAGTATTACGGTTGTCACGGAGAGCGCATTCGACAAACGAGTTAATGATAAAAGAAATGAGGTTAATTGAACGCTGTGTAGATAACGTAAATAAAAATATCGTGTGATATTTTGGTTATATCATATAACAAACAGCATCACTGGAAAAATTCATCCTCGGAGGAAAATTGGAGAGTTTCAGATTACACGGGAGATGTGTAAAAATCAAATAACGCTATTAACTGGAAAACTAATAATACAGTTAACACGTCAGGCTGGACATGGAAACTAGTGGAAACGCGTAGTAAATGAAATTCCACATAGCTATAATATCACCCGGTTCTCAATAAGGAGAAAAGATTAATGGAATGGAATTGAATGGAATATATTATATATTCATATATATAATTGAAACTAAACAACGAAATGTTTATGTAATTTTTTAATTGTTACCTCAAAATAGAAGTACCTTATTTAACAACAGTTCTCTTTAGCTATCGTGGTTCTAACTTTTGGTCGTAAACCGAATAAACAAATTTCACTTTAACTGATTAATGAACTGCAATTTAAATAATTTAGTAACTTATTATTACTATTAGAGTTATTTAACAATAATAAATCATCTCTTGGCTGCCGTTGCATTTATATTATAAAATTGTATATATATATATATATATATATATATATATATATATATATATATATATATATATATATATATATATATATAAATTTGGTACATTATTCCAACGACTGGTTCGCTGTTGCTGTGAGAATGAACAAATTAAATCAAAACATATTTCAATGATAATATTAAAAAATTTCCAAAGTTAATAATAATAAGTAACATTTACTTGAAAATTCTTTAAAAAAAACTGAAAAATAGAAACAGTTACGCAATTCTAAAGCGACCGATCACAATAAACAGTATTGGACCACAACGGTAAGCAATATGATACATTCTTTCAATACGGTTCTCATGTTATGTAAATATTCGTGAATATGTGTACATATTTGCACGTGAAAATAGAGGTATATACACATTTAACAAGGATATATATATCCACGATTGTTCGTCAGTTTTCTGTTATAATTTTACATATACAGATATAAAACACGAATAATGCGTACATTCACGCAGACACACACAGACACGTTTATACATATATATATATATATATATATGCACGTACATACGTAATAGTGAAGGATGCTCCATCAAATCGTAAGTTGCGATAATCGAAAATTGTTCGCATATAGGATGGAATTACGAGTTCGGACAAAAATTAGGAGTTACCTGCACCAGATTTGCTCAAGACCGGAAGAAATGGCCCAAAATATGTGGTTAATACATGAAGAGACTACACCATGAAATATTGGTTGATTAGCTGAATATGATGATGATGACATATGACGAGAATTTTGTGTTTGTTAAAATTACAAAAAGTTTAAACGAATTTAAACGTCGGGGTGAGCGAAAATTTGAAAATCAAACCAGATATGAACGTGTCATATGTGGTAATACGATAGTAGAAGGAATAAAAGCTACGTTAAGATTCATGTTTTTTTTAGCATGTTATATATATACATATACATATATATAAACCTATATCGGTCCACTGCTGGACGTGGGTCTCACCAATCAATAAATTGGGGAGAAAATAGCCTACTCTCCCGTGCGGGCCAGGCAAATTGGGATACCAACAACACACAACACACTGAGCCGGCGGTCACCCATCCAAGTACCGTTGCTTAACTTCGGCAATTAGACGGAAAGCCGCCGTACTCAAATACTATTGTAAGTAAAACTAAGGTATAACGTTATGATGAAATATATATATATATATATTTGTGTGTGTGTGTGTGTGTGGGCAAATTCCCCGGATCATCATTTTCTACCACTCCGTACTTTGAAATGAAATAAGTAAGACGATGTTCATTTTCAAGATCTATTTCAAAATTCTTGGTCCCTTCGTCAAACACAAAAATTATAGGTTCTGCCAATAAGGGCGGATTGGATCGACTTTGAGACTAAAGCAAGCTGTGTATAAGGTATTAAGAATTTTTTTTTATTATTCGAAAGTGCCACATATATACTAAAATATATGGAATATAACATAGCTGTGTATGAGGTATTAACGATTTTTTTTTTATTATTCAAAAGTGCCATATATACTCAAATGTATGGAGTATAACATCGTTCAAATATCCACCGCGGCATTTCACGGTGGCACGGATTCGAGTTTTACCGCATATATCTGGCTGAATTTGAGCGATAGCATTGGTAATATTGACATTAACGGTATTGATTGATTGCTACTTATTGGTATTGACCTGCGACTTCAAAAAAATAACATAAGGAAAAGTCTAGCGGGGATCAAATTACATAATCTTGGTGGCTAATTCACGTCACATTTGCGAGAGATAACACTATCCTCAAATCGTCGTTGAAGCAGAATATCTATCATGGCGTATGTTGTGTGGCATGTAGCGTCGTCAAACTCGACATAGAGATTTAACATTTGTAACACAATAATAAACAACGGATTCGGTGTACGTACCACTAAAACAACATGGCCGCTATAGACTGCTCACATCGACCCACCCCAATTACGAAACCCTAAATATGACGTAACGAACATGACAGAAATCAAGAAATCATTTATTATTCGAGAAATATTTCTACTGCTGCAATCGGATAACCTGCGAGATTTCGGATATTGTCCGTACAATCGCTATACCGGATATAACTATGACGATGCTATTCATTGTCTGACCAACGGACACATACATACGCCCGCATAAACACATAAATGTAGGCACTTAACCATGTAAAAAAGGAATATCATTAGCGAGAAACGTTGTGCGTAAAACAGATATTTTAATTTTCCTCCGCATTTTATGCATATACAAACATACATTCATATATATATATATATATATATATATATATATAAAACATACGTGCACGCAAGACTCAGTTATTGGCCATTGTGATTAGCATAATAAAGGGGAGAGCGAATATTACATTAACGCTGGAGTAATCACTAGCTTGGAACGATAATGAATAAATGACCAAGCCATTGATTCAGAATTCATTGGTGTTGCCGTTAATTGAAGTTATATATGTTAGAGTTGTAGTTCCAGTTGTTTTTTGTTTCTTTTTTTTTATGACTTTCGACTATATCTTGCTAAAAATGCGATAAAAATAATTAACTGACGAAATAAATAGTAGATATGATAACAAATTTTAATTCTAATCTTGATACAGCCAATATATAAACGAAATAAATATTTATTATGGATAAGGTTCCGTTCGTTAATATTAAATAGTAACTGAAAAATCAAAAGGAGCTGTTAGAGATAATCTTCCCTCCTCCTCCACCTCATAATCGTCGTTCAACATCGTGTCCGATGTGTGGTGGTTATAAAATGAACACTTTGTTATAACTGTTCACGCATGTGTGCACCCCCTCGATGCCTTCAGATACTTTAATTTAGACAGTTTAACTATATTACGTACGTCCACTTTGTTGCCGATTGTGCTCATTCTTTCGCTTACCGTACGGTTTCCTTTGGACGACTAGTTTGCCCATTTTAGGGAATAATGCGACCGAAGAACTTCAACGTCTGTTCCGGTAATCGGCGTTCTTTAACTCTTTCAGTATAAATTTATTTATTACTTTTGCCGTCCAAGAAATTGGCAACATTCTTCTCGAACACCGTCGTATATTTCGTCGGATAAAAACCAGCTATTTCTGGTATCGAACTGCTATGATGCCACATTAATATCGTATAAAAGTGTTTTCCTGATGATCATTGCTGTTTTTTCAATGAATAAACTATCGTATTGATCATTTACATCGCGGATTTTTCCATTACACGAGTTTGCCTCGGCTATTTTATAATAAAGTCATTTCCATCAACAACGCACTCACGAATGAACAAATGTTAACATGCAATCGTGTTATTTTCCTTTAAAAATTAAACTTCAAGAACACGTCATAATTGATCATAGTTTTTGTATTTATTTATCTTTTCCACGGAAACATGGGCATGCTCGACTATAAGAAGAATGATTTAGTGTTTCAATTATAGTGAGAATCGTCTTGAAGCTTTCCTTGTGTTTTGACGAGGGGGGGAAATTTATGAAGTTTTCTTCGTTTTTGCCTTTTTCTACTATCTGTATTTTATCAGGAAAAGCTTAGCAGCTACGTGCTCATATCCTAGGCATTTATAGCATCTAAGTAGTGATATATGCTCCTGAAATTTTACCGATAACCACCCAATATGTAGAATTTTTACACTTTTTTTTTTTTAAATTTTGTTACTCGAACCGAGATCGGCGCCATGTTTAGTCTATCCGCTACATCTGTTGAGTTGATGCTTTCATCTCCGAATAGTACGATCGTTGGGTTAAAAGTTTTATTTTCTGTGATTTTAAAAATCAACGATAATAAACGTTTCTTAATCATTATCTTATTATTAAAATCGCTTATTGTCCGGCAAAATTGTATTTATAAATGAATGATTTCATCGGATACAAGAAAGAATAGAATACCTACTAAAATGTATTTAAATTTAAAGTAGTTAATAGGTTGTTTTTTTTTTTTAATTTATCGTATTATAGTTGTTTTATTTTTATTTTATTTATTATTTCTTTATTTTTGTAAAGTCGCTTGTATTTAGTTGCGCGCTAAGGTAACTTTAAGGACACGAATGTCTATGTACGTATAATAAATTATTCGTTGATTCGTAGAATTTTATATCGGAAAAAATGTTTTGCATCTTCTACAAGCTGAAACATATTACCGGTTTTTGTGTAACGTGATACTATATAATACTAACTCATATTTCTATAAACGAGGACACCTTTTCAAGAAATATCTGTATGTGTCTGGAAATAGATGTAAATTCTCAAGATGAAGTAGGCACAAAACATCGTACAGAGGATCGTTACATGCTGAGCGCAGTAATTTAAGGTACAGTTCGGAGCGCAATACTATTAAAGAAGGGCATTCGAAAAACACGTGGAATTACAAACTGCACGTCCCGTATAGAGTAGTAAGGGTTTCTATAAGCTGCATTAATGAACAGGCGGTGCGGCAACAAGTAATACCCGGATTGCAATCTACTGATAAGTACAATTCCTTTCCGCTTAATGTTTTTAAAAAAGTAGAAACGTGGAAATTTAGGAAGAGACGATTGTAATTGATAGTACCTAGTACGAGGCGACTGCTGTATACACCCCACATATGTCTATTCCCAAAGTTTCTCATGTTCCGACTGTATAAAATGTATGATATTAAGTGCAGAAATTAGACGGAATACTACTAGAAGACCTCTCTTTAGCTAATGAATATACAATTTCATTATCGGGGATTCCTCGATGTCTCGGTACCCATAAAAAAGACACAAATATGCCCAAAATATAACATATAATCGAAATATGCACTACATCCCAAACACGGCTAAAAACTGCGCTAGTACCTACCGGGTTATTTCTAAATATTAACGGGATATAATCAATACTTCCGTACATATTTAATAAGAAATTTTAATTCTTACAAATTTAGACCACCTCAGTATAAATATGATCACTGTTTTACAACGTAAAAAATAAAATAAAATTACTAATGTATACCCATAAAAAAATTCTATATACATGAAATCGTATAACAATGAACAAGTGTATCTGCAATATAGATAGACTTCATCGATAAATCATATCATACTAAACACACACACTAAACATAAAAAACAACCTCTCCGCCAACAGATATAGAGGTAAAACATCTACACATAAAACACACGCGATGAAGTACATTCTATGAAAAAACTACACACAGACTCTAATTCAGATATGTTTCCCCTTTTCTCGCCATAAATGAAAAAAAATTCATATATATATATTAAACGTTAGTTTCAAGTATACAATTAATAGACTGTTATAAAATTTTATAAAGATATTGGTTTAATTACATTTATCCTTACTAAACATTTTTCATGTTTCCTAATATATATATATATATATATATATATCATCATCATCATAAATGTAACTTGTTATCCTAAAGATATCGTAGTATAATGCGTGTAAGTAATTTACGTCTTCGTTTATAATTAAGTTTGTTTCGTTAGGTAATTTATTGAAAAGCACAGCTCCTGCATAAATTGTTTGATTTCTTAAACGAGTTTTGTTGAAACGTGGCACAAATGCAACAACCTCATTAGCCATTCTAAATAACGAATTTCAATAACTGCAATTTATATAACTGCAATACACTAAACAACTTGTTTCTACGGCGAATTCATTTCTGAATAAATTTTTCAAAAATGATCTTTGTAAAAATAGGATTGGGTTCATATAACATTTTGCAGCTCCTCCCCAGTGTATAATCCTATAGAACAATACAGATTGGTACAATGCTGGGTACAATCTACATAATTGCTGTGTACAGAAGTGTTACTTTAAATAGCGAAAGAGATCATGTAATTTTCTTAATTTTCCCATTATGTAGAGAAATTATTTACTTCGATTCAAGCGATGATCCATTAATACACTAAAATTTTTAGTCTCATACACTGTTCGCAAATCAACACTATCACTCAATGATATAGTTATATCTTCCCAGATATGCTGGCTTTGAAAAGAGTATACTAAAAACATTGTCTTCTTTTCATTAACAACCAGATGATGATGATAATAATAATAATAATAATAATAATAATAATAATAATAATAATAATAATAATAATAGTTCCTCTTGGATGATTTTCCATCATACAGATATGAAAAATAATAATTTGAAATTGGCATAGGCTAATTCAAGAAATGTAAAAAATGCTCCTAGGTTACGCGGTCCATAGCGGGTCAATTCTAAAAAGGAATAATAATAATAATAATAATAGTAATAATTTCAATTTCAATTTATTTTGATATTACTCACCATTGTGGAAACTTTTCAATTTATTGCAAAATCACACTTGTACATTGCAAAATGTACGTAATTAAGCAGTTAGTGTATTATGTTCGACCATACGCGTACCAGCACAAACAGAAACAATGGCAAAAATTTATAACTACTTCGTCGAAATAAATATAACGTTAATTTATTGCGAAATACACCGTCAGTTATTTACGCAATTGAACTTTTTACGTAACTGTAGGTGAGTCAGTTTCTTAAATTAAACCGCGTTTTAAGGGGGGGGGTGTACCGCATGGTGAAATTATGAATTATAATAATTAACCGCCATGTATCCCGATCCTCGGTGCGTTTAATAATCTCTTGCAGCGAAGTGATACCAGTGATAGTTTTGATTTTGATCATGTACCGCGTTGGGGTGGTCTTCCTCTTTGTCTGCAGCTTTCCGTCATTTCTACTGTGATTAGTTTCTCTGTCTCGTCGCATAATATGGCCAAAAAAAAAGGTGTCTATACGTTTCTCCACTATGTGCCGTAATCGAGTATCGACATTAGCTTCTTTTAAAATCACCAGATTGGTTCGTTTTTCAGTCCATGCGACCCTCAAAATTCGCCTCCAACAGTACATTTCGAAAGCGTCGATACTCCGGATATCTGCTTTGTTATTCGGATGCGTCGAGAAATACCGAGAACACGAAGGTTCTCACCGAAACGTACTTTGGTGTTCATGTTTATGCCGTGACGTTTCCATATTTTCGAAGTCATGCTAATGTATTTTTTGCTATTGCTTTCGACGTTTGATATTCGCCGTCGAGCTTCCGTGTTTTGTAATGAGTGATCTTAAGTATACAAATTTATCGACAATTTGCAGGTCATTCAGATATTGCCGGTTCTATATTACAAAGGCTAAGAAATCCATTTGTTTCATGTAGCCCACGTTTAATAGAAAATCATTCCTTATTAATACACGTAATGAACTTATTATTTATAAAACACTAATACCTTCGATAATTACTTAGTCCTGTTTGGTGTTCGATATCGAACGCTAGTCATAACAAATTGCAGCTCATTCGAAACATTAAGGCATACTAAATGCTCCCCGTTATGCTAGAATAGATTATACGCGTAATATTCTGAAATTATCTCGTGTTAAGGGGCGTAAATTTTTCGACGATTGCCCCGCATACGTGATAATGAGTTTACGATTTCAGTGTGCTCAGTTCATGTACATACATAAATACACCATACCAATTGTGTGATATAGCGAACATAAATATTACACGTAATTATTTTGTAAAGAAAATATATATATAATCATAATCAAAAGCAATAACATTATAACGTATCGTAAACACTATAGCGATCACTTATAAAGGAACAAAATTTATTTCAATAAAACAATCTGGAACAATACAAGCGCGTTAATTATTAAATAAAATCGTAAGCGACTAAGTATAAACAATTTGATACCAGTTCGATCAATATCATTATACACACACACACACACACAGTCGTATCGTCCTGACATACAATTGTACACATATATACTGGTAAACATATTTTCCTACATACCTGAATTAAGGAAATATATATAATAACGTTTCTGATCAACGAACCGTAAAAATGCGCAATAATCCTTCGGTAATACCGAAGCTAAATCTCTGGATTCACTTAAAATAAATAATATCAGTATTTCCCTCCGGCGACGTTTATAGTAAATCGATTTTTAATTCCCTAGACAACTTTGTCAAATCGTTTCAGTTAGATTATTAACCGCTGCATCTACGTGTCATCAGGCTTTTTTAATTTAACATTTAGGTCAATTCTGGCTTCTACGTGTTTTGTAAATTGTACGATCTACAAAGTACAATAATACGAGGCTCGACAATTAAGTAATAAGACTGATTTTATTGCCGCGCTTGTGGTAACACTGCGACCTTGAAATTTTTATGGTGTGTAGCGGCATCCTTTCCCTTTCCAACGATATGTTTACGGTCGCTCCAGCTGCAGTAGTTCGTCCGCTGTGTCGTGTTAAGTGAACGTGGGTTTTTAGTGCTCGACGCGAAAATGGAAGAACGAAATTTAGAGCAACACGTCGCGATAAAATTTTGTGCGAAATTGGGCGAAACCGGTAAAGAAACGTATTCCAAAATATTGAAGGTGTATGGTAGTGCTTCTCTTAGTCGTGCCCAGGTGTTTTTATGGCACAAGAAGTTCAAGGAGGGTGGTGAGAGTGTGGAAGATGAAGAGAGAGCAGGGAGACCAGTCGCAGTGCGAACCGACGAGAATACGCTGCGTGCGCGCCCTAATCCGCGAAGATCGCCGTCTGACGGTTCGAATGTTGGCATCTGAAGTCGGTATTAATCGTGAAATCGTTCGTCAAATTATAACGAACGATTTCGGGATGAGGAAGTTGTGTGCAAAAATGATCCCAAAAAACCTCACTACTGAGCAAAAACAGCATCGAATGGATGTCGCAGAAGACTGTCTGGAGCAAGTTGAAAACGATCCCACACTGTTTGATCGAGTAATTACAGGTGATGAAAGTTGGTTCTTTCAATATGATCCAGAAACCAAGCGTCAAAGCTGGCAAGGGGCTGTCTCCAAACGCCCCTCGTCCGAAAAAAGCTCGCGTTAGCAAGTCGAAGGTGAAAACAATGATCATTACCTTCTTCGACAGTCGCGGAATCGTCCACAAAGAATTCGTACCACATGGGCAGACCGTAGTAAATCATCATTTCTACTGCGAGGTACTCGAAAGATTGCGAAAACGAGTTCTCCGGGTGCGTCCAGAAATCGCAAACACTTGGATCCTTCATCATGACAATGCGCCGTGCCACACAGCCTTCAAGGTTTCGCAGTATTTGACCTCAAAAGAGATCACCCTGTTGCCGCAGCCGCCTTATTCGCCAGATATGTCACCCTGCGACTTTTTCCTATTGCCCAAAGTGAAATCGGTGGTCAAAAAGACCGATTTTGAGTCGATTGAGGAGATCCAAACGTCCGTGACGAGGGTACTCAAGGACATTCCATCCAAAAATGTTACCCAGCGTGGAAAAATCGCTGGGCTTTGTGTATAGCTGCCAGGGGATTAAAGAATTGGTAAATAATTTTTAAATATACGGCTTTTATAACGTCAGTCTTATTACTTAATTGTCAAGCCTCGTAAACCGAGTCATAATAATAATACTCCTTAAAATACGCTCATCAGTAAAAGAAGAATCGCAAGGAGTGGCAACGTTATAGATACCCTTCAAATCGCCAAATATACGATAAACTAATTAGGAGATTTTACGCAAACACACAAACATACACGTACACGTATGTGAGTAATATGCGTGCATCGATTTCTCATTACAAATTTAGCGTCGGTACATAATTATATTTAATAAAACGTAGATGTTTCATCGCAAAAAAAAAAACCCTCTAAAAAAATAATAAACAATTAATTTTACTCTAATAATTATTTCGTGTATACTTATCGATATGACTATTTCGATTCGACCAAATTATATTCGTCAATGAATAATCGAATCTCGAAAATAACCCGTTATTTTTAACGTCAATTTTAATGGACGGATTGCGACATATTTAATAAGGTTGTCGAGTGAAATTGTTTTTTGGTTTTTTTGTGTGTGTGTAATTTTCTAGACGCTATTCAAAAATCGTGAAAGCAACTAGAATAAGAACGTACAGTATTAGCTAAAAATACGAGTTATATCAAATGAAACTAGTAGACTTGAGGAAAGATTGTACTAGGATCATCTCGGAGGATAATGTATTTTTTTGTTTGACCCAACTTACTCGGCCAGTTTAAACCTTTACCGCGGTGGCATAGTTGCTAAAGTGCTCGACTGTCAACTCGATGGTCGGAGGTTCGAAATTTTCATCATTATTTTTATCACGGACAAATCAGTGGCACCCCGCTCCGTATAACATCATATGCACGCGCATCTGCGTCGCATATAAATAGTGCCTTGAATGCTAGCTTATTTTGTACGTAAAAATAAATGTACAATAGCTAGTCGCGACGTTCAACAAATACGACGATGATGACAGTTAATGTATTTTAAAACACAGTGCAGCTACGTTTGATAAATTTATATAATGTAACAGAATGGGTCGGAAACAATTCAATACTCACAGGTAATGTACGCCGCTTTGGTAAAAATATTACATAACAGCTCCTCTCTATGCTTTAGAAGTTTCGGGGACAAACCCAAATTTGATGCTCGATACAGTCGTCAACATGGCACGTATCACTCAGAAATTATGCATCATTTAGCAAGATGTGAAGGAGAGAGATTAGTACGTGAAATAAAGTCGATATATAAACCCCTCGAAACGTTCTGGTATAATTGAAACCATGGTTTCCTGGAAATCGTATGTATCAAAGCGAGGTATTTTTTCCCCTTTATTCCGACTTTCGGCGGTGTAGTACTGTTGAAAATCCATTATTAAAAATTGTTCGATCTTTTTGGTAACATATCAGTCCAATTCCATTTAATATTCTCGTAAGGGACACTCGATAAATTATAACGCATTAATTCATCTGGTTTCCAGTAATACCACAATCAGAATGAACCCACTTAAACTTTACTCTAGATCCGCGATTATAAAACTGAATAACACGATGTGTCTCGCATCAAATTGTACCTTGGACATTTTGAGTTTTGAGAGCTTAGACAATTGTAATAGGGTACTTAAGGAATCGGAGATGATTAGAATATTCTTCAGATATTTCGGTGAATATTTAGTTTTCGACAGAATACGAAAGATGTTCTAGTAGAAGATATTTTACGGTCACGTTAGTTACACATACGACGTTCTCTGCGATCAGCTCTGTGTCGCCATATATACTTTTTGATGATAGATGGAAATATTCTTCATTCGTCCAATTTTACCGCCAAGCCGAATTTTAACTAACTTTTTACGTCGTCGGAGGGTGTGTTTTTATGTTTAAAGGGGGTGGAACATTTGTGAACGGCCGCAGTTTTATTTTATTTTATTTTTTTTTTTGGGGGGGGGGAATTAACTTTTATTTCTTTTTTTAAGTAATTTTACATCAGACATCTACTTATCGAAAAAAAAAAAAAAAAACTTAATTAAAAATAAGCGATAAGAAGCGAATATTATACGAATCATTTACCTGAAAATATGTCTATTCAAACGGACGATTTTGTTGGAATTCTTCCGCATTTTCTTTTCCTGAAATCAGATTATTCGAATATTGAAATGAAACTTGTATTGACGCGTTATATATGAGCAGTTAATCCCTTAAAAAGGCTTATACGTATAGGCACGTAGCGAGACATATTCTCGCAGTGTAGTCAGGCTGCTCCACTCTTTCCCGCATGCTGTACTCATATACGCGTATATTCGGTTTACACACATACGACAACACACGTACAGAAATTATGAAATAATATTTGTCGCGTGTTCGTATTCTTTCTTACTGCTATCCGTTATTTCGTACAAATCTTCGCCGCACGAAGGATGTATGCGCGATGTAGATTTGAGAACGAAAACATTTGAGTCATCGCCACGTCAAGTTAAACATAAAAGTGCCTTCCTTTTCTTTGTGAAATTTGTACGAAAAAGTGCGTCTTTTTAGATAAAAACGTCTATAAGTTTCACTTTTTTCTTTCCCCCCCTGAGGCGCGGATACTTTTTTGGAAACTTTTTACCATATTTCTCTTTACGTACGGTCATAATGGTTCTCGGTCAGTGTTTTCGACACGAACCAGTCGGCCGTATTTTGAAATATATCTACACAATTGACGAGTTTATAAAATAAAGATGTCTATAAATTAAAATATACTAGCGATCCGTTAAATACTCCTCTCGAACATCACTATTCCGAAAAGGAAATGTTCGCTACCTCCGGAGACTGCTGCTAACGATTTCGGTGACGTTGAATTAATTATTTAACGAACATAGGGAAAGGAATATCGTCGTAATAATAGGGGAAGAACTTTTTATGTTTAACATAAATTTTCTTAAAACGAAATTTAAATAGTGCGAAAAAATTAATAAACGAATCTCTGAATTCTGGCGAAATGCAATTTAATTATTTAGTCGGCTGCATCGTTTAAATCTTACTCATTACTTATTTTTTTTTAAAAGAGAAAAAAGAAATCCCCGTAAATTTATAACATACGTCCATAATTACCGCGTATATTATTTACGATTAATTATTCTTATCATTCTATATTACGAAGTCGTCATGATAGCTTAGTGGCTACAACACGAACTTCCATAAGGAAGGTAAAATAAATATATAAATATATAAATAATCCTAATGTTATGGCGTGGTATGCGCGCTAGTATTAATGTAGTACAAAAACACGCGGGAGCTGCATTGTGTCCTGACAACGAAGCTATTAAGTTCTCCCGGGTTGTGTGTTTTTTAACTATGCTCTAACGTCATATTACGATTGTTTTATAAGCAATTTACACCGTACAGTAAAATATGCATAGGTAAGTAGTCGTCCACCTCCGATACGGAGACGGTACTAATAATGATGACGATTATTATTATTACTATTTGCCTGGTCGTTATTAATTATTATCCGATATTTTGTTTAAAATTTGCCTAACGTTCGAAGTAATTGATTTGCTCGTAAAATGATATTGCGTTACTTCAACGATAATTGTACCGCTAGCTTACGTAATAGGTACACGTTTCAGTTAATTTTCTAGGAGAAAAACGACTAACCCCTCCGCCGTGAATACAGATATAATTGATAATGAAAATAGTAAAAATTATTGATGGTTTGCGTAACGAGTATTTTCAGTCTACGCGAAAGGATTATTGTTGATGCGTTAAGTCACATTATTTTTTCACGCTCCACATATTTTTTTTTCTTCTATTAAAAAATAAATAAAAATAAAAATCTGTACATCGATTGGATTTCCAATTATACTTTCTTTTTTAGTTATTTCTGGGGGGAGATTATTTTTTTAAAATTAATAAATACAGTTTTCGACTGAAACGTTATCCATTAGGAATGTATGCAAAGAT
Source organism: Coronaproctus castanopsis (assembly GCA_032883995.1). Lineage (NCBI taxonomy): Eukaryota > Metazoa > Arthropoda > Insecta > Hemiptera > Monophlebidae > Coronaproctus > Coronaproctus castanopsis. The sequence continues at coordinate 26,965,482 of CM065054.1, forward strand.
AGCAGTACAGATTATAAATAGTACCGTGTGTAAGTCGTCAGACTTTGAACTTTAAAACTAATGCAATTTATAAATTGTAGCAACGATGTCCGGCGAAGAAATGGCTAGACGTTTAACAGAAAAAGACACGTAATAAAGCAGAACACGCTCTCTATAGGACTACGAAAACAGATTTTCAAATCTCATAAACATGGGCAGTGACACTGTACACGGCGCGCAAACACGTGGACTTCAAACGAAGAGATTTACAGAAAATTGAGACTTTTGAAACTGGTTAAAAATGTTGTGGGTTGGTAAAATTCCAAATAAAGAAATTTCTAACGGAATACGAACGGACATTTTGAAAACCATTAGAAAAACAAGAATTAAATAGGAAGCAGATGTTATAGTAGGAAAAATATCATGCGCATCCCCAAAAAAAAAAGGAAGACCAATATAGACACGCTGATGAACACTATCAAGAAACAAGCGAACATCGAGAGCTATGTTGAATGAAAAAGGCTAACAGACTTGAATGAAAGGAGGCGAACCATTCCAAGGACTGATACACCGATCGATGATAACAAGATATCTTTCCATATATACAAATTATATTATATAGGAAATTGTATACGTGTAGAGCTGTCAAACCTTCGCGTTGTTAAATTTCTGATTACCACAAATAACTTCCGTAAAATTTACACATCGTTACTATTGTCTCGATAACAAATCAACAAACTAGAATATTCAAATTATTAATTTTCCATCGACTCCCACGAACGTTTCAAAATTAAACTGCTATTTTAAATTAACGTTAAAAAATTCTAACATTAACAATAATAATTATGACGATAAAAATGTTAACAAAAACATACTTTACAAATAGACGAAAACGTATGATAGTTTTCATTCATATACATTAAACTCCAAAATCAATCTTACACTGTCGATACGTTTATTATTATTAATAATTTCGTATACGAATAAAAAACGTTTTCTTTAACAAAAATAAATAAATAAATAAATAAATAAATGAAAACAATAATCTATTAATATGAATGAAATCGATTGTCTTTCGCACAAGGACGTTTTGGCATCGTATGACTGTGACGATTGTTTTCCATCCTACTTCTATCTTTTTCTAGGTGTAATACATACTGCACAGTAAGCCCAATTAGGACCTTCAATTAATCTGATCATCACATTAGACGTCTTCCTTTAGGGCACTTTCCAATTATTTTACCTTGTATAATATTTTTCTACATCGACTTCTCGTTTCTTACTACGTGCACAAAATGTAATTCGTCTAAAACCGATGCGCCAGGTTTCGAATAATTTTAACTTTGTGTTCCGCGTTAAACGCGTGAGGTAGACGCCCCTAGCATTAGCAAGAGTCGCAATTACGAGACTTTCGATATCGTGAATAATAATCATGGAAACAGCGTAGTTTTCAATATATCACCCAGCGAAGTATCCTTACTTTTTATTTAATCCGGTTATTATAAAATTTTATTTCCTTAATTTCTTTATCGAACAATGTGAAAATGTTTCTTAATCACCATCTTAACAGTGGCGATCAAAATAAATTAAGTCGTCTTAATTGTACGTTACAATCCGCGAAATTCACTTACATATTTTATAAGAAAATTGCACGATTTACCTAGTAGTTGAGATACTATATATGCAATTTTAATAGCTCACTATAGAAATAATATCTGTGAATGGTAGATTTTTTGGTGAAATAGATAAATTTTAATAATTGCAATCATTTTATAAATTTTAACTTTATTTTTTTTTAGTGAAAAACGTTTCCTTTCGTTTTGATTCTGGTAAAATTAATAATTCTGCAATTATATATATATATATATATAAGAAAATGCCAATTAATCTGAAAAGGAGATTATATAATCGTTGTGTACTCCCAGTCCTTATATATGCTGCAGAAACATGTACATATAAAAAAACAAATATACAGAAAATAGGAAAGACTCAAATTGCACATGAGAGAATGATGCTCAACATCATATTATCGGATCGATGCAGAAACACACAGATACGTGAATTAACGAAGTTAGATGACGCAGTGGAACGAATTACTAGAATAAAGTGTAATTGGGCTGGTCATGTAGCCCGAAGAGATGACAACAGATGGTCAAAGCGGGTCATACAATGGTGGCCGATAAATAAAAGAAGACCCCAGGGTAGACAGAGGAGACGATGGTACGATGATATATCGAAGGTAGCCGGGAACCAATGGTTACGAAAGGCACAGAACAGAAATGAATTGAAAAAATTCGAGAAAGCCTTCATCCAGGAGTGGATAGATAAAGGCATATCGTTATATCGATATATATATATATATATATATATATATATATATATATATATATATATATATACGGTCAGGAATTAAAAAGAAATGACGAATCAACTACGAGTAATAAGTGAGAAGAAGGATCTTAAAATAACTGAGGAAAAAACGAGTGTTATGTACAGTAAATATGCTAAGAAAAATGATAAAATAAAAATAAATAACGTAAGAATTAAAACAGTGGACGCACTTATATACTTGGTCCACAACATAATGGCAAATAATGACTTCAAAAATTAATTAAAAAGAAAATATTAGAGGACAAGAGAATTCCTACATGTTTAAAAAAAGAAAGGTGTTGAATCAATGCTTGCTGCCAGTAATGGTATACACTACAGAAACATGAAGCATAACTAAAGGCTACTTAAATTGATAAAACGCAACTGAGAAGAAAATGTTCGGGATAATTTTACAAGATAAGGTAAAAATATCCGAAATAAGGAGGAGAATCAAAGTGAAATATGCTGCCCCAGAAATTTTAAAAAACAAATGGAGATAGGCAAATAGCTAGATTTGATGACAACAGCGGTTAAATGAAATAAGTGGCATTTAACGAATAAAAGAAAAATGGGTCGACCACGCACACGGTGTTAAGACATATTAAAAAGATAGACAAAACGCGTGAAAATATAAGGAAGAGGTCTATTGCAGTAGATTTCTTCTTTTTCTTCTTTTGTCATATCCGTTCAGCGGATGCTGACGACCAAACTGTCCCATGCATATCGATCTCTTGCCGTGTCTATTAGTCTTCTTATTTCTCCGATTCCCGTCCAATCTTTTATATTCTGCATCCAGGATAACTTCGGTCTACCCCGACTTCGTTTCCCTGCTATTTTTCGTTGCAATATTAATTGCAGCAACCCATAAGACGTGTCCTAGATATCGAACTTTAGTTGTTCTTTTATAATTGCTAGTAGTTCGCATTCCTATTATTCGTTTGTTTATTTTTTTTTTTTAATTTCAAACCTACAAGTAAAGGATAGTTTAAATAAGTTTCTTTTTCTTAAAATGAACTATAAGATTCCGCGAATTTAGAATTTCTTTTATAACGAATATTAATAATAATAATAAAACACTTCGAATTTGAAATCTACAAGACCTTCACAACTCGTCGGTGATCAAACATTTAAAAAATAAATCATCTCATTCGTTACACGAGAATCGGGAACGATATAGGTTTCAAATTGTATCTCATCCGTTCATGTAACGTTCGCGGTCTTTAACCATCATTATATAAACTTCCTGTGTTATACGTCAATGATCTGAATACGTTGATGTTTAAACGATATACAATCGATGCACATACGTCGTTATACCGTAGATAGTTCCGAAAGTGAGGGAAATTGTTCGAGAGCGGACTATCTATACCGGATGCGGATTGGTTATATCCTGTCACATTATATATATATATATATATATATATATATATATATATATATATATATGTATGTATATTATTAGCGTTAGCTTTAACAAATATGGCGCATAATCCAATTATATAGAAACCAAGGATTTTTATAGAAAAGAAGATATAAATCAGGACGATGAACTCAGCATTCGGGAATTATCAGATATGTATTATCGCACTTAAATCATTTTTAACGGAAAAGATGACCTCGTTGGTTATTACATTTACACATTAACAACGGTCACGTCGTATTAAAATTATGTCCTAATTTTTGTTTCATATCCTGTCCTCGAATTGCTCGAACCTTTATTAAACACATACAGATATTTGCGTCTTTTATTACAACGTGACACTTTTATACTGTTTAGCCAAGTTCATTCGCAGACGGCAAATTTTAAAATGCAGGGTTCTGTTTTTGTGTTTGCTTTTTTTGAAAAAAAAAAAAAATTATCACTGCAAAAAATATTTAAAAAATCGCTCCTGGAAGTAATAATTCCATTAACGTATATTTTTAAAGTATTTTTTTTTTGTCCAGTTTCACCCTTTGGCCCTAACATCAGATCGGGTCCTGCCCAAATTACAAAAATAGAGATAGCTTTATGTCTGAACGTAATTATTCCAACCGGGCACTGTCCTACACAATGGAAATATAGTAATGCTGAAAAAACCGGGTAAATCGCGATAATGTATAACATCATCTAGATATCGATTACTACCAATTCTTTCGAAGGTATTTGAAAAATAAAACCAATCCTTGGAGAAAATAAGGTAATACCGATTAGTAGTATTTAGATTCAGAAATTGGTGGAGCAACTAGATCGTATAGTCGATGTTATTAATGTTGAAAATAACGCATCGCATTGTTTCTATATATAGAAAAAGCATTGACAGAGCGTTCATACAGGTTTATTACATAAACGAAAACAAAATCTGCCGTATCAACATTATCTCTTTCTTTCTCTTCAGTCGTCAGCCCAGATTCAGAAATTGGCAAGGCAAGGTCGAGCAACTACATCGTATAGTCGATGTTATTAATGGTAGTTTTGAAAATAAAAAGTATCGCATCGCACTGTTTCTAGATATAGAAAAAGCATTCGGCAGAGTATTGCATACAGGTTTATCGTATAAACGAAAACAAAATCTGACGTATCAGCATTATCTCTTTGTTTCTCTCTTCAGTCGTTAATCCGATTACGGGCGTCGTGACTATTCGTCACGATTTGGTGAATTGGAAAACCAACTGTCGTTACAAGATCTTATTAATATAGGTAAATTCGTAATTGTAATCAGCATTATACGTCGTTAAAAGATATTTGTCAAGTTTTTTCAATTTATTTGTAAATGATGCTCACTCATAGATATATAAACTCCGGTGTGTCAGAAGGCAGTTTACTCGGGGGTGCTATCGTATTAGATTTACATGGGCGATTTTTTCGACAACACGCATACAACAAGGACTATGTTTGCTAACGACACGGCGATATTATAAATACATGCTGACCCTACTGTCGCGAGTGAACACCTTCACAATCATGTTATACATTTGGAGAAATGATTCATCAATTTATGGGAATTCGCAATAAATAAATCTAAATATCTTACGATCACTCTGAACGGATCATTTCAAATACAACGATTCCAACGTCCTCTAAAGTAAAATACTTAGGTCTGCATCTAGATCGGGGTTTTAAAAAATCATATCCTAGTCAAGGAAAACAGTTCGACCTAAAATCTCGAAATATTAACTACGTTACATCCGATAGAAACCAAAGTTTTATTGTACAAAGCTATAAACTTATATGGACACACGGAATAGACATTTGGGTAACACCCAGTAATTGCAATATGAAAATAATCCAACACTTCTAAACAAAGATTACGAATAATATAGTGGCTTGCATAGAAATTACGTTAGTAACCGTATTGGTAAATATATTCAGCGACTACAGCATCGTGTTAATCCATTAACTGCCGATCAATAAAATCACCACACAATTCAGACGGTTCAAAAAACACCCTCAAATGGGTTATTGCTGTTAACTCAAAACGAATTGCTATCGGACAGTATTCGATTTAATGACAAAAACAACACTGCTACTTAACTCGAGGACAGATTGTAAGCAAAAATAAAGAGAAAAAAAATTGAATTATGAATACTTTGCCTCGCTCTATCTTTAAATGAGCAAACTCGAATAGATAACGTCTAGGAAATATTTCCATTTAATCTTTTCGTTTATAAAAATACCCAGTGGTCCTCCGAGTCATATTTAATTGTGGAATATTTAATTAACCGGCGATTACGTGTATTATTCGTTTCTATTCAATACAAGCCCTATAGTTGACAACATTATTAGTTAGCTTTTACGATATACACGCATATTATTAGTTCTTCCATTTCTCTATAATATCAGTAGATTTCCTATTTCTGTTTTCCTAGCGTGCGTTATGAAACAATCTAAAATAAGTTAATTCATTGTTAATCTGTATTAGCTTAAAATAAAATAACAAATAATGGTTAATCGACAATTAACCGAAATTTCGTGTGTTAATACTCTGTACTTGCGATATTATTTGACATTAATGTCTTCCTAGTAATTCACTACCATTCGCAACCGTTTGCAAATATTTATAATCCGATTAAAAAGGTATTTCTGTGATCGAGCGGTTAACAGTTCGATCAGGCGATAAAATATAACTTTGAAATCTGGCGAATACCTTATAAAATATAAAAAATTTCTAATTTTTTAAAAAGCCGCTTATATCAATAATAAAAACTATAACTGCAATTTTTATCCTTATATATTATTATACTGTGTAACAAGGTAAAAGTAATATAGCGACCTAATCGACATCTGTCGTAATTGTAACGTAGTTATAATAATGTGTTAATTTTCACACCAGAGGGCGTCTATTACTTATAGGTTTACTGGCGTACTCTTCACAAATTACCATATTTGCGGATGATGTTGTCATTAAAAGAAGTTCTAAATCAATGGAAAACCGAAATAAAAAACTAAATCGATTAACGTACAAGTTTACCAATAGAAAAATTCTATACCCATCAGTAAACCTTAACAATACATAAATTACTATTATAAACAGTATTAAACATTTATTATATATTTATTTATTTATTTAATGAAGCCACACAACAGCTAACAGCCAATTATAGTGTAGGCTTATAAATAAAATAATACAATGAATAATTTTTTCTGAATTATAAAATTAAAAGTAAAAAAATAAAATACAAAAAAAATACATTGAACACATTCACCAGCCTCACACCCATTAAACACACCAGAAAAACTACACGCATTCACAAGTCTCACACTCATTAAAACATACATCATTCACACCCCATTCACACAATCTTACTCGAAATAAACGGATGAATAATCTTTAACAAATTAATAAATACAATATAAACCTTAACGTATATACTACATGTACATTAGTGAACACATATATCAAACACCCACCACATAATAACAATCTAGAACCATTGGAATAGACAACAGCGAAACTCCTGTTCTCATCGCCAAATATGTTCGGGAAGCAACTTATTAAAGACATATCTGCTATCAAAGTATATATCCATACAGGGAAATATGTTCAAAAGAGAATTATACAAGCGGAAAGCTGACGGTAACGGAGAACTTAAACCGAGGTTTGTTCGTGCACTCGGCTCACTAAAAAAAAAAGAGATATTTCATACGCGCGTCTTTACTCTTCTTTCGAGCTCGATTTATTACTCAGTGATAACAAAATCAAACAATTCAATAATAAAATCGACACTTTAACGTATAACTTAATCTGGTACATATCGATACGTCATAATGAGAGGTCTTTGACATTAAACGTGAAAACACCATATATAGATGAAGAGAAAAGAACTTAATATAAAAGTTAGATAATTAAAATGACTACTGGGTAAAAAAAAAAAAAAAAAAGTTTAAAAGCATCCTTAAATCCGTGTGGACGTACGATATAGAATTGTAGGGGCTGCTCAAAACCAACCGATATTCAAATAATTCAGACAGTTTAGAATCAAATTTTACCTCTAATCACGGGAGCCCTTTTGATATGTTTCTAACGCAACTCTCCGCCCGCAGCAATCTGAAGATTAAATTACGTACGAAACAAATTTACCTGAACTCATTTGGCCCGATTAATAATATCACATCCTCTAACCGTTATAATTAAACTAGTTGCTTAAATTGCAATGGATGAAAAATTTAAAAAAAAAAACACATTTGTGCCTCGGAGCGCACGGAAGAAGTGAAACTTAAAGACGTTTTAACTAAATTCAATACCGATTTTTTTTTTTAATTTTTTATGCGTGTATATATAATATAAACACATACACACACACACATATATATATAAGTCTACCTATGTGTATAAGTCGACTCACTTAACGCTAGGAAACGTGGTTTGAAAGACGTGTGTTGGCAGTGCGGTACATGCGAACGGGATATATATGTATCCGTTTGTTATTTCGTTGAAACACCTAACGCAACAAAACGTGGTTTGATAAGCGGGCGTTGGTATATATATATATATACCTATATATATATATATATATATATATATATATATATATATATATATATATATATATATATATATATAATATATATATATATACCTATATATATATATATATATATATATATATATATATATATTATATATATATATATATATATATATATATATATTATATATATATATATAGTAAGTCTATTATCTACGCTCTATAAATGTTTTACCTATATCAAATAGACTCGAAGCAACACTAAATAATTAACAAACAATTGAGCAAGCTGGATACAGGAGAAACTACAAATCACATACAAACTAAAACGACACTAATAAAAAAATCTAAATATAATATACCACAGTGGATTTGGAAAATACTTTTCACTCGATAAACTTCCGAGGAATTTTAAGAGCAATAGAAAACAGCGGGATAAATAAGCAATATATACACTTCATACAAACTATGTACGAATTAACAATAAAACTACACGACTTAACAGAAAAATTTCAGATCAAGGAGAGAATGAGACAAGACGACACTGTTTCGGCGAAATTATTTAATGCCACCCTCGAATTCGCCCTAAAAAATCTTCAGTGGTAAACCAACGGTATAAATAAAAATGGAAAATATATAAATCATCTTCGTTTTGCGGACGACTCATATTAATAGCAAAAAATCAAGATCAACTCCAGAAAATGATGCATGAATTAGAAAAAGCGCCGAACGAGATTGGTTTGTGAATAATCCTAGGGAAAACGAAAGTTGTCAAATATGAAGAAGACAACGGAAAAAACATGAACATAAATTTAAAACAAGCTGCCACACGGTAGATACCTTCATATGCTTAGGGAAAAAATGGACATATACCGGAGGTTAAAAGAAGAATTCAACTCGGATGGATTTTCTTTGGTAAAATTAAAAAGATTCTACAAAGTAAAATTACTACGTCTTATCTATAATAATAACGAATAATTAACTACTTAAATCACTTTTAAATAAGACAATTAAATAACAAGAAAATTTATCTCGAACAAATTTTTAAACTATAACTTCAAGCCATAAATTTCAAATATTCTTATAAAATTGAATGAAAGCATGCCTGTTTTATTAACACTAGGTTGTGAATAACTAAATCACGTTCGAAGTAGAATAGCGTTATCTAAAACTAAACTGATATTAAGACACATGCTTACGATTATTTTCATAGTATTATTCCTCTGGTACTCCGCTTAAATGATTAATAACCGACTATAATGGTCTTAATACTATATTTGAATTAACCATATTGACACGGAAATAATAGTAAAATCAAAACAAGTGTTTATCATAATGTTGATTATTGAACATAACCTATTACATTTTATTTCAAACAAATTGTAGCACATTAGCGTTTAACAGACTTCATAATTCTCCCTACAGTAAGAATGACGTGTATAATGTATGATTGAAACGGTTAAATGAAAGCTAAATATTTTTAATTACTAATATGCTTATCATCTAAAATTTGAAACAATTTGAGTGTCTATGAAAATAAATACATCTTCATTCAGACACATATTCGTCAACTTTCTTCACTATATTGACTTCAAAAATTTAACGACGAATATATTAAGAAAAAAACAGCATTTACATAATAAAAAGTAATAAATTGTTTAAAAAGGATCTTATCAATACCATTTTAGATTAAATAGTTTGATTTACGCAACTTCAAATTCAGTGATCAATTTTTATACATCAGAACAATTCATGAAAAACACAAATTAAGTCAGTTATTTCACTCAAACCAGCGGTAAAAATTTAAGTATCTAGATGTGAATTAGTTTAGACATGAACCGAATAATTTGGTACTATTCTATAAACAAAAAATTTTTTTTTGTAATGCTTAAAATTCGCAAGCAACATTTACAACAGTTACGTCTTACTTAAGAAAATTCAAAAACCAAGATCAATAACAGCAATTATAAGTACAGTCAAAAAGTGCGACAGATGAAACATTTACATTCTATTTAATGCATTTGATTCGTGTTCAAAAACAACCACTAATTTAAACTATCTGAAAACTTTGTTCAATATAATCATACATAAGCAACGCTAATTAATGATAAAAGACGCAAAACAAATAATTATTACGTATCTCAAATAAATATGTCCGACGAAAATATACAGACACAGACTACAACTTACCAATTTCTAATTCAACAATAGGATCTGAAGTAATGACAAATATTTTTCGTATAATCTATGAAATATTTAGAATGCCTAAAAATATTTAAGTTGAATAACAATTTATACTTTTAGTTTTAAATTTTAAACGTAGCTCTAATTTTAAGTTTTTAACGTTTTAATATTTCAGAAGATACGGCTTTCGATTTAATCAATTTTCAATTTCTGTGTCTTATAACAGACAAAAATATATTGCAGCAGTTATTGTTAAATAATTAAAGTTCCGAGTTAATTTATTTATCAAATTGAAAATATAAGGCAAATAAATACACATGACACAGAGATAAGTAAAACTACGTTTATTCAATGTGATAAATTACTCAAAATTTAATTGCTTATGTTAAGAAAAATTTCTAAGCCGAATCACATTTTATACACTTTTTAATTTTAAATTTTTAACAACTCTAATTTTAAGCTTTAAACATTAGAATTGAGACTTCTGTAATATAGGAATATTCAGCGGCTTTTTATTTAACATTCGCATTTAATAAGTTATCAATTTCTATTTTATAACAAATATATATATATATATATATATATATATATATATATATATATATATATATATATATATATATATAATTGTTGATGAATAAAAAAATCCGCATTGTTTTATTAATCGAATTGAAAATATAAAGTAAATGAACTAACAGGACACAGTTAACGATAATAAATAAGTTTATGTTTATTCCATGAGGTAAATTAAAATTACCCAATAGTCAATTCGTTATATTCTAAAAACACTAGTAGTTTGAATGTAAATAATACGTAACCCGGAGCAATGAGTAAATACGATATGATCGTAATAATCGATATTTTTTTATATTTTCATATATTGTTATTCGTTATCAGTTTTTGAATTTCTTGTATTTGAAACGTCCATTTTCGATTGAGTGATAGTATTTCGATTTTTCTCATACAATGGAAATTTATTATTCACTCGTGCTAACTGAAATTTATATATTTTTATTACAGCCCAGACGACATGTAATCAAGGTCTCGGCAGAGTTGTGTACGAAAGATTACCAGATCAACAATTACAAGGCTTTGACGACGATGTGGTACGTTATATTTGCTTGTTATTTAATGATATAAATCACATTTAAAACTTTAAAACTTTATATTCCGTAATTGCCAGTAAATTATTTTACACATTCGCTAAAGCTAAACTAATTTGTCAAAATTGATATCATATATAAGATGTAAATAATATTCGTTGGACGTATTAGACTATGAAAATTCGAAGAACTTATATATATATATTTAAGAAAAATATACATTATTCATTAAATGGCGAAATACCGAATATACTCGTTCCACATTAAAACATTTATAGGAGATTTTTTTTTTTAATGTATTGTTAACGATTATTATAAATATTAACGAAACTATTTAAATTTCATGCATTATACTAAATTATATTGTTTACCTATGTAACTACTAATCTATCATAATATTCACGTACAAATTCTTGAATGTTTATCAAGTACGAACATAAATTTGTTAAATACTTTTATTATATGTTCGGCTAATTTTGTATGTTGATGTATCGAAGAGTAGTGATTTTATAAATTACAAATAAAATTCAAAAGTTTAATCATTATAAAAACGAATAATTTTTTGTTGTAGTGATTAAACTGAGTTTTTATTTGTAATTTTGTATGTTTATTTAAATTTGTATTATATCTGATAGCGGATATATTACGGACGGTTTTAGATTACGCGATATACTTAATTGACGCTATTCACAACTATCGTTAGATACAAGTACTCTTTTTTTTCAACATATCCATTTTGCTAGATTATATTTCGATTTAAATGTTTGAGCTGTTTAAATATTATTATCAAATTACTCACCAATCCTTTAGTCGACGATATATACGAATATTTTTTTGTAGACCGAAATAATTACTGTTGCTGTTTCACTATTTTTAATACCGACGAAACACTTACGAAAAAACTGTTTTGTATTTTTCATTAATGACACACACATATATATATAACAATTGAAATTTGTTGCATCATATAGCGTTATTACAATTGGTACAGAACACAATCATAATAATGTTCCCGCTTTTTTTTTCATTAAGTCATAAACATGATTTCCCTCCCTTTTTGAAGTACTGTATGTACGAAATGAAGATATGAAAATATTAATTATCATGCAATACAATCTCTATACTACATCGGCTGTTATGTATATAAAGAACTGGTAAACGTCAAATGTTCTACACACGCTGAAAAATACAAAAATACATTTAACGTAAAAAGTTATATTAAATATTTTTATACTGGTCAATCAGTGGTACTAAATCTATATTAATATCAACTCGTGTTTATTTTCGCATTATTTGAAAATGTATTATTTAAATAATTGAAAATATCTGCAATTTACAAAATGTTTTAAACTATTTATTTTTATTTTTTATTTTCATCACAGGTACGGGATACTGCTCCACCATTTAGAGTGTTGGAAAAGTGTCAAGAATTATGTTTACGCGATCGAACGGCCACTAATAACTTGGTTCGTACTTGCACCTCTTTCGATTTTCAACCAGGAAGTAGAATCGCTTCATTTAGCGGTATTGTTGAATACGAAGAATCTACTTGTTACTTGACCAGAGAACAAGCGCACCCGGAAGGAATCGGAATTTTAGTTTTGGTGCCGAATAGTGTACATTACACGGAAGTCTGCTTGTCGTGTATGTGAATTTAAATATTTCGGTCGTTCAACCATTATTACTAGCTCGATGTTTTTTTTTATGATTATTATTGCGCGTTGTTGAAATCATTGTAAACGAAAATGAAATTTAACCTATACTAGTTAATCGCTACGAATAAATGTGAAATGTTATTAAAATATCTCGCTATAATAATATCTATCTAATAACTGATAAGAAACCTCGTTAAAAATAAAGTCAGCTCTTTATTAAAGAACGTGTTAGTAACAGTGGCAATTTTAACTTCTTAAATTTGCGAGTTATAATTTAAAATTCTAAACTACTAAGTGTATTCACGAAATTTTCCACGAATGTTTTTTCATTATTCGTAAATTCATAAGCGGAGAGTAGTGATTTATTTTCAGATACATCTTCAGTTTAAAATATAATCGTAATAATATCATAACCGAAACTTACATAAATAATCCGACTACTCTGTAATAAATCAAAAGAACGGGCCGTTTTGAAACTAAATTAGATTTAACGAGTTATTTTATTTATCGAATCACTGAAAAATTTCGTTCCATTTAAATTAATTAATATTTTTTGACGCGATATTTAAAATAAACGGCAAATATAATTAAATGAGTGTTATTTAATTTTTTTTTTACGCTTTTAGTTTATTTATATATTTAATTAAGAACTTCTTGTCGACGAAATGGGTAAACTGTTTGAAACTGTCGTTCACGGGAAGCGTAATCGAAAAGGCTGGACGATGATAAACCTTTTGGTTTAATGTTATTATTAGAACTTAATTTTCATTTCTACTTTAATTCCGTCAGTTTTATTATCATTGCGATGATTTATAATATAATAAACGTTTATAAATAAATATTCTTCGCGGATTTGTGACATTATTAGGTTCACCGATATTTTTTACGCTAAATGCAACTTTTTGTCGATGTAACTTTTGACGTAAGAATATATTTTATCGTTACAGCTGTTCGTATCGAACGCGAATGTCCGAATAGACACTACGTATTTGAAAGGCACGCGCGAAAGAAATTAAAATTACCGATAACCGATATTAAAGAAGTAGTCGCTTCTAATCGTACCGATTGCGAAGACAGGTATTGTTTTTATAATTGTCTATAATTATAATTTACTTATCTAAATTAATTATTACGTTCGACAAACGTGTTATTAGGCTATTTATATACGTAATAAAACCTTGTTGGAAAAAGAATTTTACTTTTAAAAAAATGCCAAAAAAAAAACACGAAGTTGTTTTTAAAAAATTAATAAAATTACTTAAATTAATTTTTTATTTGAAAAATAACGTACTCTAAAATTTGGGCATTAAATTTTCTCGTATTTCGATTGACTGATTGCTTATTTGATTTTTTTTTTAATTTTTTTATATTACAATCTAAACAATTTAATTCTTAAATCAGTAATAGTTATAAATATTTTACATAACAAAAGAAAATTGATATAGAACGACAACCTTGAGTCCCTGAGGCCAAAATATATTTCTATCTAAATGTGCTTTTTGTCGATTCTGAACATGGTCGAGTGGTGGGTGTATTCTCCTTTTTTCATTAATCATACTTCTAACTAATCTAACCTAACTAAATCAATGAGCGGGCTTTTTAAAATTAGTAGTTTTGTTCGGGGACTAATTCTTTATACTAGCCGACATGTTCTATGTATATATTACACACGATATTTATGTTTATAAACTTAGCGAATCGCGCGGGTTTTTTAATTTTACAGTGATCGCTTCATAAGACGGTACGTTTGAAAGTGTGTAAATTATTAAAGAATATACATTTGCAAAAATCTAAACGCTATAGTTCAGTTTATCTTATTTAATAACAGACATCCAAACGATGTTTTAATTAGTTTAAATGTATTATACTCTTCACGTCCCGACATCTGTTTATCCCATTACATAAGTTAATTACGAATGTTGTATACCTAGAAAAAGGAACCATTAAAAATTTCGATAACATCACGTTTCTAACGATGAAAGATCTATAATAAATTAAGGTAGCCATTTTAAAATTAATCGGTGTTTTTTCCTAAAATATATATATATGTGTGTTTCTAGTATATCGTTATTTTATTTGATTATTTATCATTAAATTTGTTTTATAATCTAAAAATAGTGTAACTGCTTAAATTATGTTTCAAATTTAATCAGTTGTAGTTTCGTTATTTTGTTTATCTCTTTATTCATTTTTCAAAGGTGCTTAAACGAGTTCACATTTGTATGTCGTTCGGCTACTTACGACGTCACAGCTCGTACCTGTTGGTTAAGCCGGTTTACTAGAAGATCTCATCCAGAACTGATGGAAGACGATCCTAATTCGGATTATTTGGAAAATACTTGTTTAAACGGTAATAATATCTTCAACGGCGGCACGCCGCTATATTTACTATATAATCCTGAAAAATTGCGTATTATTCGGTTAGGACCGTTTTAACTTTATTAACGTTTCTCCGTTACCATTAATTTATTAAACTTTGCAAGTTTTTTAAGGTCGCTTATTCGGATAATAAATAATGGATTAAAGTAACATTTTTAGACTAGGACTGTCGTTAATACATTATGTTATGATCATCATCGTTGTCGTGTTGTTCATTAGTGAACATCGTGACTTGTACTTTATTTTGCATACCCATAGAGCATGACAGATAACAGTTATATGATGATGAAAAACTTTATGCTGGGATCAGATTATCGATAGTCAGTTATAACACGCACACATATATATATATATATAATGATATCACGATATGCCTATATTAACCCACTGTTGGGTGTAGGCAGTCCCCATACTTTTCCAACGACTCCTATCTTGTGCGGCTCGGATCCAATTAATTCCTATCCATTTAACAATATCATCTCGCCACCTAGCCATACGCCTTCTTTGTGGACGCCGGCTGCCAATTGGCCACCACTATAATACCCGTTTAGTCCATCTTTCATCCTTTTGTTTTGCTAAATGTCCGGCCCATTTCCATTTTAGCTTGGTGATCCGCTCCACTGTGTACCAATTTCGTCTGTTCTCTAATCCATGTAACCGTCTTGCGATCTTTGAGCTTGATTCCGAGAATTATCCTCTCGTGAGACATTTAGGTTTTCCTAATACTTCTAGCTGTCCCTTTAGTAAGGCTCCATGTTTTAGCTCCATATGTCTAGACTGGCATCACACATTGATTATATTATATATATATATATATATATATATATATATATATATATATATATATATATAATTTATTTAAATTATTCCTGATAGTCGGTATTATAGTGCACTTCTATACCAAATTAAATGTATATTATTTATTTATAACTTTCGCATTTTGTTCAATTCTGCAAATCGATCTTTGATTTTTATAAACTAAGCTATTCATACCAGAATTCTCATAGGGAATAAACCTATTAATTGAACTGATGAAATACAGTATGTTGATGTTTTTCTCGATCGCCGCCTAAATTTTACTCGTAACTTATCTCATAATAATTTTAAAGCGAATAAAGCAATTTCCGTCATCAAATCTTTAACCGAAGATCCTTCTTGAACTCTCGTAATAAAAATGATTCTTTATAAAACTCTTATACGCCCGGTAATAATTTACTACTTCAAATTCAACATGTAAACAACTCCAAAATATACAAACAGATGCCTCCGATGCAAATTGAAATAGTCGCAATACGAAAAAATCTTAATTATGCATGAAATTAGTGATCTACCCTATTTTAAGGATTAATATACTGGAACCTATCCGCTAAATTCTTCACTCAGTGTTCATCTCACACTAATCCAGACATTGTGTCCAGCAGAGATTACGGTTCCAGACGACTAAAAACTATGTATACGAAGTATCAACATACACGTCTAAAACACAATCTATTATAAACTTCTGAGTAATTATATAGTATAAATTTTGCTCTGTATTAGAATCGGAGTTACCCTGCCGGTAATCATCGTATCTAGTAAACGATAATTAAATTACTTTTAAGTATACTAGTTTTACAGGTTTTAGCGGTATTTTTTCCTGTTAATTTTCATTATTTAATATAAAATAACGATGATAAATATATTACTAAAGCAGTTCTCTGTGAGTAAGGTATTTTTGATCGGTGCACAGTTATCATTATCTGTATTATTGGATGTAAATTTTAATCTGCAAATATACCGTTTGGTTTGTTGTTTATTAAATAAATAGTATAATTTTGTAAGTTCATTATTCGCTTTTTTCTTTTTTTAATTCTTTGAATGAAAAAAAAAAATGAACGTTTATAAATTATAATTTCGTTTATAACGCCATTATGAATATATTTATTATTTTTATTTATTATTAGGTAAAAATTGAATGTAACCGTACGGTTCCAATTAATTAATTTTTTTTTAATTTAACGAGTAGTTATTTAAAACTTTTAATTAATGTTATTTTATAAATTACATGAAATTTAATAAAATAAAAAGTTATCCATATATGCACGTGTAGGTTAATGATATCTATATTATAATCACTAGTACTAAGAATATTGTTGTTATTATTAATTAGAATAATATTATATTATTCTGCGTTCATAATTACAGATATGCTGAAATATAATTCATAATATCGTTAAAGGTAAAGTTGTATTAATATTTTAAGACGAAAAATAAGTTTTTATGTTATAGTCGAACGAAGATGCGACGGCCCAATTGTTTTCGTCAAAGAAGAAAATAAACGATTAGGAGGCCCATTTGAAGTGGATATTTACGCTAATATATCGTTAGTCGAGTGTCAGGCGCAATGTTTGAGAGCCGAAAAGTATGTATTCTGTACAATAACGAATGATATATATATATATATATATATATATATATATATATATAGGGTGTTTCATAATTGACGTTAGAAAAATTATTAAAAATAGAAAGACATAAAAAAAAGCATTAAAAATATGATAATATATTTTGTCAAACCTCGTAGTTCATAATAAATATTGAAAATGATATCCATCATTTTCCAAGCAGAGTCGAACTCGTTTCAATTGATTGACAAACGCCTTCCTCAATGTCCCAACAGAAATTTGTGATATATTTTTTCGAGCTGTTTGATATTTGCGATGGAGGTTTCATAAATTTTATTCTTTAGGTAACTCCAGAGAAAAAAAAAATCTAAGGAAATGAGATCTGGAGATCTAGCTGGCCAATTATGTTTCACCTTTTGTGAGAATTTTTAGGAGACAGAATCATGTCACAAAAGGCAAAACATCATTGGCCAGCTAGATCTCCCATATCAACGTACATCGTAAACAATACATTTTTAAATCAAACGTATTACACTTTTTGCTAATAATAATAATAATAATAATAATAATACAATTTTTTTCTTAATTTTGGTTATTTACACCCTAAAAGGTATTTTTGTCGCGCTGTTGAATACGACGAACAAATTAAACGTTGTATTATATTCGAAGAAGACTCCATGTCCCAAAAAGATGACCTTCGCGTCAGTAGTAGTCCCACACATGATTTGTATGATTTAGTTTGTTTGGATAATGGTGAGTTTATTATATTTATAAATTTGATCTATACACATAAAAGCGATAGTTGCTGATAGTATTCGTTTTTATAATCAATAAGCCGCACAAATTTAAAACAAGCCCCCGTAAAAACTACAACATTTGTTTTTATCGTGTAAACTTCATCACTATGAAATAATAATGAGCGTTCAACTGTTTTATATAATTCACTTTTACACAAAATATATATATATATATATATATTACGAGACATGCATTTATCTGCTCACTCCTGGATGAAGGCTTTTCTCAGCATCTCCAAACCGTTTCTGTTTGCATTTTCTTTAACCAGTTTTTTTCAGACATTTTCTCTATATCACCGCGTCATATACCTTCCTTGTTTACTTTTTTTTTTTTGTCCACTGGCCATCATGACCACCTGTTGTCGTTTCTTCAGACCGCGTGACTATCACCTCCATTTTAATATGACCATTCGCTCCACTGCATCATGCAACCGTGTTTGTTCTCGTGTCGTTTTCCCATCTTATATCCTTATATTATTAAGTACTACTCTTTCGTGCGCAGTTTGAGTCCTTATATTTTTGTTTAGTATTCAGTTTGGAATATGGCCATGTTTCCAAAGCGCGTGTAACTATTGATGGAATGTATCGGTTGTATATTTTACTTTTCAGATGAAGCATTTGTTTATCTCGGAATACTACGTTTAGTTTTACAAGCACGACCCATGATAGGTGATATTCTACTCGTTATCTCCGCTTTCGTCGTCATTTCTTTATTCGTTGTTAGTATCTTCTTGTTCTATCTGTTCCGAATTTATTGCTATTTGTGTTCTTTGTTCTGTATTTAGTCTTTATTTTTGTGTTACGTATGTTTATCCTTACTCCTATTTTCTTCGAGTACTTATTTAGGTCAATTATTGATATATATATATATATATATATATATATATATATATATATATATATATATATATATATATATATATATAAATGTAATACGACTGTTGGTTTTTTTTTCACTTAAGAAATTAAATGGTTTGCTAGAATTAAATTAGTTACGTACGTGTAAAGTAGTCATAGTAATAATGACCAAGGTAGATCGGTTAATTTTAATCGTTAGGAAAATTCAGGAACTTCTACAGAGAGGATGGCTTCCGACTTGATTCAGCGCGGAGAACGGTGATTGGTGAATTGAGAACCAATCAGATGTAGTATTATCGATATGGTTAATGTAGTAGCTTGTTATGAGTTAGTTTAGTTTAGTTCTGGTGATGGGCACGGTGTCGTCGCTGCTTTAAACTCGAGTTTATTAATATATTAATAATAACTTTTAAATTTCTACTACAACTACGTTCAGTTTAATTCGCTCATATTTGAATCACCGATTGTACAAATTTAGTTCGATCGACGACTTGCGTAATTCGGTTGATATCGCATTAATTTAGTTTTTAATCGGTTTTGACTCTTGTAATTAACCGAGCGGTATTTAATTTAAAAAATATGTATATACCTTTTTACGCGATTTTCGATTTGAAAAAACTTTCTTCGATTTTACTATAAGCGTTTTTAATGGATCAAAACTATAACTACTTTCGTCTAGACTAAATGTTGTTTTTATTACTATTATTATTTTTTAATTCATCATTAGTAAAAGGTGGCGAATTCCCGGAAAATTCTCTGACGTCTCATTTATTCGCGGAAGGCCGAAGACCCGATACGGCGTTTCAGCGATATCGTAACAGCCGTTTAGGCGGCGAATTTCATTCGGAAATAACCGGTAGATCGTTAAGCGAATGTTTGGACGAATGTCTGAGACAAGTAAGTTTTCAATGCAGATCGGCCGTGTACAGCGAACGATTCAGAATATGCCGATTGAGCAGATTCAATCAAAGAGACGGTCATCGCGTTATCTACGACGCCGATTACGATTATTACGAAAATTTAATGAGTAAGCGATATTTTTTGGAGCGATCTTACTTATTATATAGAGTTTAAGGTTCCTTTTTTTCCCCTGTTTTTATAGGTTATTGTTATTTTTCCGAGGTTCGTTGCGATCGTTTTCGGTTATTTAATCGATTAAATTTTTTCGCAAAATAGTACTTTTTTAGGGGGGGAAAAGTGTTCTAAACATTTTATATAAATAAATCTATATAGTATATTCGTTTTATCGCAGGTGTACCATTTACCAGACCCGATACTCTCGGCGAAGATTCAACATTTCACGGACATGGTCGACCACCACTAACTCCAGTCGTGAATAAGCCGTTAGGTAAAATTATATGTGAAAATATTATAGTTATTTTTATTACTGTTATTATTATGACCATGGTGTTGTAATTGCAACGGATAAAGTGATTTGGATTTTTGACATGAATTGCCGAACTAGAATACAATGTTGATTTTTTCAATTCCACATATTTTTAATTTATTTTAATAAACTGTTCATTATCCAGACTCGTAGACTCGTATTACATGCTATTTTCTTTTTATTATTATTATTATTATATATATATATATATATATATATATATATAAATTTTAGTACCGCGATGTATGCTGCTACAGGGGCATGGTTTAACTATAAATTAAACTAACACATTAAGTGTTAAATTAGAAGTAACTAATGAAGTTATTACAGTAGGTGTAGTATATGTGTTTGAGTGAGAAAAGGTAGGGGATTATTAAGGTTAGCAGTGGACAGTGTTTCATTCATCGTGATAGGAAAACGGAGAATGTTGTAGGTAGTACAATAAAGGAGAAGATGGTATAAGGAATCTTGGATATTACAAGATGAACACAAGGGAGGGTTAGTCTTATTGAATATGTAACAATGAGTTAATTTGGAATGACCGTAAAATGGATCGGCAAGGCTGCGTTGAATTGCAGTAATTCTGAAAATCCAGTCTCGGCTTGTTTGAAAGCGCAATTTTTTTAGTAGATTAAGTATGTCACTTTATGGGACCGGTAGAAACTGAACTGGTTAATGCCTAATAATTTATTTTTAAATAATATATAATTAGATAACAAATCTTAAAATGTATCCTAATAATTTTATAAATACATGATAAACGATAAACATGTCTTAGAGTAACTACCATTTTCCTGTTGTAATCGATCTTATAATCGAAATCGATTAGTTCGAAATTAGACAGTAAATAATAAAAAATTAATTGAAATATTTAAACAAATAAATTTTTATATTACGTATTAAATATTTAATTACTTAACCTAACAACCTTTAATGCTTAATAATTTATTTCTAAATAATATATAATTAGATAAGTGTATCCCAATAATTTTATGAATACATAATAGACGATAAACATGTTTTAGCAACACTGAGTAACTACCATTTTGCTTAGTTTCTTATGAAAACATAGTGAAATATGATGAAACTTAGAATAACATAAAAATATATTAAAATAATTTTTTCAGTAATTTTACGTCATTCAACAATTGTAGTAAGTATATATTACATATTTAAAAGTTACACCGGAATTATTATGGCAAAAAAATTACTAACAAATTAGTAGTTTTGTTCAGGGACTCATTCTTCATATTAAATTAGTAGTTTTGTTCAGAGACTCCGTCTTCATATTATTTAATAAATTAACGTCTTAATTCGAATAAATGCTTCTTTCTACGCTTTTAATTTACCAAAACATCCGAAATTTAAAATATAGTCGAAAAGAAACCGCAAGAGTGAAAAATTATTTAATCGCGTATTATGGGTAATCGAAATTAGGTGCGTTATCTATCGGTAGAAATATTTATTACGTTTCGTTATTATGAGCAACGTGTACCAGCGCTCGTATAATTTTTCGTTCGTGTACGATAACAGGCGGCTTCGGAGGTGTTTATGGAGGCGGTACTTATCCGGGTTACGCGGGAACTGTAAATCCGGCTAGTCACGGAAATCAGATCGGTACGAATATTCCGGCAGGCGTTAGTTATCATCCGGTTGCTGCTAATGACATTCCGGCGAATAGTTATTGGGCTCATTACGGAGCTCATAGTACAGACGTAGTTCCTTATTCCGGTAATTAAATACGAATTTCATTTATTAAACGAACGCGATAAATATTTCTACCGCTTATGAAAAACCTCCTTTCGATTACTGACGTCACATTTTTAACTCTGTTCCATAAAATTTTTATAATGTACGATTGAAAAGTTAAGCGAAATAATCAGCTGAAAAAAAAGCAAACATATTTTCTTTTATTCTGGCAACTATTTGAAGTGAAACTTCTATTGGCGCGTTGTATATGGGGAGTTAACTCGTAAAACGAACCAGCCGAAAGTTTATACACATAGAGACACAGACAAGCCTATTCTCACAGTGTCGTCGGACTCCTACTCTCTTTCCCGCATGCTGTACTCGTATACGTACATACATACAAACACGTACAGAAATTATGACTGACAATATATATGTGTGTGTGAAATTTTTTTACATGTTCGTAGTCTCTTGCGCATGCGCGCACGGCTGTCCGTTATTTCCTGTGTAAATATATATTATATAACCTAAATTCTAAATGCCGAAATTTCTAACTAATATAATCTCTTCATATGTAACTGCATCTAATAATGCGAATGCGATCCAGACCATAGCACGGGTCGTACCTATTGATCTTCATATTAAAAAAAAAAAAAAAAAAATCTTTAATCTTTGACGTCGAAAAAGTAAATAATGGTAATATCAGTAATGTTCTCAAAAATATTAATTTACAAATTTACAATGAGTTTAAAATACGATATGATGCTTTAGAAAAGGATAAATTAATAAATAAGTTCTTTCCTAATGTAATAGAACGTTTTAAAAATAAAAGCATCACCGTAAACTACCACATGACTCAGATACTTACTGGCCATGGTTCTATCGGGGCCTATCTAAATAAATTAAAAATTATTAATGAAAGTAAATGTTGTAA
The DNA here is from genome assembly GCA_032883995.1 of Coronaproctus castanopsis. Lineage (NCBI taxonomy): Eukaryota > Metazoa > Arthropoda > Insecta > Hemiptera > Monophlebidae > Coronaproctus > Coronaproctus castanopsis. The sequence continues at coordinate 26,989,147 of CM065054.1, forward strand.
TTGCGAAAACGATGAAATTGAACCCGTTCAACATATAATATATAAGTGCAGTAAAATCACCTGCGACAGTTGTATAAGATTGACTGCGCACTTGAATTAAATGAAATTATATTATTAGAACAGTTTCCTGTTTTCATTTCTGAATTATTAAAAATTTAACATATATATGCATAATCGCTACTAGCAGCCTTAAGATAATATCACCGGCTACTTTAGTTTATTATATTCTAGCAGTAGTGTAACTGATTCTTACATTACTTTACGATGTAACCAGCTTGCGCCATTTGGCCGGTTTAAACCTTTATCTATAGTTAGCGCATTTTAAATCTCAATGCCAGTACGTTTGATAAATTTGTATAAACAGATTGATGACAACGGTTCGGAAACATTTCAATACTCACAGGAAATGTAAATTCCAGTACAGAACACTTATCAGTGCTTTTTTTTTAAATATTTTTTCAGTCCGGAGAATCATATAGTCAGCGAAACTAGTCGAATGTGTGTTTTAAAATATATTGCGATACTGCATAGTTTTCATTTCACTTATTTTCTTATCATATACTACGGATATTCAGTTTTCTATGTAAAAATTAAATCATCTTTTATTTATTCTAATGTTCTTTTGTTTTTGTTTTTTTTTTAATTTTTCAATTTTCCCAACTTTTTGTTTGTTTGTGTCTTTTTAGTTTATCGTCTATTATTGCATTAGTTAATGTATTTGAGTTCGCACTATAATTGGCCTAAATTTTAGTTGTTATTGTATTTTAAAATAATATTTTATCGTAATGCTACGTACAGTGAATTACTGCGAATAACGATCAAAAATGATAGTACATATTTATTATTAAAAAGGAGAAAAAATACTTATATAAAAATTAATTAAATACGTGTAATTTTAAGAAGAAGTTCTTAAACAGTAATTCCATAAGCTAAATTCGTACGATGCTAGTTATTAAACTGCATTAAAACGAATACAACAATACGCACGTTTATCTTATACGAAGAAATTTTTGATTATAATGTAGATTTTTAAGACGTCTTTTTCACAGTTTATCTTTATAGAGGGGCTGCTCAGTGCAATCGTGAACCGAGTCCGAACATTTTTTTTTTCCTATTTATTTATTTCTTGTGTCCTAAAAGTGACTATTATTCCGTGTTGTAATGAGCCAAGTCGGTAATTCATATAATTACCACCAGATACTGTATTCAATTTTTACATGGTTGCGATATATTGTATAGTTTTCCCAAGGAAAACATATTTAGTACAATAAAATATCAAATCCATTCTTTTAGCGATTAATCACATTAACGAAGTTAGAATAGTAATAAAATTAATATTATTTTTTAAGAGTTTAACATTATTTGTACGTACGAAGTGAAATTAATTAATACCATTTACGTAGAATTTACAACGTGATTTTAACTTTTACGTCAGTTTTCTCGAAATATTGAAAAGTGAACTTGGTCCACTACTGCTCTGAATCACTCACATTAATAATTTATCGTTATTTTATACTCGCATTTAATTATTTCTGATTATTCTCGACATTATAATTACAGATGGATAGGTTTGTTATTCGTCTAGAATTATTTTCGGTGACGTCGTTTTTGATGATGAGTGGTGTAAGTCCATTCGAAACGTTAAATTTTTGGAATAATCAGGACGTGGTTTTCACCGAAAATAATTCTAGACGGATGGAAAACAACCACGAAAGTTTTAATAAATATATCATTTATTGTTTATTGTTTTATAGGTTTAAAATAACTTTATCAGAATACTTCTACCACTGGCTCATAATTTTCCTTTAACGAAATGTATATAACAAACAGAAATTAAAAATACAATTGTTCCTATCTATAAAATTACGGTCAACAATACATCCGACCAACTAGCGTTATAATTTATTTCTTAGTTTATAATTATACAGAGAAGACGGGCGTTTTTTTTTTTTTTTTTTTTTTAATAGCGCGTTGATAACACCGCTACAACGCTAACCGCGTACTCTACGCTTATTGTACGCACAATAGATTCGTTTTTGTCCACTTTCAGTTATCACGGCATCCTATAACGAGAAGGATCTTTGGCGTGAATTCGATCACGACAGTGCAGAGAAAGTTTAATTCAAAGTTACACGCGATTCCTTTTTTGTGGGGATACCTGAAGAGCCGCGTTAATGAAACACGCCCACGATATATGGAAGATCTGAAAACTCGGATTTATGAAGAAATTTCAAAAATTCAGCGACATATGCTGGAAAATGTGTTCGAAAATTTTGTGAAAAGACTGAATGAATGTATTGTAAATATTTTGTTCCGCAAATGGTTGCAAGCTAATCTCTCGTTTTCTTATTTTTAAATAAAATTTTATTCAATAATTTCGTTCGAGTAGCTTTTTGAGTTATTCGAAAAACAACGAAAACGTCATTCTTCTCTGGGTCACCCTATAGGACGATACTTTACATATGACGTGAATTCTCGGGGACTATATTTTCTTTAAAATTTATCCTATTATTTATTTATTCCTTTATATCGTATAGTTAATTATTTATAATTTTTCTAAAACTATAATTCGGAAATCGATTAAATTTTCACTACTTGCTTTCTATGTGTAAAAATTTTTAAATTCTACAATTTACGTTCATTTTATTTATTAATAGCTCCCGGAGCTAGCTACGGATTTGGCGCCGTAACTTCGTCTTCTCCCGGAATCGGTTATCCGCCGGGTGGTGCACCACCAGCGTACGGATCTCTTCCATCGGTAGTCGGTGTTACCGGAGCTGCGAGTAATTACGCGTTCGGCGGTATAACTCCGTCACCGGGAATCGGTTATCCGCCAGGTGGCGCTCCTCCAGCTTACGGTTCGATTCCACCGGTTGGAGTTCCACCTCTTAGTTCGTCCGTAGTTCCGGCTGGTGGTAGTCCGTATCCACTCCCACCGCCTCCATCATCAGGCAGCGGTTATATCGGTAGTTTGGAACCTAGTAGACCATTAAATTATCGATGCGACGACGCTGACGGTTTCAAACAGGCAAGTAGTCGCGAGCGTCGTATTTAATTCGATGAAAAATTAACTTATAATTTAATCGATTTTTCACAAGTATCCCTTGAAGTAAAGATATTTTATAATCTAGATTTAATAAATTAACGCATTTTCTACTCTAATATGGAACGTTTTATTATATTGCTCGCGAATTAAGTCTTCTTACATTTTCCGTGTTTCTATTAATATATTTTAATATCGCAATTTAATTTTAGATCGGCGTACATATGAGAATGAGAAGACAATTTGTTCGACGGTCAATATCTGTACCGACTTTGTCCGCGTGCGAAAGAGAATGTGCCGAATCTAGAGATTTCTTATGTCGTTCGTTCAATTACAGGTAGCTTAATATTAATTCATTTCTATTATTTTTCGTTTTTCATTAATTAAGCCACATAATTTTTCTTTTATTACGTGCGCGTTTATACGTTGAAGCACGTTTTCAAAAAACCCGTTTATATATTATAATAATTATTATTATCAAAGCGACGATGATAAATATTACAAACCGCTTAAGAATCGAATGCAATGCGAACTTTTTGCCATTAAAATATCGTCAGACGAAATAACATCGACTAGTAAGCTGACAATTAAAAATACAATATTTGACGAATCTGTGCGATTAATTTGTATTAACTTGAATTATTATTATTATTATATTTACTATTTTTTTACCCTGTTTTCACCGTTTGATCGGTTAAATCTAGTTTTAAATATTTAGACATCTATATTAGATTTCTTTATAAAATGATACAAAACAAAATGAACTTATATGACTGAATAATACTCAAGAGTATCTGAATGTCGGTAATACTATTTCCAAAAATAATCTTCTTTCTAGTTCGAATTTGACACGCCGCCATATAATATGATTTATTGACCCTTCTAGGTCACAATAATCGCAAAGCTATCAATAAGTCCTAAACACCATACATCAGATGATGATGTCCAAAACGTAATCTGCATATCGTTTTTATGTAGTCCCTCTCTATATTCTTGCCCACATACTATGGATTCCTATCGATAATATGTTTTACTAATATATAGGTTTTCCCTTTCTGTTGTGTTTCTGCCGTATATATTTGTTCCCATTGTTTATACAACCGATCTTTGACAACTGTAATCTAATCCTGGCAGTTTAGTTTTATCCGCCTACTATTATTCTATTCACTTCTAACGAGGACATCAACTCTCTCGTTTCCATAAAGTCCAACGTGTCCTGGAATCCACTTAATAACCACTCTGGTATTTAGCTTTTTAAGTTTATTTACTAATTTTCTAATTTTCACATATTACTAACATTGTTAGTTTACTTACTAGAGAGAGGGTGTCGCTATTAAAATATTGTGGTCTCTACTTTTTTTTCTATAAAGCTTAACGCCATGATTATTGCGTATTGATGCAACATGTGGCTAAACTCTCCGATTCCACTATCTGATATCATTGATTATTGTTATTGTTCTTATTATTATTTCGGGGTTTTCTGTACTTTAGGTCTATCTATCGCGGCGATCAGACCCATACTAGTAGATAAATGTCGTTGACGAAATAAATACCTGCATATATATATATATATATATATATATATATATATATATATATATATACATATATATATTCAACGTATTCTATTACTGTGAACATTTTATTTAAATTTTATTTTTTAATTATTATTTAATTTACTCAGGTACCCCCTTTCTCTTAAAACGTTATTATGTATATATGCATATTAGTGTTATATTAATGTATTTAATTCGTATTCCCCTGCATGAATGCCCTAAATGTATAATATGATGGAATCTGTTATTTAAAGTTTATGTTTCTTGTCTTTAAAACTAGAATGTTTTTGTAATTTTTTGAAATCGTACATTAGAGCTGCCCCTTACGGAACTCAAAGAGAAAACTGTGAACTCAGCGATCGTGATACGAGAGATTTAGATATGAATAACCCGAATTTTTTCGATAACGCCGGTGAATACGATTTTTACGAAAGAGCAGCACTTGGAAGAAATTCTCAAGATTGCTTGGATGGTATTATTTTAATTTTTCCATTTGCGTTCAATATATACACATAATAATAATAATGTTATAATCGCAGCGATTTAGCTATAAACACATACAATTTGTTAAAATAATTAACACGCATTACTATTATTATTATTATTATTTTTTAATTTAAAATAAGCGAATAGTTCTTGACTATTCCATAATAGTTGCGCAATTAAATTCAACTATATTATATAATTAATCCAAAATATATTTCTTTATAATTCTCTCCAACTAAGCTGTTTAGTTTTTATTAATGCAAACAGGCAAACAAAAAATTAATATGAAATACTTACATTCTAACTCGAAAATTAATAAAGTTGAAACACATAAAACAACGACCTGACGAAAAATGAAGATAAAAAATAACAAATGATTTCTGTAGTGATTATATGTATTTTTTTTCTTCAAACCGGCCAATCGTGGTCACAATTGGCATTTCTCACTTCCTAAAATAAATAACATAGGTATTGTCTCTTCTCCTAGTGGATAGGAGACAACCAATAAATAAACATGTTAACTCTTAACTAAGACTGATCAAAGTTAAACAGATTAAACATATGTTTTCATAAAAGTAAGACCGATCTGCTATCGCGTTATATTCGCTTATTCTACGCTGAATTTTGTCGTAGCCATTTATCTTTCGGATACTGGAAAGCATATAAATTACATGCTACCTCACTATTCGTAGGTTAGATAATGATCGACGCATGGCTTGATACATCGTTAGACGCAGAAGATGACGTGTATTGGTTACGGAACCATCATTTGTAGGAAGGCTGTCCCGGCACCATCTTCTTTTTAATCTTCTAGGATTACCCGGCTATCTGTATCTAGACATCCGAAATATATTCAGATTATCGCTTGGGCGAAGTTTGTCGATTAATCTTTGATATGGTTGAACGTGCACTTCATTAACAAATGGAATATCAAGATCCGAGTGACCATCGTACGAAGAAGTTTTGATTGTTTTCTTTGTACTAGTGCTAGATTTACTTGCTTTAGATTGTCGTATAGTTCTACCCCCAAACCTCCAGATTGGAGCTATAACCGTGAGGTATATCCGCCTTTTAAGATCTAGGCTTATGGGTCTTCATCCTATAAACGGGGAACGCATGTTGGCTCACACCGAAATTCGTTTACTAATTTTCTCAACATGAGTGCGCCAGTTCAGTCTGCGATCCATATATATTCCCAAATATTTCACCGACGCCGCTTGTGGTATTTCAGGGTTATTTATTATTAACTTTGTAGAGGTAATAAGTTTGTTGGTAAAAGTTATGTATTGACGTTTTTTCTTATTCGACTTTATTCTCCAGTTATTGGCCCACGTTTGTGATAATGTAATTTATAATGAATAAAATAAAAAAAGTAACAAATAAAATATAAATATTTAATAATATCGAGTTTTGGATATAAATTTAGATTGTTCCTTTTCTGGTGTAATTCACGTTTCCTATACATACGATGCATTACTTCGGATTAAAGTTTTAATGTGTAGTTTTTTGCGCATAATAAATTTTTTGCATATTTTACACACACACACACATATATATATATATATATATATATATATATATATATATATATATATATATATATATATAATGCCGAGCATATATTCAAATTAGTGCAGATAAATTGGAGAACTATTAATAATCTGCGCTGTGCAGATGATATTGTTACAAATAATTAAAACGAAGTTTGATACCTTCTTAATAAATTGAACACAGTCGGAAACTCGTATAATTTAAAGATAAATAAAAAAAAAATGGATGATAATCACCAAAGTGAACAACCTTACCATAGTCTCAATTAAAATTAATAACGGGAGGATAAAGTTCAGAAATTCAAATATTTGAGCAGTTACTTTACAGAGAATCTAGACCTAGATGCAGTACGGAGTGTCTTTACCAGTATGCGGACTTTCCTCTGTGATAGATCCTTACGTTTAAATATACGTCAAAACATTGTGTAGCGCTACATATATCCAATCTTATTATATGGAATTGAGGCAGAAACTTTAAACAAAAGGCGAATAGTTCGATTGGAATCTGTGGAGATGTTGCTACGTAGAAAAATATTGAAAATAGCATGGGTAAACAAGTCCGACAGATGGCCAAAACGGAGAATAGGTTAATAGCAGAGTTAGTGAAAGGAAAATAAGGTAATTCGGTCGTGTAATTAGAATTAGAAAAATTAAATATAAAGTACCGCAATTAAATATCCGAGGACAAGTATATGGAAAATAAGTCGAGGGAGATGAGAAACATGCTGGTTGGATAACATATAGGAATGGACGAACACATTATCAATGCAAAAACGCATGCAAGAAGCCAGAGAAAAATAAGTTTCGATTGCTGTACATGCTCTTCGTAGAGTAGGGCATAAAAAGAAAGACAGATAGATAGATATATAAACATACTAAAAAACTTAAAGACATTATTGTGTATGGAGATAATAAGAGAGTTCGTATATCTTGGATCGGAAAATAAATTAAAAGCAACATTACAGTGTTCAAGTCGGAAATAATGGAACGATTAAATAAAATGCGAAGAGATTAATCTCTTAATTAAAATTCGGATATTTCAACAGCACTCTTATATTATCTGTACAAAGCTATAAAGCAGAGACGTAGACTTTGTATGAAGCGAATAAACAAAAAATATGAACACGCGAACTCTGCAAAACGATATTATTAAGAATTTCATGGATATCGAAGCAAGCAAATACTTCGATTTATACACCAAGTAACGACTCTTCGATAAGTATAACGGCGAATTTTAAAATACTATACGGACACGTGCTAAATTGATGAAAGTACAGTTGAAAAAAAGATATTCTATCGAACGAATAGAATGAACCCAGAGAAATGGATAGACACGATAACAACGCTAAACGATCAATAAAATCGAAACCCGATGATGAAACGTAGCCCCAATATCAAAGATGTATACGACATTATTAAAGTCAAAGTTATGATTACGTAACTACGAAGTAAAGTAGATTTATATATATATATATATATGTGTATATCTGTTTCGCAATCTGAACAACGAAAATTATGTCGTTTTAATACGTAATAAAGTATTTATTTTAGCTATATATATATAATCTAATATGAAATATGTTGTAAATCATTTATGTTGAAGTTAATTTGATTTCAGTGAGCCAAACATGTAGCGAAGATGGTATGGAATTTACACTTAGAACGCCGGAAGGATTTTTAGGTAGAATATACACTCACGGTTATTACGATAGATGTTTTTACAGAGGAAATGGAGGTACGGCTAATGTATTGCGCATTAGTGGCGCTCAAGGATATCCCGACTGCGGCACTGTGAGAGTAAGTATTATTCAAATAATTATCGATCGTCCTGGATCATTTATTTTTTTCGGATGACATTATTATTATTCTGAAATATATATGTATTTCGTGCGATTGCGAGTTCAGATAACCCTAATTTATTTATGATATTTCAATATTCAGCTGATCTTGTTTGATATTTATAGTAGTTACATAACTAATAGGGCGTTTAAATTGGCATATAGGAGTCGAATTGCTTTTCTGCGTATTGTTACTCGGGTTTTTTCCTCAAAAGCGTATATTTGTTATATAATACGAATAATATACGAAAAGAAGGAATCAGTTGGACACCGTATATGGAGGATAAGTTTGAACAGACATGGAGGATTATTACTTCGCCATGTTTTCCAGAGTGATGTCTAAGAAAAGCGGAGAACGTTAAAAATTTTTCATGCCGATCTTATTAAGAGATTCTCGTTTCAGTAGTTATTTATTTATTTTTTTATCGATAGATGGTTTCAGTTAGCGATAATTACGCGAAACATTCAACTATCCAATGATATGCCGAATTAAGGTTTGAACTAATCAGCTAGATGGAATATTTTTATCCTCTTTAATCTGATAATCTCTGAGGAATTATCTAGAAGATTTAACGCGGTGTTATTAGTACGACTCCATAACGTATATATGTGACCTTTTTTTTTTCTTTCTTCTTTTCTATAACCTCTTCCGCATATCGAGTTTTTCTCGGTGAAGAGTATCATTGCTCACTAACCAAGGTCCGTTTGTCATTGTTCTCGGTATTTTATTTTCGAACCTCCGTATTATACTGATATCACTTTTAGCGCTGCAGCCCCAAAAGTTGACGTCCGTAGATCCAAACGGGTACGAGAATTTATTTATGTATCGGTAATTTATTTTCGAGCAATAATTTTAACTGCCTATTAATAAGTAAATTTTCTTTAATTCTAGGTTCAGCTTCATTTGTTTGCTTTCAATATGTTTGCGCTATGTTAATCTTTTATCTATTAACTCTTTCTTAGCAGAGACTTTTTCGTTTATATATATATATATATATATATATATATATATATATATATATATATATATATATGCATATTACAGAAAAGAAGCTACGCTGAAGTGAAAAACTTGGCCCGTGATAGAAAATTACTGAACAGCCATGTTGTCCTTCAACCAAATGGTTGAGGAGAAAATGATGATGATGATGATTATTATATATATATATATATATATATATATATATATATATGCTTACAGGTCTTATGAATTTGTGAAAGTAATACGTGTACATTCTGTTTCGTTAATTTTAATCTTCCATTTTTGGAACCAGCTTTTAATCTGGTCTACTACCGTTTGCGAGGTGCGATTCGCAATGTGGGAACGATAATATGAATACAAATACAATACGACTGTGTCATCTGCGAGAAAGTTGTCACAAAGCAGTTATCTATTACTGGCAAGTCGGCTGTATAAATAAAGTATGGGAAATTAAAAAGAGCCGCGGAAATATCGAAAATGAAACTATCGTAGGAAGAATATTTGTATCTCTTCCCGCGTGTAAAAAAAATATATTATATATGTACGACATTTCAGGATAGAAAAACAAATTACTAACGCTAATATTGAGAATATTATGTTCGTTTTTATTACAGTATGGCGATATGATGACTAATATTGTTGTGGTACAATTCAGCGATTACGTTCAAACAAGTCGAGATAAACGATACAATTTAACGTGTTTATTCCGCGGACCGGGTGAAGCTGTTGTGACTTCTAGTTATATGACAGCTAAGTAAGTATTGCGTCATCTTACGGGGATTTCCGATATTTAAATATATTTTCGAAGTCATCATAATATTCATCATATACGTTTGTACATCGAACGTAGTATCGGACATACGAAGGACGACCGAACCTAATTATAGAGATCGTATCATATCGGAACGATATTCGTCTACTTCGAGAAATGTTGTTTATTCGAACATACTCGCATACTTTTCGTACGAAGAGATGAACTGTGATCGAATATATTATCGCGATAATAATAATAAATAATTTTGTCCACGTACCGTCTTAACCAGTTCTTGGCATTCGTATGAAAATTTGATCGACCTTTCTTCCGGGACAAATTTCGCGTACATGATTCTTTTGGCATATAAAAAAACATGCGCATATACATGTGAGTATGTGAGTTGTGTACGTGTGCAATTGGGTAAACGAAACGTTCCTTTTATCGGGTAGCGGTTGTTTACATTTCGTTATTACGTTATTTATAAAAACAGGGGGAAAAAACAAAAACTGTTTTATCCTTGAATAGAAAATTAAGTTTAGATTGTGGAATGTAGTGATTTTATTTATACTTGATTGATTACTAAAAATAGTTGAAATCACTAAATTTATTTAATTATGCAAAGCTTTTCGGCAATTACGCCATTGTCAAGCTATATACAATTAAAATTAATTATATAAAATCATAAAATATTAATTTAAAACTAAGTTTACAATTTTACACAAAATGAATTATAAATACTTAAAACTATCTGACATGACCTTGTGTAAAATTGTAAACTTAGTTTTAAATTAATATTTTATGATTTTATATAATTAATTTTAATTGTATATAGCTTGACAATGGCGTAATTGCCGAAAAGCTTTGCATAATTAAATAAATTTAGTGATTTCAACTATTTTTAGTAATCAAGTATGAATAGAAAATTTATTGCGGTATTATATATATTTTTAAACGTGGGTGTGTTATAAAGAATTATTTTTATTTTAATATATATATATATATATATATATATATATATATATATATATATATATCATCAATATAGTCGTATATTGATCATAATTGACTGTCGTGTCCATTATGTAGCAAATTCCTCCACAGTTGTCGATCATCCGCCGAGTGTACCAAATCTGATATTGACAAATTAACACGTCGGCATATTTGTTTCGTCCATCGACCTTTCCTTCTATATCCGTTCATTCTGTCGAGTGTAACTATCCTGTCTAAGTCCCGTGCACGCATTATATGACCGAAAAATTTGTGCATTTCATCGCGTATGTATCGATATTAAGTCGCTTAATGATCGAAACGTTAGTTTGTTTATCGTACCACCTTATTCCTAGTATTATGCGCCAGCATTTCATTTCAAATGCATCAATATGTTGCTGATCCGTGGAGTTATTACCCATGTTTCGGAACCATAGGTAAAGATGGAGAATACCAGGGAGCGAACAAGTTGTATTTTTGTATAATTATTGATATTACCATCCCGCCAGATGCTTTGCAACTTATTCATAGCATTTAGACTCATCGCAGATCGTCTCTTTATTTCTTTGCTTGAGCCTCCTTTATTGTTGATCCAGACACCTAAATATTCAAATTCGTTGACGATTTCATATCCGTCTAATTGTTGTGAAGTATTAGATATGTTTTCATTATTATGATCCACTATCATAATTTTTGTTTTATTTGTGTTTTATTTGTGTTTATACACAATCCGAATTCGTGGCTTACTGTCGTCAGTTTATTTAAAGTTGCCCTTAATTCTTCCATAGATGATGCAAAATTGCCGTGTCATCGACATATTTCAAATTATTAATTTTGACGCCACCAATTGAAATACCTCCTTCCTCTACGGTAAGAGCGCGTCGCATTATATATTCAGAGTATATGTTGTATAAAAGTGGCGATAGGATACATCCTTGTCTAACATCTTTTGATATTTTGAAAGGTTTAGAGAAATAATTATCTGTTCGTACTCTATTATAATTATTTTCATAAAGTAATTTTACTAGCATTATGAGGTGGTTTGGAACACCCATTTCGGATAAAATTATCCATAGCTTGTTCCATATCGCGCTGTCAAAAGCCTTCTTATAATCTATAAATGCTATACATACAGGCACGTAATATTCTCTGGCTTTTTCTATAATTTGTTTCACTTTCAAAATCTGATTCCGCGTGCCTTTTGCTATGACAAAGCCAGTTTGTTCTTCAGGAATTTGCCAGTTAAGATAAGACTTTAAATGCTCATTGATTACGTGTAATAGTATCTTAGAAGCATGTGAAATGAGGGCGATTGTACGATAGATATCGCAACTTTTTGTAGATCCTTTTTTATGTATCGGTATTAAAATTGACGTGGTCCATTGGCGCGGCCATTCACGTGTATCCCATATTTTACAGCATAATTTGTATAAGAACTCAAAAGTGACTCCGGATAATATTTTAATTATTTCGGCGGAAATTTGGTCCTCGCCTTCAGCTTTTCTATTTTTTAGCTTGGCAATCGCTTGTTTTAGTTCATCGCGTAAAGGCGTAGGTTCTTGTTCAAAATTATTGTCCTTCATTTGTGCTGAATTGTTATTTGTATTTCTATTTACATTTGTATACAATTTTTGACAGTAATCACGCCAATGTTCCGTTATTTCACGTATGTCCGTTATTAATGATCCAGTGTTGTTTACAGTACCCCATGATTTGGCTTTAAACTCCCTGGTAACTACGCGTATTTTTTTACACATATCTTTAGTTTCGTTCGTTTCCTTGTGAACTTGTATTTGTTCACATATATCTCCATCGTATCTATTCTTGTCATGCACGTTGGATATCTCTCCATAATTGCCTATACTCCACATCATTACCGTGGATTTTTGCATTCCTACGTCTTTCAATTAATTTTATTGTGTCATCAGTTATCCAGGTTTTCCTTTTCCGTATAATCATCGGGTTTGATTCATCTTTTTTTGCCTGTTCGATCACTGAGGTCAATTTCAGCCAAATATCATTAGGCGATTCACAATTTCGATTGTCTTGTTCAATATTGTTAGTTACTCGGCTCATTTATTATCGTCCTATCTTTACGAAATGTGCATATAATTCTTTTCAATCGCATTATAAATTTCCCCGCTAGTAAATTGTGGTCAGTTCCACATTCAGCGCTAGGATATGTTGTAGCATCCAATAATGATGATTTCCATCTTGATCTCACCAGTAATATATATATATTGAACGACACGTTGAATGTATTTTTGATTTTTACAAATTACACAACTATGTAACACTACCATCTGCCGAATTTACAGCAAACTATTTTTAATTATACGAATTATTCTCATTTTGTTAAACATTTTATTAAAAAAAAAAATGATGAAAAACTTAAAGTAAAAATTTATGACGATTTTTTTCCTAAATATTTAATTATTTTGATGAAAATTATGAAATAACGCGATAATTTTTTTTTTTTTTTTTTTTTTTTTTTCAAACGACTTAAATAACTATGCGACATTGCCGTGTGTCGAACTATTTTATAATGTATAACTTGTAGTCGATATTATCAACAAACTGTACGGAATAAGTAGAATATTTTCCTACGAATTAATAGTCAATCTGTCTGTTTTTAAAAGAAATCGGCCACAATTACAAAGTAAACTCGGGTAATATAATAAATATTTATATATGTTTTTTTTTTTTAATTTCAGGAAGAATTACTAATTTTTCAATTATTGAAAAGGAAATTTTAAAATAAAACGCGACAGTTTAAATCCGATTTTACTGAGAGTTTTTATTTATCTACAAACTGTTCTCCAGTGTTAATATAGTATTATATTAGCTTGATGATCAGGATTGCAAATTTCTCGTCCATCACGAAGTGGACAGTAAGGAGTTTCTCTAAACTGCATAAAGAACAGACAGTAATTCCCGAATCGTAATCTGTACATTGCTTTCCGCTTAATGTTTTTAAAAATCTTCTTCGAACGTACTTCTTTAATAAAATTACGCTCCGAACTACACCTTAAATTACTACGCGCATCACGTAACGGTCCCCCTACAATATATTGTTCCTTCTTCATCTTGAGAACTTACATCTATTTCCAGACATGACGATATTTCCAAAGAAGTTGCACACGTTTATAGAAATATTAGTTAGTACGTTCGGTAGGCTGTAAAGGCATCCCCATTAAAAATGATAGTAATAATAATAATAATACAATAACTCGGTGAGCTTTTATAAGAGTCGTGTTTTTTGATGATAGTAACATTCTGTAAAAAAATAAAATAAGTTAAAAATAACGAATCATCCGAACATCGAGGTGTAAATACAGCATTACTCTAACGAGTGCGATCTAATTGATGTTTAAGAAAAATTGTCGATATTTTTCAATCGATATATTGTTTTGTTTTTGTTTTTTTTAATGGAAAAATATTCGAAAATAATCGATTAAATTTATTTTTATCAGTTCTGGCAGTCCTATACCGATCGAATATTTACCGGCGGAAAATTCATTGAGTTCGCGAGTACGCTTAATGATATTGTATCAAGGTAGACCGACAAACACGATAGCCGTTGGAGATCCGTTAACGTTCAGATTGGAAGCGCAAGACGGTTATAATTACGTTACCGATATTTTCGCTACGAATGTCATCGCTCGCGATCCTTATTCAGGTCGTTCGGTACAGCTTATCGATCGATATGGGTAAAAACGCTTTTCCGTAATTGTAATTTATTCTGTATGCATATATCCATGACGATTTGTAACGTACCGAATATAAATACAACGGAAACGCGGCACGCGTTACTTAAAGAGGCTAGAAAAAAACGATAGTAACTTATTTATTACATAACAACAAGAAAATTAGACGACTAAGTCGATTAAGCTCCTTGATCTTTTCATATTTTAACTAAAAGCTAATTTATCGGATAGCGTCTCTACACTCTAGCCATGCGTCGTTCTTTAATTGTGATTAGTCTAACCGAGCGGTGTGATAAAACCGTTCTTTTATTTCGGCTCCTTTACTTTGTTTTTCGAACGAACGGGTACAATTGAACGGTGTTGTTACCAGTTCGTTAACGTAATGCGACACATTCAGGTGTGATTATCTCACAGTTTACACGGACACAGTTTTAAACCGCTTTTAAATGAGTGGATTTAGCGAACAAAAATTGCATTTCGCTGAACTATCTCCAATATGAGTGAGATGCTTCCAAACTGCACCGGGTTTTTTTTTTCTGTTTATTATTATTATTATTAACGGTTTTGAAGCGAACATATTTTTAAATATTAACCAAAAGCAATTAAAATTTATCGAATACCGATAAAAATGAAACGAAATTATCGGTTATTGTATCTTGATATACGGTAAGGACACGATAATACTAAACTCTTGTTCGTTCTCAGTTATAGTATTGTTCCATAATTTGGGATACATCTTACAGTAAGTATATTACAGATGTGGAAAGGATTCAGACTAGATTTTTGAAATATTTATTTTTTTCGTATAATGGGTTATTATCTTCATCACATTGATCTCTTATGTGACGTGGTGCTTCACATACCATTGTATAAAAGACGTAAAATTTCTAAGTTAAAGTTTTAACATAATTTGTGTAATGGTCGTGTGAATGATGAATATCTGATTTCGCAAATTGATTACGTAGTGTCCAGGATGAATACTAGAGTGAACCGCTGTTTCTTCCAGCCGCGTGCACGTACTAATATTCGTTTTAATTCACCGTTGGTGTCTACTTTCCGTCTTTATAATTTGTTACTTAAAAATCATCCGCGTTTGGATAAAACAGAGACTTATATGATTCCTTGGTTTAGTCAAACTTCGGCACTGTGTACTCGTTATTAGTGTAAGAAGGGTGTTGGCGTCGGTTCGTGGATAGCTTGTTAGAGTAGTTGATTTTATTATTTTAAATTGTTGTAATATGTATGCACATTTTCGTTACCGTGTACTGGTATACACTTCGTGTTCATATGTAGAATCATGTAAGCTCTTTCCAGTGTTAGCAAGTGTATGTATACGTGGACATTGTTTAATTTTCCCTTTATGTATATTTATTGTGAGTGAATGTGTTTATGTTTTGTTGTGTGTGCAATTGTATACATGTTTTATATATGTGTATATATGCATATTGTATATATATATATGTATATATGTGGATATATATATATTATTATTTTTTTTTGTTGATTTGTATAATTTTAGTCAATTATTTAATTCTAGTGTCCGCATTGTAATTGGCATTAGCGGTTATGTGAACTGTATCATAAATAAATAAATAAATAAATAAATGTTTAACCATAAAGTTAATATAGCACAACAAACACTACCATATATACATACTCCGCGAGCAAGATTGAAGAATGTAGCAAGATTTACGGGGAATGTGGTAAATGAAAGAAATAACCGAGCCAACCTACGCAACTAAATTCTACGGGCTGGCACTTAGCGTTTGTAGCTCTATCAGAAATACGTCATACATACGATCGTACAATTGAGCGATTAGCTCTGTATGATTCCTCAAAGTGAACGACGTGAACGAGTCACGTAAAAGAGCCGAAGCGACAAATAACGTGACAACATTTTCATCGCAATCGTTTATTAGTATCGCATTTAATTTATAAAAATAAGAATAAATTCATTAATATATATATATATATCAGAAATCACTTGCACCGTAGAACGTACAAAAAGGAATATAAATAGGAATGTGGTTTTACTTATTTTCGGTCTTTATTATTATTATTATGTATCAGGTGTCCTGTCGACAACTTCGTATTTCCGGCTTTAGACAGATCTCGCGAAGGAGATGGCTTAGAAGCGAGATTTAACGCCTTTAAAATACCAGAATCGAATTTCCTAGTTTTCGAAGCGACTGTACGTACCTGCAGAGAAGGATGTAATCCGGTATGAATTTTATACGATTATTTGTCCGTGTGTGTGTGTGTGTGTGTGTGTGTGTTGTTTTTTTATTTTAACGAATAAACAAAAGGAACTTTATCCGGAATTTCATTTTTGAATGACGAGGTCCACATTTTGTTTTTCGGGTGGGTTCCAATTACGTTCTATCATTCAGTAGTTCATTTTCACTGTGATGTAACGATGCCAGCAGTCAATTTTGTTAGTAACATCATTTAGATTTTTTTGGCTTCGCGTAATAATATATATATATATATATATATTATCGTCGTCGTATTGTTCGTTGTCGAACATCGACGACTAGCTCACGTTATTTTTATACACGAAATGTACAAACGTTCGGGGCATTAATTATACGCAATCAGATGCGCGCGCATATAATATTATAAACAGTGGGGGGCACCACATATATATAATTTATCAAGCTCACATGTATAAAACATAAAACACACATGCGCGTAAAACTACTGCTCGTATATGCACCACCAATGTGCTATATCGATAGGCAAAAACCGGTACGACACAGGTAGCAATTGTAACTGAAACAATTGTGAAACGTTATACTGAAACAGAAGATGCTATTATTGAAGATTGTGTTGTCAGCAACTTTTATACGCGATATCGAATAGATTTGAACACCCAGTCGTCCGGCACGTTCGATCGTGTCACAACCGATTCGGACATGTGTATTTATACGTGTGCTACTATTAAATTGGACGTCTATCGCGACGCTATCAGCATCCTACTTCGTAAGACGTGACTGACTGTCAGCTATGTATGTTAAGCTGTCAATGGAAAGACAACATTGGTAATAATCGAAATCGTAAAAAATCTCCCTCAAATTCTGATCTTCGGTCAGTCATATGATAGTAGAAGATGTTTGGGAGATTGATGTGTAAGAAAATGATAAGTAATTTATCTTTCATTGTGTATATGTATGTACACATTTACTTCAAATCGACCTAGTGTTACAGCATAACACACACACACATATATATATATACATACTATCGCACACCTGGTATAAGGTTACAAAATCTGGTTACAGAACTTCCATTTTCTAAACAGTGAGTAAAACTGGATACGAAAATATCGGTATTCATTCATGATGGTTTAAATGTAACGTACGGAATAATCACACTAACACGGCAATGTGGAAAAATAGAATGTACTTTTACAGTACAATACATATTCAGATAATTTTGATATTCAATCAGTTCTTTTCCCGGGTGTATGTGTTTATCTGCGCTAACGTCATATTATGATTTCCTTGTACGCCACTTACACTGTACAACAAAATAATCGCCCACCTCTGATACGGAGACGGCATTTAATGATGATTTTTGTTTAGGCTTACTGTACTGGTCCGACCGGAAGGAGTGAACAGTCTTTAGGAAGAAGAAGACGAAGAGATACATCTAGCGATTCTGAAACAGAACTTGCTGATACGTCCGCTAACGAGTCGTCAAATAGTACCGCCGATGGAGAAGAACAAGTTCGGGAAATGATCGAGGTATTTTCCATTTTTCGATCGTGTTTTATTTAATCTCGATAGACTATCTAATCTTATTTTTCGATATACTTAAAAATTAAATTTTAAAACGTACAAAGGAAAATAATTTAAAGTATTTCATATTTCTTCCTTATTTTTCCGTTATCGCATGCTATATGAAAAGAGAGATAGAATTATTTTCTCGATGGTCGTTCGAAATATTGTTAATAATAATAAATAATTTCGATAGTGTCGAGAAATAACGGAATAATACTATAAAGTTTTCCGACACGTGTCAATCATTTTTTGAAGAATGCTGAATATAGTGATTTTTTTATTAAATTAAACAACAAAGAACAAGATTAAAATCACTATTTTTTTTTTTTTTTTTATCCTTTATAAAAAAATCAAAAACTTTTCGACTGTTAGGTCATTATCGAGTGAATATGTGAAAAGATAAAAATATAAAATGAATAAATATCAATCTAATTTTGTATTTTTTATCTTTTTACATATTCACTTAATAATGGCCTAACAGCCGAAAAGCTTTGTGATTTTTCATTAAAAAAAAAAAAAAAAAAAAAAAAAATAGCGATTTTAACTTTTTTGTTGTTTATTTCATGTCAATCATGCTACCGCGAAAGCTAACAAAAGCGTATCTATATATCCGTTAGTCGATAGAAAATCGTTTCTCAATGGTAATAATAAATTAATTCGGTATAAAACACTTATCCGTAATCACGTACTGTTTGTTGTCCAGCTTGGGAGTTCTGTTTCAAATACCGGTTTTAATAAATTACAATTATTACAAAATACGTGTTTCAAATGTGCACTAAATGTCACCCTAGATACTACAGAATCGTTGATACGTATACAACATGCTTTATATATTAAGGATCATATACTAAATTTAAACTTCTGCGATGACTAGTCTACGATAATCGTTTAATTTCTTCCATAGATAATTACGATTCTAAACAACTTAAATTTATATATAGTAAATATAATCATAGCTGGAGCATAACCTTTTATATAACGTTATACGGCGCTTTATTTTACGATGTATTATTTCTTCTAAATATACTTATTGTTTAACGTTTTGTTTTATTATTATTATTATTATTATAACTTATTCTATATTTTTTTAATAATTTTGTTTTTTTACTATCATTTATAAGTATAAATGTTTATTCTATATCTTCGTATTAATTCTGTTGTACGGTGAGCCATCTCGGACGTTGGGTAATTATTATTTAAAATTTTTGTTTTTATTTTCTGTAAATTATGTTGAAATATAGGTTGTTAAAAAACTTAGTTCGTAATATAATTTGCGATTGTCCGATATTTAAGACTACAGCCCGTTTAGCTTTTTTACTTCTTGACAGTCTAAAACTATTCTAAAAGTCCAAAATTATTGATTTTTCAGTACACATTTGCAACATCGAATTTAATCGCCGTTCGCATTCTACCGTGAAATCGTTAAGTTGTTCAATTATTCGGTGTTTTAAATTTCGATAGTTTTTCGAACACATCTTATCGTAATGATTCGTTTTGGCGAACGCTCAACTATTTTCGACGAGTGTGTGTTCATCTAGCATTCCGCTCTTACAGATTTATACCTTCGTCACTTAGAGACACTTAACGACGATATGTAGTCGCTGGATTTATTTTTACTTTTAAATCAATCGAAAATGTAAATAGAAGCACTGGCATAGGTGGCACCACATTCACATATATATCGCCGTCAATTCTATAAATCATTTCTCGTGCGATCCGTAAATCAATTAATTTTATTGTTTGGACGTTTTATCAATTTGCCTTATTCCTTTCAACCGTCAACTTTACTCTGAGCAATCATTTTTTCCTATTATTTCATATTGTTGATTTTTTTTAAACAGGTATACGAATCAAGATTCGAAATGCCGCAACAACAAACTGTACAACCTGTAGTAGCCACCGTCTGTTTGACTAATCGCGAATATTACGGAATGATATTCACTTTACTATTTTTCATGGGATTATTAATCACGGTGACGATTTCTGCCGGAATATACTACAAGTACGTTATATATGAATCTTTCGTTTAAATTAATTCTTAATTTTAAATGTACCCATTACAAATAATACCGTTTGATTTTTTTCTTTTTTTTTTTTTTTGTCTTTTGTCTCGGTTGCTTATTCTTTGTTCTAAGTTTGGAATGTGTATATATATATAAACATACACACATGCGCTCTTTAACTGAAGATATAATGTTAGAATGCCTATAATTGATATAAAACATTATTTTCCTACGCACATATATATATATATATATATATATATATATATATATATATATATATATATATATATTGCGAGCACCTCGCCTAACGGACTTCTACAGACTTCATCATTCCACGCTTAGCATCCTCGTATATTAATGTATGTATTATTTATTTACTACACTATTCTTTCTCTCCTCGTCTTTTAATACTTTTCTCTTTTCTGTTGCAAAAATGAACTATGACGCGGTATTTATGATGAAATAATTTACTATAAGAAAGATAATTTTAAAAAATTATAAATTACACGCGCGTTAGTTTTGAATGAGCGAATAACCTTTTTACGTTTTATAATACAATAAAATTAATATATTTCTATTTTTTATCGATGAATTGGTTAAATAAAATAAAATAACATTTCATTTGAATAATATAACTAAGCAGATTCGTGATGTAACTCTTTTCTTCCCGTTGGCTCTAACTCTGAATACTGACATATAACCAAGGGCTAACTCATCGCTAACTTTTTCTTGAGTCTTGACCAACTGACTCTTCTTGACTAAGTAACTACTGATTCTTCCTTCGCTAACTTTTCCTGACCCCTTTTTTGAAAAACTTTAATTATCAACTTCTCCAACACCTTCTGTCTCCTTTCTTAACTCGATTGGTGGTACCCTGCCGGAGTAGCTTAAGCATCCGCGATTTTCTTTTTCACTTACCATGTGATCGTAGGTGCGTTTCAACTTAACTACTACTGTTGTATGACAATAGCTCGTTCATCACAAATCCGGTTTTTTACTATAATAATAATTATTATTATAACTACACGTACGTGCATTCATGATTAGTACGCTAGCAAGCGTCGAATTGAATATTTTAATTTAACTAAACAAATAATTATATATTTTTCATTATATCGATTAAATTAAATATTAGTCCTCATTTCCCAAATTAATCAATTAAATTATCACGACGTGAACATACGACGATCATCGTAATATATATATATATATCATCATCATTATCATAATTCATTAATCTTGTTCAGATTGGTGAGCAACTAATTTTAAATGCCGGAATTCTCTGGATAGTGCCATTTTTCCCGTGTTACTATATCCTGTTAAATGTAGCTGGTATAAATTTCACGCCAAATAGGATTTATCATCTCACACAACCCACATCAACATCAGCAGATGAAACTGCGTTTAAATACTTAAGACCGAGCGAAAAATAGAAGTAGAAAAAAAAATATATGGAACTATATAATTAAACGAATCAATACAAGTATTGTAATATTGCACACTTGTGTATTATATATATATATATATATATATATATATATATATATATATATATATATATTGTTTAAAAAATATATTTATCAACATACTAAATCAATAAAAGCATTTACAAAAATTAATTTTATGTCAGATACAAAGTTTTGCTTTCCCTTTTGTGATGCTATGCTATCCATTTGATCACTTATTGAAACACAATCATGTTTATACGCTAAAAATTAATAATTGAAATAAAACATATTTGAACACAGTTTCCGTTAACCAATTTAGTTTTATAAGATTGAGAACAAAATTTAAAAAATCTGCAAAATAACGAACCTATTACTAAATTTGATTTATACATTTTTATTATTATTCAAATTTTACATTGTTTGAAACCGCAATAATAAAAAAAAAAGAAACTCAAATTATATTAGTATATATATTTTATATAAATTTATATATATATATATATATATATATATATATATATATATATATATATATCGTTTTTCGTTCAGGAGATATTGGATTTTGATGAGTAAAAATGAAATGGCGGACAAAAGTTCGGGGATAAGTGGTACGTCTAATCGATACGGTAGCGGCACTGCTCACGCTAGATATGCTCCATCAGCTCGCAGTTTGTTCTCATTTTTGACTTTAAATACGCAGAAAACATTTACTAATACTAGGTAAGTAACGGATTTTCAAAACTTCGTCATTATAGAATTTAATTTGTTGCGCGCATTGTTTTATACACATACATACATATATAGCATGAATGGATGGATGGATAAATTGCGGCGTGGATCTATTTATGATTTTTCATCGTTCAAGTTTGGAAGTGAAGAGCGTATAGATAAAGTTAGGAATAAAACTTTAAAAAATATATATATACAAATAAAGATCCACTATTTAGGATCAATGCCGAAATAAACTACAATATTAAAAATATAAAATACGATGATAATCCCTTTCGAGTTGCGGTTTTTTCAAGAAATAGGAGCTGAAAACTTCATTATGATGACTTATTACGATGGACGGGGAGGTGAAATATCGAAAACGAAGTTGACACAAACGGTCACTAATAAAGACAAACTAGTGTTCGCTAAAATTCGTTCGAAGAAAATACGTTTATGTCTATACTAACATATAAAACTATAGTGTCTGTTATTTGCGATTATTTTCATTATAGTCGTTGCATTGCGCTTTTTTTTTATCACACATAACTTCTAGTATATATATATATATAATATATAACTGGAATCTTGATAATAAAACGTGAGAAAATTCAATCAACCTTTATAAACTGCGTTGTTCTTCGGTGATCGAATAATTCTTTTCCGTCTTTAATTATTATTTCTAATCGTTATTTGATAATGGCCTGTTTTTACGGGCGCACACAAACATGTTTAATAATTGATTTTTAATTAAATAACGTTTATCATCGAAGAGTAATTAATTCTTTTATTCGCGTAAAAATAAATTATTAATAATTTTTTGGGGGGAGGGGAATTTTTAAAATAACATTACGATTAGACCGCTTTTCCGACTTCAATTTAAAAAATAAACTTTTTCGCGTGAAAGAGTTTTTCATCGTGCCCGTTCTACGTAAAGCCTATCGCGAGGTTTCTGTTTTCAATTTTCCGCTCTACCTAACTTAGTTTGAATCTTGTCGAATTAGGGTGACAGTATAACGGTTAATTTTAAATAACTTCCGTTTCTTCGACAACTTCTCGACTAATAATTAGTATTCTTTCTTTTTATACGCATATATATATATATGTATACTGCAAATACTACTGCTGCTGCTCTAGTGCAATCTGGCGAATATTCTCTTAATTATACACCTAAACCCGACAAAGATATTATCAATCTCGTCCAATCAGTCTGCTAAACGCTCTTGGTTAAATAATTGAAAAAGTTATTTTACATCGATTACAGTTACATTCTGAAAATAACAGAATTCTTATACACGAACAGTTTGGATTTAGAGCGAATTACATAAACCGAGTAGTAGCTAACTGATTACAGAACCGACAACTTTAATGTTTAATATGTATACGTGAATAATCGATATTGAAAAAAACTATTCAGCTCGGCGTAATTGTATCATTTTTAAGACTGCTCAAATTTAAATTTCCCTTATATTTAAAATAAAGTTAATTAAATCTTATTTAAGCGTTATTAAAATGTTCTATGCTATATATAGAAATAAGTCCCCTGTCGAAACTTAACATTTAGGTGTACCGCAGTGAATTAGGCCCGTGTCTATTTTTAAAATATTACTAAACGATATACCTAAATTACCGTATGTTGTAGGTGGATTATACGCCGACTATTATTGTACATCTTACAGGTCAAATACCGTAAGTAACAGATTATACGAAAAGCTACTAGCTCTATTTTTAAGTTTTATAGAGGGTGGGGGGTTAAAAATTAACACTGATAAAACTGAATACTCTTTATTAGGCGGCGTCAATTACCTTCAGCGGAAATTAACATCGACGGGGTAAAAGTATATTCACCGGCGAAGCCAAGTTCGATATTCACATCCTGATTTCTCGTTTATCTCCTTTGATAATAATGTTAATTATATTAATTGATAATGAAGCAATAATCCGTGTACATTCAACAATCTTTAATCGACGATCGTATTTATCTGTCGTTAATAAGAAATTATTATATACAATTCGGCCCAGATTAACCTACGCGTGTCTTATTTGGCTATTAGTTTCAAACAGTATATTATTAAAAAAAAAAATTATTCAAAACATCCGTTGCAGAATTATACTAAATCGTCACGGGTACACAAAAATTAACCGATATGCACTCAGAACTAAACATACCTATCTTCTTAAATTAGTAAATTATCGAAAAAAAAGTTTGACGATAGGTGTAGAATACATCGAAATAGATTAATTTCATAGGTGATTACGATAAAGGCTCGGCATGCGTTATATATATATATATATATATATATATATATATATATATATATATATACTGACATCCTAGAATTCAGCGTAGGTTACTCGTTTAATTCCGTGTCTATGGCTATTTATTTCGTGTAGTTAATACAGAATGTGTGCATGTGTGTGCACATGTATGTAAATGTGTATTACATGTGCATATGTACTTCGTATATTTTTACTATAATTTATTTTCTCGCAGGTTTTTGTTTTGTTTTTTTTTCCTATAGCCTAACATTTGCTTCGTGAATTTTCTACATTTAATAATACTGTTTAACTGTTAAGGTATAAGGTACTTAACTTTATAAATCTTGTTGCGCATTTCTTTAAATTACTGTTCTGGATGCACTAATGTCATATTAATATTTCTGTTGCACACACGAAATGAAACCGATTAATAATATATAATTACAAAGTGAATAACAAATTTTTATCATCCGGACTACGGCAAGACATTACGAGATCGTTATGTATATTCTATCGCGACTTTTTTGTTTTTTTGACACGCGTATTGCTTTATGATCGCGTCTGTAAATGTCTTCGGATTTCAGATCGATTGTTATTCCCGTGATTACATATTTGTAGTGTGACTTTAGAAATATCCGTTCCAGTGATTTCGATCTATGCGTAATATTCGATGTTCGCGAATTTTAATTTTTAATTTTAACATATATATATATATATATATATATATATATACAATCGACCCGGCGTTAAATATTGAAACTTATGAACGTTTTTTTTTTCTAGTCTCGCGATTTAATGTTCATTATTATTTATTTTTACTAGAAATAACGACGCTATTTCGGATATAACTCCCGAAGATATACACGTACCTAACGTCGGTGATATGTTGCACGAAGCGAGTGACTTAGGTTGTAGTAGCGGTATTAGAAGAAATCTATTCGGAGATCCGAGCGAGCCTATTTATACAGATCCGTCTCTTTTCGAGCGATCTCGCAGCCTTCGTAGCATATCATTTTCGCAGACCGGGCAAAATATCGATAATAACACCGAACAAGAATGCGTTGTTAGTAATATGTAGCCGCTTTGATATATATATATATATATATACGATAGTACAATGAAATATGGAAAGCCAGCTGCTATCAACACGATTGTTGTCAATAGCTGTCGACTCTCTTTAAGTATTCTTTTTTTATATATATATACATATAATTTTACATTTGCTTAAATAAATATAACTATCTTATTAATCACACCTTAATTTAATTTTCAATTTCTATACATATTTATATCTATATATATATATATATACAAGATATGCTTATGTAATATTGTCATTAAATTTTTGCTGATTATTATTTCTTTGTTTCAAAATTTATGCGATATTCAAAATATTGATTTACGTCGATTTTTAATACGATAAATATATCGGGTGCGTTTTGAAATTTCCTCAAACTCGTAAGATTTCTCCCCTTTATAAGGTTTCAATAATTAATTTCGTATCTAAAGAAATCGTGTTCTCATGCTGACGTTAATAATAAATATCTTAAACTAGGAAACACACGTCTAAATCCAGAATCGTATTTCTAAAAAAGAAAAGTGAACAACATTTTATTGATTCCAGATTTGAAATTAGATCGTTTAGCGTCATGTTTCCAGCGTCTTACTATACGGCGTCGAATTTTGGACACTGTGTCCGAAGGGTCA
This sequence comes from Coronaproctus castanopsis, assembly GCA_032883995.1. Classification (NCBI taxonomy): domain Eukaryota; kingdom Metazoa; phylum Arthropoda; class Insecta; order Hemiptera; family Monophlebidae; genus Coronaproctus; species Coronaproctus castanopsis. The sequence continues at coordinate 27,015,960 of CM065054.1, forward strand.
TGCAAAAAAGCTAGACATACCATAAGATTTTAAGAATTACCGCGCACGAATAAAGAAACAAATTCGGAAGTTTTTAGACGTTTAAACGAGAACACTAAAATTGTTAAGTCGGTTAAAATAAGAAAATTAGATTACCTGGGACATTTAATGCGTAATTAATAACAAATACGAGATACTTCGAGTAATAATACAGGCTAAGATAAATGGTGTAGTCGTGGGTGTGGCCGTGCCAGAAAAAGGTGGATGGAAAATTTAAAGAATCGGCGTATAAATAAAGCACGGTACAACTATTCCGAATGGTAACGGATAAAGATCGAGTCGAGAGGGATGCTAGAAAAACGTTAACACTTTCAGTCATATATTATCCGGATTATATATCAACTTTATTTCGACCACGTACTGGGCATAATATCCCTAGCGTCTTGCTAAATTAGGCATAATTTCTGGTGGAACACGTGCCATGTTGACGACTGTATTGTTTATGCGAAATTTCTAAAGCGTAGAAATGAGTTGTTCCATAATATTTTACAAAAGCGGCACACATTACCTGCGAGTATTGAATTGTTTCTGATCCATTGTCTTTTGTTACTATCGGTTTATACAAATTTATCAAACGTAGTTGGCGTTGATATTTAGCATACATTAACTGGAGAAAGGTTTAAACTGGCCAAATGGCGCAAGCTGGCCCAAAAAAGAAAAAAAATAATAATGATTATAATAAAATAAATCAAAATATTGTCGTTTTTTTTTTTTTACGTAGACTTTTCTATTAAAGAAAATCATTAAAACGCAAATTAATATTTCGTCTATAATATTGCTTTTAGGTAATTTTTAAAGCGTTATGGAGAACATTTTTTGGGAAAATTTAAACGTACTATGCTAATTGTCCGTTGTTAAGAAAACGGATAGTTTTCTCAACGTACCGAGTTTATGTACGGTAGATGGGAAAGGCTGCGTGTGATCGTAAATAAATGTCCCCCAGATCGACTAAAGACGTACACAACGTACCGTTGTCTACTTTTCTTCGATATATGCTCTATTATTCAGATAGTGATTTCAAACATATTGTTCATCTTATCCTTAGTGATTTTTAAGCTGTCATTAATTGTGTATGTTAAAGTGAGAGAGTGTGAAAAGGTGTGTGCGTACGTATATATTATATATATCCGTTATTTCAGCTCGCTCGCTTATTAAACTTCCCATATAAACCGCGCCGATAGAAGTTTCACTTCGAAATTTTGTTAACATTAAAATTTCATATCCCATATAGCGGACATTGTGAATGAAAGGGTTAATACGATGACGATGAAATACGATTTTTTTTATTACGTTTATTCGTCACGTGCGAATTGTGAGTCTTTTTCTACGTTCGGTACGAGTACTTTTCGAATCGTGATTTCGTCGTAGTTTTAAAGCCTATTAACGACGCGCTCTATCGATTTCTGGCGCATCGTTTAAATTTCAACAAAAGCGTGCAAGACAAAAGATGTATCGGAGAGTAGTGATTTTAGGAATTAACAAAACAAAGTTACTCGTTGTAAAAATTATTTTATCAACGCAAAGCTTTTCGACGATTACGTCATTTTCAAGCATATAGAATAAACGTTACATATAAATTAACCGAGATATCAACATAACACAAACTTATATATGTATCGACTTACATTAAATAGTCAGATGTAATTTAATTTACTAAAAAAAAAAATGTTTATTTTTAAAATAACATTTCCCTATAAAATCCGATTTTAAAATTAATTCTTCGTCAAAATTTATCATATTATTTAATAAATTATTACTACTATGTTTCATAATTTGTAGTTCTGTAAAACAATGTTATTTTTTATTTTTTTAATTTTTATTATATGCGTAAAATTTTTATGTGTTTCGTCAAATCGAAAATTCGTTATCTTTTTATCATTTTAATTTTATTATTATTATTTTTTTTTAATCCAAATAATAGCGTAAATAAGCTTTTATAATGTAACACCTCCGTATAATGTATCGTCCCTTCACCGTCTGCATAATCTACAATTATTCCCTCATATAGAAACATTTCTAGAAAAGTCAGCATCATTGATTAAAATGTAAATAATTCCTACAATATCACGTTGAGTAAGCCCTAATAGCATCCCCATTAAAAAAAAAAAAAAAAAAAAAAAAAAAACTATTGTTGCTGTAAAATAATACAAAGAAATCTTAAAATTTATTTTATAATTATACAGGGAAAAACATACAACTAAAAACCCTGCGTAGCCGAAAATAGAGAAATTAATTAATTATAGTTCGATCTTAATAGTACAATAAGGATATGGGTAAAATTATACAAATTATATTAAGGTTAAACAAATAAATAAGAGGATGGAAGAAAGAAGTACTGATACAATAGATTACACGAGGATAGTGACTTATTAATAACGACTTAAGTAGTTCGACAATCTGGTGCTAGAGAAGCGAATGTTTAATTCTTTTGTGTTTATATTTTTTATATTTTCTGGTCAGCGAGTCGCGAGTATAGTTTCCAATTCGCTGTACGATAGGGTAATGGCTAGTCAGGCATTTGCTGTAGAACCTATCTGCTTGTTCCTGTACTAGCTCAGGAATAGTACGCTGATGAAGAGCTGCATGCATGTCAGTTATCTTAGTATAGTAAGGGGCATTAAGTACAATACGCAGGCATTTATTTTGAACAATTTGTAATTTATTTAAGGTGGAATTACCAACACCAGACCAAATTGGGCAAGAGTATAATAATATCGGGAGTATGTATGCTTTATATATTATTAGTTTGTTTTTAATACTAACTTTAGAACGTTTGTGAAAAATGGGGAAAATTTTATATAATCGGGAGTGCGCTTTATCCGTGATGTGTTTAATGTGTAGTCGCTTGTCTATTGTAAGACCAAGATATGTTACACGAGGTTTCCATGGTAGTTGTCTGTTGCTTATTTCAATGTGGTGAGTTATCTGCGGCTTGCGTCTCGTAAATAGTATAGCTTCCGTTTTTTCGGTGTTAATTTTAATTTTCCACTTTGTGTAATATTTATATATTTTGTAATAACTTTTGGTGAGTCTGTTTGTTATTGTATCGATTCGATAGGAAGCTGTAAATAGAGCAGTGTCATCGGCGTAAAGAGATGTATCAACATCCCTCAGCCGAGGCAAATCATTAATATATAAAATATATAGGAAGGGTCCCAAGATACTACCCTGTGGAACTCCAGCTGTTAGTGTTTTAGTACTAGAATATGCAATATCTTTATTGTACATTATTGGCGGGATATTAACATGTACGTGCGCGAAATTCTTTGTAATGTTCCAGAGGCTTTTGTCCTCGGTAGACAATGATTTTAATTTGTTATTCCACACATCATTACGATGTTCTAAGAGCTTAGTTTTTACTAAACGTGTTAAGAAGTTTAGAATTGATTTTAGCCGAGTTATTTTATACTTTTGGTGCTGCTTACGAAATAGATTTTTAATTTTTATTAACATTTTTATGCTATAAGGAATATATATATATATATATATATATATATATATATATATGTATGTATGTATGTATAGATAGATAAATGAGCTCTATTGAAATTTTCCAACAAACAGGATGGATACCAGTTAAATTCAACTTGGTCGAAAAATAAATTACTTATTAAACAACTCCGATTTCCGGCTACAGAATAACGATTAAAAAAAAACCACATACACAGCGAGCACTTGGTTTATCACGAAATGTGGACAACGTTAAGTCTAGGTTGCGTTCTTCTACGGGTAAATTTACCTAATTCGCAGATGATATAGCCATCGTCGCGTCGAATTCGGAAGATATGCATACTCTGTCGTTCCGGAACCACCAATCAATGGGCTCAATATTGGAGGATACAATTTAATCCTATAATAATTAATAATGACATAATCCCATCAGCTGATTTCGTACGCTATCTCGGAATGTACCCGAATTGAAGGCTCGCTTTCACGTGGCGCAAATTCGAAAGGTCATGTCATCATTGTACGCATTGGGCTACTATATCCGCGGTTTGGTTGTTAGTCGACCTTGACGTATATTTCATAATCATTCGATTAAAAAAATATGCATATATTTAACGTTTTGGTTGTTTTTTTTTTTTTGCGGTAAACTGCAGGAAATTAAAATGAAGGAACGGTGTCCTGTAGTAAAATTACCGCATCGTCGTAACCATATTTGGATGAACAGTAAAATTGTAAATAAGCCGTATCTCCGGTAGCAATGTTGTATTTACTTCGTAGACATCAATCTATGAAGGTTGATGTTAAACTTTGAAAATACCATTGTGGAATGTGAAGTTTCACTGAAGAACTTCTACATTATTGTAAGCAGTATATTTTCACATTTCAACAAAAATTAACATAATTGTGCTATACCGATTAGATAGCGTATAGAACAAACCGTTAGTATAACAAATATTACTAAAGCCGGATATATGTTATATATATAAAAAAACAGTACGGTTTTGTGTTTAAACATTATTTTTATCTTCAAAGTATAAATTATCTTTTTTTCTTCGAGTCTGATCATTCAAAAATTACATGTTCCGCATTCTCTGTTTGCCCGCGCGTTAAATTTTATATATATACGTTGTGTGTGATACGACCGAAGGTAGAGTGGTTATTTTACCTTGACCGTAGTTTATCGCGGTTAGGATTCTTCGATACACTAACCTTCAAGTTTTTCTTTTTAAAACTAATTAGGCGTAAAAATATCTGAAAACGACGAGTAACAATGTGAAACGAACGTCTTATGATAAGGATAAGGTTGGATAAGGGACAATTAATAGCGAGTTCGTTCTTATAGTTCGGTTTAATGTATCCCGAATGAATTAGCGACGACATGATTGTAATTTTACCGGACGAGGTAAATAATTACAAAGAGTGCATTAACTGAATTTATCATCGACGATAGTTATTTAAATACAGCCCTAATATTTTATCTTCACAAGGTTATTGTATAAAGTTAAAGCTTTCCCTTCTATACATGTATTCCAATAAATTAGCTAACCGTGAGTGAAAATTGCATTGAATTCTAAAGAGCGAATGATTTTGATTTTACAACGTAAATAAATTTTATTCACCCGTAAAACAAACCTTTCGAATTAATGTATTATTCTTTCCTACGCACCCACACGCACAGACATATATATATATATATATATATATATATATATATATGTATGAAAACAAGCTAGACCCTGGATGCGCTATAAAAACCAAATTCTAAAAAATGACACGATATTTTCAGTTAAGAAGGGACTGGGAACTGTAAACTTTCGAACGAACCCATTAGAAAAACATATGCGTAAGCAAAATTGAAACAGTTATAGAAAGCATGATAACCATATTGGAAGGAATGGTATACAGAAAAAAAAAACAGCGGAAGACCTCGCCACGAATATATGACGCAGATTATAAAAAACCTGAAATGTAACAACTATATGAAACTGAAGAGGTTATCGGGAATTAGAGAAGAATGTCAGGCTGCTACAAAACAATCTACGGATTGACAACAAATGATGAATGATGAAGTGAAAATTACATTGAATTCTAAAGAGCGAATGATTTTGATTTTACAACGTAAATAAATTTTATTCACCCGTAGAACAAACCTTTCGAATGAATGTATTATTCTTTCCTCCGCACCCACACGCACAGACACACATATATATATATATATATATATATGTATGAAAACAAGCTAGACCCTGGAGGCGCTATAAAAACCAAATTCTAAAAAATGACGCGATATTTACAGTTAAGAAGTGACTGGGAACTGTAAACTTTCGAACGAATCCATCAGAAAAACATCTGTGTAAGCAAAATGTAAACAGTTTTAGAAAGCCGGCAAAATATATATTTTTTGTTAATCTATTCTTAGCCAAATCAGTAGATGGTATGACATGCAGGATACATAGTCCAATGACTAGTCACTATGTTAGTATTTCACATAATTTTCATTCCTATGTAGGTCTAATGGCTTAAATCTTCTCAGCCGGTGAATTTGCATTTATGACGATTTATCCGATAAGCTAATCGCAGATCAGTTAGCGCATGACTATGTAACCGCTCCTGATGCTTGATTGCCATCTTTTTAATTACGTCGACTATATACTCCATGCCAAGGTCATCGTGTATAGTTTTGTTCCTTACTATGAAGCACGGACGGTTAATCTGAGAGTAATATTTTGATATGTTTGTAATTTCATTAAATTGATTTTTTACTACAGCCCCATACTTCGATCCATACCTCTATACTGGAGCGAGTATTTAGTTGTATAAAGGTAAGTTAGGATTGCATTCCTATTAACCAATAGTGAGTTCAGCCCTTTTTTTCTATCAATATGCTTATCTATCAATATGCTTACATCATGTTAACTTTTGATCTAAGTATAAACCTAGGCCGGTCCTAATCGAAATATGTAGTCGCAGTCTACTATTCAACACCAAAGCCAAGGTGGAACTTCCGTAAGGCAAACTGGACAGGGTTTACAGAATATATCGAAGACACTATTGTAGACGTTCCTACCACTGTTAAATGTTACAGTAAATTTGGAAAACACCCATGATGAAACATTCTTAAATCAATTATTTGATTCATTAAATCAAGACAGACAAGCAAGGTGGCGATCTGCTGTGTAGTCTATGGACTTCACACACTCGGTGCGAAAAGCGTGGGCATTACTAAGAAATCTTAGCGAAGGCAAAGCACGTAATATCAGACCGACAAAGCAGCTGGGATAGACGGAATCTATCCCGAATTTATCAAGCATATGGGACCCAAAGCAATTAAATTTTTAACAGAATTCTTCAATCATATTTGTTCTACTGGAACGTTGCCAAAACAATTTAAAGACTCGAAAGTTGTTGCGATAATCAAGCCTGGTAAAAATGGTGAGGATACGTCGCACTACAGGCCAATATCGCTATTATGTGCACCATATAAGTTGCTGAAATGCATAATACACAGTAGAATAGTTACAATTGTTGACGAAATATTGCCAATAGAACAAGCTGGTTTCAGAAAAAACTTAAGTTGCGCCCATCAAATAATGGCGATAACAAACTATATTCAAACCGGATATGACAAAAAATTGAAAACTGGTGCACTTTTTATCGATCTTACGTCTGCTTATGATGCAGTATGGAGAGAAGGTTTACTTTTAAAAGCGGCAAAAGTAATTCCGTGCAAAAAGTTTATAAACCTGTTGAATGAAATGTTAACAAATCGAATCTTTAAGGTCACAATAGGGGAAAACAGCAGTCGACCAAGAAGAATCAATAATGGACTTCCGCAGGGCTCCATCCTAGCCCCCCTGCTGTTCAATTCATACGTCAGTGATATACCTGTAACGGAATCTATCAGTATGCTGATGATATCGCACTTGCATATCAAAGCAAGTCTGTGTCTCAATGCAGTGAGGTGTTAACTAAAGACTTGGAACTTTTGAATGGTTATTTCCAGTCTTGGATAATACGTATAAATCTGCATAAAACAGAATCATCATTATTTCATTTAACAACGCACATGGCAAAATCGGAGCTAAATATGTGGGAGTGATAAGATAAACTTTAACGCCAATCCTAGATACCTTGGTGTTACGTTGGATAGATCATTAATATACAGACCGCATATTGAAAAGTTGGTACAGAAGATAAAAACCAGAGTGGGTTTGGTAAGAAAACTTGCCGGCACGGGATGGGGAGCAACAGCAAAGGTATTAAGAATAACAACTCTAGCGCTTACTTACTCAGTGGCAGAGTATTGTGCACTTGTTTGGTTGAACAGTGCACATACAGAAAAAATAGACGTCCAGCTGAGAGCCGCGATGCGAATAATTAGCGGCACATTAAAGTCGACAAACAAAGATTGGATACCCGTTCTTGCACATATCGCTCCTCCAAAAATAAGCCAGGAAGATGCGTTTAGCAAACTTTGGGAAAATTTCTCAGCTTCACATAACTGTCTCATGCATAAAGATAAAGAATACACACCAGTAAGAGCATTAAAATCAATATAGCCAACCTGGAGAACAGCAGAACATATAAAGAGTATGCCACCAAACTGGAAAGTAAGGTGGAAGAATGAGTACTAATGCGGACTTGGTATACGACCCTACTATGGAACCCCCGGGAACGGACCTACCAACAGAGGCATGGTGCAGAGTAAACAGATTTCGCACGGGACAGGGTAGGTGTGCTTACACTTTAAACAAGTGAAAAATGATCCCGAGTCCCAGATATGTGGAGAGATCCAAACCTTGGATCATCTATATAATTGTAAGCTTTTCTCAAGTCATGATATGATTAATAGACACGATGTGCATAACATCACGAATAACGTGTTACAATGGGTGTTGGGATTAAAATTAAACATCTAAAATAATAATTTACTCTACTCGGCTCCATAAGATCGAACGAACCTAGGTACTTAACAACTTTTAGGGCACAATCATGTCATCTATTTTGTTAATTAATGTCTCTAGGATATGATTACAGTGTGGCTAAGTGGAAAGCTAAATTTATGGATTTATCTGCAAAACCAAAAATTGGATTTATTCAACGATGATTTCAAAACCATCAATGACTAACTTAAGTATCCGTGAAATATATGCATATGCATATTATATATAGTTCTTAAGACAAAACGATGCTTAATGAAATATGTAAGCGAAAGAAGATGCAGTTGGATAGGACATATTATAAGGAATAACAGATGTTTAACAACGGTAATCGAAGGACAAGTAAATGGAAAAATATCGCGGGAAATACCGAGCAAAAATACATCATCCAAAAACGGAGGATGCAAAAGTAAATACGTACCAGGGATTGAAAGAAAAGGCGAAAACTAAAAACTCAGTAACAGTGGCGGATAAAGAGCGGCAATGAGAGTGAGTGTATGGTGATAAGGAATAGTAAACCTTGTCTATACTAAAACCATACACGTACCTAACGACATCACTGTGTCAAATAAACACATACTATGGAGGAGGGCAGCAGCTCTTTCAGTATCAACTACAGGTGGAAATCGAAGGGTCTGAGATAGCTATAACTTGAAAATTGCACGGCGACGATGGAAACCATAGAAACCGTACAATGCAACACCGGAAGGTAACGCGATATCTAGTGTACATCTTTCGCTAGCAATACATCATGTAAAGTATTACTAATAGCTGAAGTTGATCACACGCTCTGTTTGACCACCAACGCATCGGCTATATCCGATAGTATGAATGTGCGACCCGAATGACGATCGGCGCTTCAAGGGAGGAGGTGGGTCAATCTTGCAGTAAAAAATATACGACTAGACCAGAAATACACAAAAGTCACGAGAATAGCTGAACTCCAATGGAACAAGTATGTCGAATACGCAACATTAATATCGCAACGTGGAACGTACGAACATTAGCGCAGACCCTGGAAATTAGCAAACGTAGGTATGGAGGTCATGCGCCTAGAAATAGACATTTTTGAAATTGCAAAAACAAGATGGTAAGGAAGCGGGTGAATACTGACGGAAATTATAAATTCATATACTCCGGAGAGGACACACATGCGGAGTCGGTATACTAGTAAGAAAAAATCGCGTGAAATTGATGAACAACATGCTAACGATATTGATAAGGCTGAAAATAAATACATAATAGCCATTCAAGTTTCATTTTTACGAGCAAATTAACGAAGCTTAAAAAAAAAAAAAAACACAGTGACGTATTATTCATACTTGTCGACTTTAGTACAAAGATAAAAGAGAATCGAAGCCCAGCAGTCGGAAAATATCGCGAGAAAAGTTCCAACTACCGCATTAAGCGTGAGGCGGTAGAAAATACTTGGAACAATCTAGAAGAAGGTATTATTGGAGCAGCTAATAATTCAAAGCCGTATAAAATGATAAGTAAGAACAGATGGTTCAACAATGATGACATAAAAAATATAATTAACAAAGGAAGAGCCGTTAAAGATAGAAGGGGAGGTTTGTAGAAGAAGTTAAATAAAGAAGTCATTGCAGCGTGTAGAAAAGCGAGGGATAAATGGTTTTTAGGATAAGTGTAGGAAAATCGAGGAACTGGACAGTAGAAACAATATAAGAAAAACATACAGATGTAAAGACCATAAACAGTGTGAGAAAAACACACGAAAGATGTGTAAAATCAAAAATAAATATGGTGCCTTTTGCGGAAGCGACACAAAGAAATTGAAGAATATATCGAAAATCTATACGAAAGTGCATGTAGACCGTAAGATATAGAACTGAAAAGCGAAAAAAAGGCTCCAAGTATAATAATATGGGAGTTGGAAACCGCTAAATGCCAGAACTAACAAAGCAACAGGTAAAGGCCGGGTGCCTTACGAATTGATGAAGTGTTACTGCCATAAGCTATTAAACTTATTTAACCAAATATTTACCAGTGCCGGAATTTTAAGTTTCATTTTGAAAATTTACATATTCGCATTATTCGTAAGCGATTTCGTGTGCAATCAACTTCTCTTTAATATCTTAACATTATTATCATTATTATTATGATTTTTATTATTATTATTATTATTATTATTATAAATTTGAATAGTAAGCCCATAACGAGGACTACTGAAATTGAATATCTCGGTGTCGTGTTAGATAAACTAAATTGGAATGCTCATTCGATTTACCCGACAAAAAAATTAAGAAAACTAAATTATTTATTTTATTATTTAAAACAGTTTTTTTCGCACGAGCATTTGAAACGTTTATAGCCCTATATCAACCATTTATCGCTTACGGAATCGTTCATCGGGATGGCGTGACTAAATATCACCGAAAACCCGTTGAAACGTTACAAAAGTCAGTCTTAAAATGTATCGGCCTTAATGACAAACTAACACTACGAAAGGATATATATTGATTCGATCTATATAAAACGGAACTAATAAATTACTTAATGGAAAAGCTAATTCAAATGTAATATAGATTTTTCATAAAAGAAAAACTAGATCGGTTAGTAAAGCAGAAATTCTGCCCTTTGATAATCAAACACGCATGAGCAGTGGCATAGCCAGGGGGTGGTTTTGAGGGTCTGAACACCCCTTGGAATCAATCTGATAATAAGAAAATATATACTCGTTGTTAAATGCAGTTTTGCATTTGTTAAAACTATATTTTTTTTTTTTTATTTTCATTTATTTCATTTAAATTTCGTTGTTTTCGAAGTAAATAGTTTTGTAATACAGGAGGTACTAGAAGAATTTTGTAAGAAAATGTGAAAAATAGATTTTAAATTTTTAAATTTAAAGTATTACTACGTATTATTTCTTCAAAAAATATAAAATCACTATTTATCGTTTATTTTTTCGCGGAATTTATTGTAACCATTCTGTCCTCAATAACGTACTATTAGCGCGTTCCGGTGACGTTAAAATATGTCTGCCGTCTAAATAGAATTACATATTCGACCTCTAATAAGTATATAAAAATAACTCCGGTGAGTTGGATTAAGGCTTTTAATCTACTTGAAATTTGGTTACTTACTTAAAGTTCAATTCGGGTTTACCGTTATAATTTAGTTTTATTTGAACCCCCCTCTTCAACCCAGTCTGGCTACGCCACTGCACATGAGAATACAGGCGTGTTATTCATAGGGGGCTAAATTGTATAACAGATTATCGAATTCGTTAAGTTTTGATCTATTAAACTATAAACGTCGTAAAAGAAAATTATCATTATCATTCTTGCTTTCTAAATAAACTAGCACAGATATACGTTTGTGTAAATCGTTGTACTTGTGTAATGTCGAGTACATTTATGTATATCCGGTCGTAAATTTCGATAATATATGTCATACTTGCTCGTTAGTTAATTATTTTTATTTGTTAACTATTAATTATTTAAAATGTTTACATCATTATAATTCCAGCGAGTTTAAACTATTTATTTTTTCGTATAATAATCTAAGCGCGTATCTTGTTCGTGTATGATATTTTCTTTCTGCTCGATTAAATTATACGTGCCGGTTACTATCGACGAAGCTGTAACAATAAATAAATATTTATTTTATTATTATTTTTTTTTTTTTTTGAATTTTCGTGTATTTGAACTGCAGTTTGCATATAGTCGGTTATTACATAAAATTATTTATTTTTACATACTATAATATTAAATTTTTTTCTATACTTGTTTTTAATTTATAATGTGCGCTATGTTATTTTATATAATGTTTTTGTAAAGTGATGTTTAATATGAAATGAATTTAAAACTGAAATTATTATTATTACTAATAATAATAATACAGAATATAGTCTATGTATGCAAATGCCGCGCTATTTAATTCGTTACGTAGTAAAGGAATCTATTAATAATTATAAAGGACGACGAACATAATATGTCTTTAATTTAATAAATCACGTGTATTTAATATAACTTTAAATAGTTTACAAGCGAGTTTCTTTAAAGAATAACCTTTTCCAGGCGTTAACGGACATATTCTACGATGTTCTCACTTTTCTAATTGTTCCTTTTTGTAACATTTCAATGACGAATACGTACACGTGCCAGGATATGCGGACGTGTATGTGGTTAAAGTATATTGTGAGCCTATATGTGTTAAAATATATATATATATATATATATATATATATATATATATATATATACGTTTAGGAATATTGGAATATATGTGTGTAATATACATTGTGTGTGAGAAAAAGAGAGTGAATTCGGGTGAATGGATGTAAATGGTTAGGGTTTTTAAAGGAACATTTAAGTGGATATTACGAGAATACTTATTGTTATTTATGTGTATATGTGTTTGTGTATATATATATATATATATATATGTATGTATGTATGTGTATATATTTATATGTATGTTTATGCATATATATATTTATTACCATTATTCTTTTTGCCTATTAGCAATCCATTTCGTCCATATATATATATATATATATAAAATGTATTATATTATTTTGAAACAAAATCCGCTGCAACTTATGCGCATTAGCGGGTACTTTTTATGTTATTTATGTGTGTATGTAAATATTTATGTATATTTTATGTACATGCGAATACACATTTATATGTTTACACTGCGGTAATATGTGAAAAGGTTCGGAAGTACGGACCAGGGTATCGTTTATTTATAATTATTTCTTCTACTTCCTTTCTCTTATTATTGTATTTATTTCATTCTGATTTAGTAACACTTTATTGATATAAACAAATAAAATTTGGTTCGATTCGATTTTATTATTATTATTATTATATTATTATTATTATTATTATTATTATTATTATTATTATTATTATTATTATTATTATTATTATTATTATTATTATTATTATTATTATTATTATTATTATTATTATTATTTGACGGAAATGTATTTGACGAAGACGCGGTTCATGCAACAAATGGTGATCGTTGGTTAACGTTGAAATTACGCCGTTTAAAATCGTGTAATATCCATTTATCGAAATAATAATTCATACGAAAGCTTACGAAGTAGTACATCAGCGTCGAATTTTATTATAATACGTATAAATTCGACACGATTTAATATATTTCATTTTTTATAGATGCACCAAAAAAATCAAGCTGGGGAATAAATTGTTAATACGTAACACCATCATAAGTCCTATATGGGGAAATACGGGATACAAATATGGGGATGTACTATCGAATCGTAAAATAATCCAGACAGCTCAAAATAAGTTTCTTCGACTAATTAACCGATGCTCGCTGGTTCCAACGAAATGATGCACTCCATGCAGAGAGATCAAATGGGTCAACGAAGTAATACAAGATTATGCTAACCAACAGCAACACAGAAGACTTCATCATCATCCAAATCCGAAGGCTTTTTTGCCCACCACACAGATCGTGACTTAAGAAGGCTTAAACGTTTCAAACCTACTGACTTGGTTGTTACTAGGTAGTATACGTAACAGAGCTTAACCATTTGGTTAAACCTCTGCACATGTTGAATAATCATGACTGCTGCTTATTTAAACTAAAGTTTAAGATTGCAGATAGGAAGTAGCTGTCCTTTCTTGGAGGTATATTTAAAAAAAAAAAAAAAATAGATGCACCAAAACGAGTACGTGATTTATTATTCGATAAAGTAGGTGTGTCATTATACGTTTGTACTAAGAAAGATTTAAACATTATTAAACTAAGGGAAAAAATATAATAATGTTTTATTATTGTGAGTTTTTTTTATAATATATATTTTTATTTTTATATTTTTATATTTCGTTAATGCGGACGTAATAAAAAAAAAAAAAAAAGACTTATTTCGGCGACTAATTTAGGGGGGGAAAAAAATCGTCTCGTTATTAATTATTACATTCATTACGTATTTCAGTGTAGCATATTTATTGAATAGGCTTCGCAGTTCGCGCAAATATTTATGAAATATGCTTCGTACAGGTAACTGTAAGTCGTGACAATTATGGCTAACGGTCTTCTATATACGATCAGCCAACGTAAAAATTATCGTCAGAAAATAAAATTACGAACAATCCTAATGTTATTATTGCCTGGAAGGCAAAATGGCAAACCACCACCTGTAATATCATATGCGCGCTAGTAATAACATTATAGTACACTACAAAAACACACGAGGCTGTATTGTGGCCTGACAACAAAGCGATTACAATCAGTTCTGCCGGGTGTATATGTGTCTATCTGCGCTAAAGCACCATATTACGATTGCCTTGTACTCTACTTTCACTGTACAACAAAATATGTAAAGGAAAGTAGTCGCCTACCTCTGGTACGGAGACGGCACTTAATGATGATGATGATGAAAGGTAACTTTGTACGTATACGATAGCTGATAAAATATTATTATTATTATTATTCTTTTAACGCTGTACGATATGCAGCTCGTAGGCTATTTACAATAATTTCTCTCCCTTGCGACGATGTTACTCCATACTGGGATGGGTTTTTTTTTTTTTTAATCCACGAATTTCTTCTTCTACCAACTGGTCGTCTTTCATCATCGTACTTTTCGTCTCTTATACTATCACCTTTTTTGTTCTTTTTTCTCTTTTTCCTTTTTTTTTTTAAATATTTTTTGTGAACTTTCTTTTTGCGCCAGTTCTTTTCAATAGATTATTATTTGAATCTTTTTCGATGTCCGCGAAATTCTTAATAGCCTTCGTGGAAGCCACATTTCTGTAGCCTCTAAACGTCTAACAAACTTCCATCAATTTTATTGCATATATTAGCAAAATATCGCAAAAATTTTATAAAAAGTGAGAACGATAATGAGCTAATTAAATATATAGACAGTTACGATATGTCACATCTACGCGACTAACTATGAACATTGTAGACTTAAGCGCAGATTTTTTTATCATTAATTTAATTCAGTTTAAAAATCAATTACACGATTTAAGTTATTATTACGACTAATTTAAAGTTAATTATATCGTTCTTTCGTGTAGGTTTTTTGTTTTAATTTTTCCTACGTAATATATTTCATATATTTATTATAAAAATTAAATTTTAACTTCAAATTGTTTTATACTTCTTAATTTGCTAACGTTATTATTAAGGTACTTTAATTAAATTTACTTGTAGTTGCAAGACACTGTAAAAGTGAAATTGTTGGAATAAATTCGTTGTTATTAGGGCTGACGTTCTTAAGGTTCGCGTTTCTACTCCGTACAAAAGTATTGGAATAAACAGTCTGTAACTTAAAATTAATGTGCGATTTATCTAACAACTTCGCGGTGACGTTGTTACTTCGTCATTACTTGCAGATTGTTGGATCGATGATTTTATGGATATTGAAATATTTTATGTGGCCAACTATTCATTTTATTTATTCCTTCAATTAATTTATATATCATCAATATAGTCGTATAGTGATCATAATTGACCGTCGTGACCATTATGTAGCAATCAAATTCCTCCACAGTTGTCGATCATCCGCCAAGTGTACCAAATCTGATATTGACAAATTAACGCGTATATATATATATATATATATATATATATATATATATATTTATGTTGAATTTTAAATACAAATATTAATCGGAGGAATAAATAAAGGGGTAAATTAATTAATTTTGATTTTTTACTGGGGTTAAACATTTTTTTAATTTGTTTTAAAATCATTCATGTATTTCACTTTTTTAATATTATTTATTTTTATTATTATTTTTTTTGTCGTCAACGGTGTACAATTCTGTAATAGATAACATTCTTTATATCGTTATTGTAATTCGCAATAATACGATGAGATCAATCGCATATAGATAGGTTGTTGATTTTTATAGTTAGTTCTCGGAATTTAGTCGATATTCCTCCTTTTATATATATATATATATATATATATATATATATATATATATATATATATATACGTATACGTCCGCCACACGAAACTGGGATAAATTGCTTGGGGCTCTGGATAAAAGGGTCTCCAAAACCTACCATTTCAAATCATCCCTAAATGACCGGAATGTAAATACGTCGCTATTAATCTACTCATCTATGTTTGTCAGCTTGTCGGCAGGGTCCTACATATGATCGCGTGTATCTACGTTCGATAGGCTTCACATTCACTCCGAAAGTCCAATAAATTATTTGTAGAAGTACAGGTTTAGTGGATTTTGAAAAATATCCAAAATTTTTCTTAGAGAAACATTGTTTTCTCTCCATTTTAACGGGACCACGTTTGTATTTCTGTCCCGGGCTATTCAAGTTTTCAACGGCGAACCTGTATATAAATACATACATACATATATACATATATATATATATATATATATATATATATATAAAATGTTACTAAAAAAGTAAAAACAAATAATATACAATTGATAAGCATCCACTCTCACACAAACACACATATATATATAGGTGTGTATGTGTGTACAATTTTGTATGCATATACGCATATTTTAATGAAAATTTTTAGTATATGCGTCGCCGAAGCGACCCGAAATAAAGTATAAATATGCGTGACATTGTATCTTCGTATGTGTGTGTGTGTGTTGTGTCTGTTTGTGCATCGTGCCGCAGTTCGCGCTATCATGGACAAATGAGTAGGTATAAGTAGACGTTCTAATGAGTAACGAATAGAGAACACTTGAATAAACATATGACGCAGATGAAAATATATGTATATACGCGCGTGAATATATCATTCCTTAATATCCCGAATAATAGTGATACTAGTTACAGAAACTAAAAAAACAAACTGCTAATAATAATAATAATAATCAATAATAACGTTGATAATGATAGTAATGATAATAATAATAATAATAATAATAATAATAATTTTTTTTTAATGTAATGTCAAAACGGTATTGATACTAGGTTAAGGCGATGATAATGGCGTGTAACGCGTAGCGGTTCGGCAAGAGCAGATCAGACGGTTGCTTTGTTCGTCGACCGGTGAACTAGCGAACTGAAGAAAATTGTTTTGGTAGGAAAATTTCAGTAGTGCAGAATTCTAATAACAGGTGTTGAACGTTCGCTGTTCATTTTACTTTTCTTCTTTGAACGATCGTTGTTAATATTAATTGACGAGTGTTTATTTCGAATTTCCGGTATCCATTACAACGGCTTATACCTTATTTGATCGTTTAACAACACACATAAACCTGAATAAGACGAAAACTTAACAAACCTCATGCTATCGACCGCGCGTCGTTCGTAAAGGTAGGTGAATATATAATTTATTTATTTATACGCACGAAACAAAGGAGTTAAAATCGTTGACATTTTTTCTGAAACGTTTCGACTGTTAAGCCATTATCATCAAATGCAAATGCAAAAAAATATCAATTATAAAATGATATAATAGAAATTTAGAAGAAAAAAAATATATAAAACGATTTAAAAAAACACACACACACGTTATTAGATACGTAATTTACGAAAGTTATCAAAGGCGATAGAACGGTATTTTTAAATAATCTGACAAAATGGACAATCGTCAATATAAAATGTTATTACATGAACCGTATAACAATAGCGGATAATATAAAAATAAAAAAAAAAACATGCGACTTTATAAAATTTATAAATAAACAATAAAATAAAATAAATTCTAGCGATTTTGTTGTTTATTTATTATTATTATTATTATTATTTTTTAAATCACCACATTCCGTACTTTTCAAGTTATTTGTATATATATATATATATATATATATATATATATATATATATATATATATGTATGTGTGTATATCTGTGTATGTATATATATATATATATAGAATTTAGTACGCATGTAATAAAATTCGTAATAGCGTTTAAAAAGTATTATCGGAATTATTTTATATTGACGATATGGCCGTGATTGTTGTATTCGCCTGCATTTACTCTATATGAATAAGTACGTTAATGCGTGTAAATATCCTTGTAAATCGGGGGGTGCATACATATTGCATTGTATGCGTATATAAAATGTAAGGGCAATCAAATTTCAAAATAATAATATAATCAACAAATATATATATATATCATCATCATTGCGATCTCGTGTCTTGAGGCAAGAGATTGTGTACATCTATATTTTTCGATCTCTAGCATATATTATAATATCTTTCAGATTTTTGCATGTCGAATTGGCTGGCATGTTGGTGGTTATTAGTTTCAATATTTTTCTTCCTCTGATCTGTTTTAATTGAAATTTAACCTCGCATCACCGCGATGAATATTCCGTTTTCTCCTCGTATTTTATGCGCTATATATTTTCATATTCTTCTTTCAACATCTTCAATTAAAACTTTTTCTTTTTCCGCTATTCTAACAAGTACTGTCTCATTCGGTACGTAATCGGTCCACGATATTTTTAGCAGTTTTCGATAACACTTAAAAATGCCTCGCATGAATATTTCAGCACCGTCCATACATAGCACCGCATTATGCTTTCTCGCAGATTTAAGCTGGTCTTTTGATTAACGAACACTCTGCTCAGCTTCATAAATGCCTTCTTTGCCATACCAATTCTTGTTCTGATTTCTTTTATGTCTGTACCGTCGTTACTTATTAGAACTCCTACGTATTTACTTCTTTCAGTTTCTACGTACACCTATATTTACAATTTTTGTTATCGCTTCTTGTAAACTTCATCACCTTTGTTTTATCAGTATTAATTTTCACGTTATATTTTAATCCGGCGCTATTTATTTGATTCATAATTTTTTTTTCCGTCTGCGTTTCACTTTCCGCGATTTTGTCATCTGCATAGCTTATTTCATTTATTATTTTGCCATTTATCTTCGAGCCTATGTCATTAATTCGCGCTTCTCTCATAATGTCCTCTGATATATAGGCGTATTATTGGTATTGTAACTATAAGCGAAACTTATGCGCGCGGAAGTATTTATGAGTGTATAGTTACATGTTAGTCTAGCATAATTATCAGCATAAATTACGAATACAACCGGAAGAATCTCGGTGTCACTTTGGATCGGCAATTAACATACCGAAAGCATATATAAAGCATAGCCGCCAAAGTGCGCACAAGAGTAAACATAATAAACAAAATAGCAGGAACTACATGGGGAGCATCGGCAGCAATATTACAAACTTCTGCTTTGGCTCTATTATTCGCAGCAGCAGAGTACGCAGCACCTGAACAGCGCTCATGTCCACAAAATTGGCATTGAATACGGCTTCCAGTGTTAAACAATATTACGCCCACAAAATACCGACGGAAAAAAGCAACGATTAGAGAATGGAAGAAATATAAACAAAATGCAGAATACCGATAAGGATACAGACGGAACTAATCATTTAAAGTCGAGAAAACAACAAAGTTAATAGAAGACGATAAAGAATGGAGAGAAAAAAATGGTGTCAGGATAATCCGGACAAGAGGGGAATTATTCGCAATGACAGACCGCTTGGATGTACCGAGAAATATCTGTACAAAGTTGAATCGCTTCCGAACAATGGAAGATGTGGCGAAAAGATGAAGACATATAGGGAACAATTCAGTCTGTGACTGCAGGGAAACAGAGCAAACAATAGAGCACATGCTGATGGGTTGCCAGAGGCGAGATCTGAAAGATGGTTGGGAAGAAATCGTCAAGTTGACTGACCAAGCGGTGAATTGACTGCAAAAGCTGGGAGTTAAAATATAAATATAACTAAGTATTGATTAGTTAAAATTTACAAGATATACGATTATTAAATAAAAATCTGCTGATGACAAATACGTACACGTTGTTTGTATAGTAATGAAGAAATATGATGCGAATCTGGTTGTATATAAATCAGAAAATTGTCGATCCAATTTGATGAAGTTAACGTTAAAACTTACTGCAAAAATTATAATACACTTTACATATATATATATATATATATATATATATATATATATATATATATATATACGGTAGCCTTCTGAATAGGTAAGATATTGCGGAACGTGGTCCATCAGAATGAATAATGATAGGCTCCCTAAAATATTTTTTTTATGTCCAGCAGATGGACGTCCAAACACCGAATGTGACGTCCTCTAGCTAGAGATAAAAAGACTTCATGCGGCTATCATTGAAAGACTGCGTTAAAAATTGACGGAGCTAATTGCACACCATAAATTTTGGAAATGCGTAATAACGTCTGCGATAGACGTAAGTAAACATAATCACGTACCTACGTTTGTCGGATTAAATTCCACCAAAACTGACGTCGTCACATGCAACATATGTGGAAAATAAAATCGGCAAAATCAGACTGATCGGCCGCCTCGGGAATCGTCATTAATTTTCTCGACTTCCGGACGGTACTTCTTACTTGAATAGACGTATGCGTGAACAATAATTGCGAGACTTACGTGTAATGTAATATACGAGCTTTAATTTAAATTTAAACAATTACAGGGGTGAAAAACATATTTAAAACAACAAGAAAAATTTCAAAATAAAACGCTCTTTGCCACACTCATATTCAATGATGTTGGCCTCATATCTATCAGGTATATTATTCCAGATTAAACTCGACGGCGATGTATTTGAATTTTATCCTGCCGAGGCTAGCGTTCGCGGGATTCTATTTCGGGTTCCAATTCTTTATTACATCGCAGTTAAAACCGACATTGAGATTGTTGCATTCGCTGACGATCAGATAGCGGCGTCGGAAAAATTACAAACCGGTTTAAATTATCTAGCAAAATGAACGCGACAGCGGAGAATTAAACTCAACCCGTCGAAGTCAGTACATGTCACATTCACAGATAGACGCGATATATGCGTACCCGTTGATCTTAATGGTCTAATTCCATAGGAAAGTGGAGCTCGGTAACTCGGACATGTAGCTTGATCGTCGCGTAAAAGAGCACATTAAGATGAAGGTTAAATAAACATGAAATTCAGAAAGATTTCCGAGCTACCTTTCGACTGCTCATCACTATCGGCGACTTTATTTTACGGTTAATTCGGATATTCTTTCAATTTCAAATCGACCGATGCGCATCAATTTTTTTTTCGAAATTAAAGCAGATAACAATTACGTCTCGTTCTTTTATGGACACCAGCCCATTCGGGAATAGCTGGGAATGAAAACGTTGATAGAATAGTCGAAACAACTTCTACGAATATAAAAACGATAAAATCAACTCACATTACTGATTTACATACAGTCCTAATACAAAAAATTAAAATGTCATTTCAAAAATTCTCGGAGACCCAATGTACACATACACACCTATATCAGATTAAGCCGAAATTAGGAAACTGGAAAACAACAGACCAGAAAGAAAGAAAAACAGAAAAAACGCTAGCTCGACTACGTAACACACGTTACTTTACAACACCTACTCAATAGGACCCCTCCACCCATCTGCCATGAATGCAATTCGCAATTAAATATAAACCGCATACTATTAGAATGTTACAGAAACCAACGTATAAAATACTAAATCATGACACAATAAAAACAATACTCGAAGATAAGCCGGACAAAATTAAAGGTATTTTACAGTACCTTACAGACACTTTAATAAACAGCTTATAATCAACTCTAAGACGCAAATGATCAATCGAGCGTCTATAAATAAAATAAAATAAAATAAAATAAAAAAAAATTACGTCTCGTATTTTATTTTTTTTCTTCATATTTCTCCGATATCCGTCAATTTATCTATCTGTCCCTTCCTTTTTGTATTCCTATACTCTATCGTTTATCGAACGTCATTTTCGCTAAAATTTCTGCGCATTTTGTTGTTATAAACGAAAGATGAAAGTATTTTCGCTCTACGTTAAGTTTACCTTGAAAATGAGTGGTTTTTTTTTTCTTCTGAAATTTCAAAGCAAATGACATGACCTTGAATGTTTCGTTTACAGTTAGTCACGGCCGATGGATATTTAATCTGAAGTTCTTGAAAGGGGACAAGTTTTAAAGTAAAACTTTCTAACCGCGTTTTCATCGCCGGCAGATAATTACAATTGTGTAACATCGGTTATAGTTAAATATTACAGTACGAAGCGCTAAAGTTAAAACAACGCGGAAAGTCGGAATTGTTCGATTTTTGTTAAAGGGCGACGGGGGTGGTAGGTTTGTGAGGAAATTCATTTCTAACTTACCAGTATAAGATGAAAAAGGAAAAACAATTTTAATCATCGAGTCGATACGTTTTTTTATTACGATAAAGAGAACGCCATTTTCGAAGTAAATAATTTTCCAAACAAGAAAAGTAATTAACTGAAATTTCATTTTCCACTTTATTAGAAGACTTTCCGTTTAAATTAGTAAATACAACTTCGTCCGATTTTTCCTTCATGCAATAACAAATCTTACACACTACACGAACATCTGAAAGTGTGAAAACTGTAAAGGAAGAAATAAGTTGCTAAAAAATACGCCGCGGGGCTAGAGAACCACCCTAATCATAGGGCGATCTCTTTACTAGACAACTCGCTGGTTATTATCCGCAGACTCGACAGAACGAAGCCACTGGATTTAATACGAATACTATTAATATGTAAAATCATACTTAAGCACCCATCACCGGATGGGATGCTTCTCGTGTCATAATCGTAAAACTTACTAAATAGCATTAGCTAGGTGTAAATTAGCAATTTAATAAATAAAAAAAAAAATTCATTTAAATTTTACTTTAAATAGTTTTCGACCTGTTGGAAAAGATTCTTCCGTTACATTACTTGCGCTTTGTGTTGTCCGAAATTTAGTCTTTCACATTTCGCACCCAGAGTTTTCCAGCTCTTCGACTGTTCCTAATCTTCCGTTAACGAATCTTGTATATGCAGCGTTTGTTGTTTGTTATTTTCAATCGTTATTTTTGTTGTTTTTTTTTCGCTGCTATATTGCGCCTAATGTTGGCGCAATGCCACTGTAGTCGTACAAATTATGTGGCGCTGTTGCTTTTAAGTCTCACTTATTATTATCAGCTGAAGCCGTCTCTCTTCAAACTCCCGTGGTTCTTTTTCTTTAAGAAGATTAGTCGTAAGGGAATTAGGGAATTGTACTTAGCAGTAGATTGCGATTCGGACATCATTTTTTTTGCCGGAACGTTTTTTCCGTATGCAGCTTAGAAAAAGTGACTTCTGTTCACTCCATTCTGAATAAGTAGTCTGCAATCTCGATCATGTTTTTTTTAATGCTCCGCTATGGCGCCGTCGCGTTCGTAGCTTTACCTTATCTCGCTACGTTCTTCGAGTATTACACTCCGTATAAATTGTTCTTTCTTCGTCTAGATAATCTACAATTATGACCTAATAAAGCGACATTTCTAGAGAAGTCAACATCCTCGACTAAGATGTAGATAATCCCCACAGTATCACGTTGGGTAGGCTGTAAAGGTGCCCACCATTATAAAAAATATATATATATATTCTATATATATTTCGTTCGGAGCGACGTTTACTTTGTTTTTTGCACGTGCCGAACAGCACCAAACTGTACACGCGTACTCTCGTGCCGAGTAGCAAAATGCCTAATGTTCGCATGCGGTTTTGCTCCTCGTTTAATGTTTATGAATTTTCTATCGATATTATTTCTTATTATTATTTTCATTCGTCGCAAACGATATATTATTTTTAAAAATTTTATACTACATTTGGTAAGACTAGATCTTGCCGCAGTATAATAAGTATCACATTAAAATATACAGGCTGCGTATGTGGCTGCTATTTTTATAATATATTTCCGAATAATATCGAAAATAAGCTGAGAAATTACTGGAAGTGTCGTAAGCTTATAGTTAAATATTTGTTGTGTACTCGATTAATATGTGGTTACATTAATGGGTAATTTAAGTTACTTTGCGTATTTCCGTAAATATGTGTCACGTACCGAAGTACGGATGTGCTCTTGCAATTGTCTCCATAGAAAACGTGAGATGCCAGATATATATATATATATATATATATATATATATATATATATATATATATATACATATATACATAGTGGCGTAGCCAAACTTGGTTGAAGAGGGGGTTTCAACTAAAACTAATTATAACAGTAAACCCGAATTAAGTTGAACTTTAAGTAAATAACCAAAACTCAAGTAGGTTAAACCCCAAGCCCTAAGCAATCCAACTCATCAGAGTTATTTTTATACTTATTAGACGTCGAATATGTAATTCTATTACAAGCAGTAGACGACAGAAATATTTAACGTCACTGGAACACACTAATAGTATCTTATTGAAGACAGAGGGAGATGATTACAATAAATTCCGCGAAAAAATAAACGATAAATAACGATTTTATATTTTTCGAAGGAATAATACATAATAATACTTTAAATTTAAAAATTTAAAATCTATTCTAAGCGTTTTTCTACAAAATTCTTCTGGTACTTCCTATATTACAAAACTATTTATTTACTTCGAAAACAACGAAATTTAAATAAAATAAATGAAAATAAAAAAAAATAAGTTCAGCAAATGCATAATTGCATTTAACAACAAGTATATATTTTCTTATTATCAGATTGATTCCAGGAGGGGGCAGACCCCCAAAACTACCCCTGGCTACGCCACTGTATATATATATGTATATATATATATATATATATATACATATATATATATATATATATATATAAATATATATATACATATATATATATATATATAATGTATACGTAAGAATACTTGTGTGTATTCGTTTACATCTATATATTATGTATGATATATTTTCGTTTTAACACATAATGCGGATATGATATTATGTCGTGAATAAGGTTGAGTGTGAATTTTGAGTTTCATATGTGAGGGCATTATGTTACCGAATCGATCGGAATTAATCTACTAAAAATTAAGTATAATTAATACATACTTTGGATCGAGAATTACTGTACCACGAGATCTTGAACTAAAACTGGCTATATTGATGAAAACTGGTTTTTACTGTACACTCATCAGAAACACCAAATTACTAGCCTACAGACCTAAAATTCCAGACTTATTGGTAACTTAAAAATTCTACTAAAAACATCACAAGACGTAGAAATAGCTGCAGACGATGTTTAAACAACTGTCCACGAATCGGAATTTCACAAGTTAATCGCTGTTTTTTCAAAAGTTTGCTAGATAGCCTAGAACTAGTGGCATAATTGCGAAATTAATATAAAAAATAAAATTACCACCGAAGATTTTGGTGCTGCCGCAAATATGCGCGCAACCAGGATAATTTATTTTTTGTATACATTACACTAAATTATAACATGATTTTCGTATCGATTTTAAATAAATAAATTTTAATTGTATTATTATTATTATTATCATCATGATTATTATGATTATTATTGTTATTATATATATATATTTTTTATCGTTATTTAAAATAAGTGTACCTTTATAATTTTCACTTTTCTCATTTTATTTTATTGATATATATATATATATATATATATCTTTATACTATTGGCGATTGTTTTTTGATATTTCTTTATTATTAATTCTAACCAAAGATTATAAATTTCATATATGTGCACGTATACGTATATGTGGGTGAATGTGTGCGTGTGTACACATTTGTTTATTCGTATGCATATGTTTGCGTATGTATGTATATATCTTTTTTATTAGCATTAATTGTTTTCTTGTCATTACTGTTCCTATTATATATATAGTCTCATTTTCTTAAACGGCAACTTCCTCCATAATATTTTTTTTTTTTTTTTTTTTTTTTTTTGTTTTTGTTTCTGTAACCTACAGATCGCCCAATTCTGCGCACACGTATGAAACTATGCGTATAAATACTTTTGAAGTGTGATTTCCTTTAGAAATATCGTGATACTATAATTGTTTTTTTTTTGTAATTATTTTTACTACAATTATACTTGATTTGACACTTTTCAAACTTGATTATTATTATTATTATTATACTTTAATTATTTTCTCAATATTTATTTATCCGTTTTTTATTTTATTTCATTTGTTTAGTCGTTTTTATTTGAAATTAATTTTTATTTTATATTTCTTCTATTTTAAAATGTACTGATGTATTGTATTGAAATTAAAATAGATTTGATTTGATTATTATTATTATTATTATTAAAGCGTTTAAATCTTTACGTCAGAAATAAAATGAATTGAGCATTGGTATTGTGCTATATGTGCGGTATTATTATTAATCCTTTATATTTCTTTATACGTTAAGAATTTATATAAAATTAACGATTGTTTATGCATGTTCATATGTTTTTGTGTATGTATGTGTGTATATGTTAATAATGTTTATAATTTTACGTTATTATTTATACTAGTATGTCGTCGTCATGTTTACGATTACGGTATCCACGTAGAAAGTTTATATTTTGATTTCTCTACATCCTGCAGCAATTTATTGATCAATTTATTAATAATCACCCTGTCTCCTAGCTGTACGCATGACGTTTTCTTCGACTATAAATGTTATGTAAATGTCAAAAAATATTATTATTAAATTACAATTTTTTTTTTTTTAATAACGTAATTACCTATTGGCCGAGAGGACACCCAGCAATTGTTACGAAATACGAATTAGTGTGAGACGGTTCAACACCTATTAGTGCTCTCCCGATGAACCTTGGTAGAAATTAGGATAAATAAAATATCCCAGTTCGTTTCAATCGGCGTATCAGAACATTGTTATCTCATAAATTGATGGTCAGCGTATTAGACTCCGAGCGCCTTTTATACTGCTCAACGGCGCGTTTCACTTCGTCTTCAACATAAAGAATGAAAAGGTCACGATGTAACGTGCAGTTCGAAACATACCGAGGAGGAACAATGAGTAGCCTAATGACTTTATTTTGAAACCGTTGTATCTTATTTATATTACTATTTTCTGCGCAGCCCCGCAGAGCATCAGACCGTACGTGTCCGCCTAGGCTTTAGCGCTATTTTATAAATTAAGAAGACTGGAGTGTCTGCCAAGAAGCCAGTACAGCTGCTTCAATTTTATGTGAAGTTGTTTTGTTTTCCGTTCGACACGTCTACTCCGTCTTTTCTGTCCAAGATTCCCATCTCCAGATACTTAACATAAGTCCCCGTTAGAGGACTAATTCCCCGTTTAATGTGGTTAGGTGTACACGTTGAAGTTTCGCAAAAGTAAATGTGACCTGCGTGCATTTATTTTCTTTAACTGCGATACGCCTACATCGCAGATTTTCGTTAAAGACCGCTGCATAGTTCGGTGGACTAGATTTTGCTCTTTAGAGGCTGTATTGTGCGCAAACGTGGCAGTTATAACATCGTCGCTAACTGGTAAATCAGCCGTAAACAACAGATAAAGCACCAGATCCCGAAACACTCCGTTGAGACACGGTCGCGAAAATATGATAAATAGCGGTGTTTTCATTTTCGAAATTTTACGTGTACGTTCCTCAAGGTACGATTTAAGGAGAAGGAAGTACGGATGAGGAGGAATTTTTTCACGTTTATATCGTACCTTAACAAAGGCTTGTCTGACATCTAGCAACACACCCAGACATATATCAAAGCTTTCTTGTATCGTGTGTACAATTCCGGTGCACCTGTTCGGTAGTCGAGTGCAGCTGATAATCGGGAATAATATTTACCGATTTTAGGATAGAATTTAACCGCAGAATGTATTATTTCGTTTAATTTGTTCATTATAGCATTTTCATTGTAAAAACATTTGAAATATCTGAAATATATTTGATTTGATTATTATTATTATTATTATTAAATGTAAAATATACTCCCCGGCGTACGTAAGTTAAATTTCACCGCCTCTGTCCGTCGTCACATTATATGTCAAAACTGTTCAACTGTTTATAAGCTCCTCGAGAAATAAATTTATCGGATAGCGTTAATAATAAGAAAAATACTATATACAAGCGTAGTATATATATATATATATATATATATATATATACACGTGTGCGTGTGTATGTGTGTGTGTGGATTAATGCGTGCGTCATCAGCTTATTTATCTTGTAATAGTAATCGATGCGGCAGATTGGAGGTTAATAAATGCGGTTAATCTCGCCGGAAACAGAAAATTTATCCGACGAGAATTTGATTACACTCGTTATTAGCGGATGATTTTTTTTCCCCTTTAATTTCAAATTAAAAATGACTATTGACCTAGTCACACGTTACCTACATATTTGAAATCAACACCTGAGAGAAAGTTTTCATCATTATTTAATTCTTAATTATGACGGACAAGACAATGACAGCCCGCTTCGAATAACATCATATGCGCGCGCATCTGCTTTATAAAAATAGCGCTTCGAATGCTAGCTCATTTTATACGTAAAAATAAACGTATATACTATGAATGAATTTCTAGGTCGTCCGCGTCCTCGTTTTCCTTGGATTTTCCACTCGAAAATATCTCGAAGTATTCCTACATGTCTCATAACGTGGCCAATCTTGGTTAACCGCGTTTTCTCCGTATTCCAGCGATTAATCGTCTTTTTTCGTTTATTCTATCCTCCGTAATTTCTCGATTTTTTTATCTTGTCCGTCCATCTTATCTTCTCTCATTCTCCTCCAATATCGAAATATTTACATAATGAAAGAATTTGGTCGTGATATTTCTTCTTGTAGATCGATTCCGATTGACAACGGCGGAAAACAGTAGCACGATCATCGTTATGGCCGAGCGACAATTAGTGGAGTTATTTCACTCGTGCGATAAGAAAGGTACCGGTCGTATTGGTCCGGAAGAATTTCGAAATCTTTGCGCCGAATTCGATATCGAACCAGCCGACTCGAACGCTATATTCGCTGATTTAGATCACGACGGTGACGGAGAAGTAAGTTTAGAGGATTTCGCATGGGGTTTCCGCGATTTCCTCAATCCTGATTCCTTCGCTAGCTGCGCCGAGGAAAGATCTTCGATGGAAAAGAGCCAACTAATGGACAGAAGAAAATCGGATGCGCGACTGGCTTGGTCTCATTTAGTCGAAGGTATAGGCGAACCGCTTGTATATCAATTTTTGAATAACAGGTAAATAGAAGAATATTTTCGTCATTGTTCGTTATACGCTTTTATTATTACCTATTATTACTATTCTTCTTGTTTTTATATATGATCGGTGTTGAAATTTATTTTTTCATCGAATATATCGGAAATTGTTTGTACGTGCAACGATGTGTCTCTTCTTCATTTGAAATTTATCCCTACTCTTCTGATTTCCTTCTTACTATTGTGTATTAAAAAAAAAAACTTAAAAGCAGTCTAAGAAGTTTCGATGATGTTGCGTGCAGCTGGTAACTTTTAATCTAGTTTGATAATGTGATACAGAAATTTATTAACAGTAATTAGTGTAAATTTAACACCGTTTTATATATATATATATATATATATATATATATATATATATATATATATATTGCTTGTCCAGTAAATATTTAAAGATTCTGAACTCGGAGTATTGCTTGTCTGTATACGTTTTTTATGTATGGCGACCTCGAGAAAACGAACGGTTTTATTTTTTGAATAACGCAGTTGGTACGACTGCTACAACGCTAACCGCGTGTTTCACGTTTAGTGTACACACGAGAGATTTTTATTTTTTTTTTTTGACAATTTAAGAAATCATAGCATCCATGACGAGAAGAAGCGCGCTTAGGTGGAACGTTATTTTCGACGTCGATCACGACAGTGTAAAGAGACTTCTGAAAAGAATTCAAAGTTAGGCGATTTTTTTACGGCGATACCTTAAGAGCCGCGTTTATGAAACACGTCCACGAGATCTGGACTCAAAAACTCGGATTTCTGAAGAAATTTCAAAAATTCATAAGTCGATGAAGTCTTCGAAAATTTTAAAGAATTTTATTGCTGCGAACATCCGCACGATATAAATAATTTTAAGCTAATTTCTTGTTTTCCTATTTTTAAATAAAATTTCATTCGAAAATTTTGGTCGATTGAACGGAAAAAATATCAAGTTTCGTTAAGCGGAACAACAACAATACCTGAAGACTGTTTCGTTAGATACCTAGCAATCCATGTTGATCAGTCTTTAACATGGTCATCGCATATAACGGCAAAATGGGACTGAATTAAATATCAAAACAACAAAATTAAAGTAGTTATTCAGATCGCAACTAGATATTAAAAATAAACTTTTATCGTACAATACGATACTTAAACCAATCTGACTATATGGCTGCGAACTATGGGGATAGCAACATTAAAAAAAAAAAAAAAACAGCGGTACCAGAATAAGATACTACGAAGGACAGCTAGCGCTCTATGTCACTAACTACACATCGCATAAAGATCTTCAGATACAATATGTGGAACGAGTAATCCAACGAGCTGTTCACGATTACCTGGCGAGATTGGAAACTCACGAAAATCCGCTGGCAATAAGTTTATTCAATCGGCAATTAGAAGGCTGAAGAGAAAACGTACTACCGACTTCAGATAATGCTTTCGGGCTGCCATCATTCATAACTTGGGAGTTCTGTCGCTGGACCGATTCCTTCTAAAAAAATGTTTATTTTTTTTTTCACAAAGATTAGGTTAGAATCGAAAGATTGCAATACTTGTTTTTACTTGCAATTACTTTACTTTAAGAAACGCTGCTTTATAGTTTGGCGAATCATAAATATTTTTCCTTTTTTTTTTTATGCAAACAGTAAAGTCGATAAGTTATGCTTAACACATGTCGAATAGATTTCCTTTAATCAATTACTAGACCTACGATTTTTTGAAGATAGTTAACATTTAGCAAAACAAAATAAAATCGAAGTTAATCACTAAAAAATTTTTTTATTACACAAACACGAACGAAGCTTTTCGACTATTAAGTCATTATCAAGCTAGTTCGTGTTTGTGTAATAAAAAAATTTTTTAGTGATTAACTTCGATTTTATTTTGTTTTGCTAAATTCATAAAATCACTACTCTCCAATACATCAACATTAATAGTTAACATTGTTTAAGTCGCGATGCGTTGATTATCGCTTCAAGTTTTCTGTTGATTTTACAATTTGATTTTCTTCGATGAGAGGTAAACTAGGTGTTCGATTTATGCATTTCTTTTCATTTATATGTAAATAAAATTTCTGAAGACGTTCAATACACGCGATCAATTTCGACCTACGTTTTTCGTAAGTATTTCTAAATATTACAAATTATTCCATGTAATTCGGATCGAATTTGATCCGTTATTTTATGGAATTTGGCTAAAACTGCTTTTATTCTATACGCTCAATTTACGCGATTATAAAAACTAGTTGTTAAAAAGAATATATATATAATATATGTATAAATATACATATAATATATATATTCCGTGTGCGTACTTATCAATCTACATGCAATTACAGACGATATGTTATATTGTTAATTTGTTCGGCTGATCGTTATATTTATTTCAGCTGCGAAAATACGCATTGTAAAATTCGTAGGATAAACGAATCTATTATTCATACATTTAACAAAACAAAATAAAATCGAAGTTAATCACTAAAAAAAATTATTTTTTTTTAGTGATTAACTTCGATTTTATTTTGTTTTGTTAATTCATAAAATCACTACTCTCCAATACATCATTATATATATATATATATAAATTTCATGTAAGTACCTTGTAGTTTTGACTGACTAAATCGTGTCCGTTTTAATTTGATTTTAATTCTTGTGTTTACGTATGTCGGAATTAGTGGCAAGAAACTGGCGCAACTGTATCACGATTTGCAGACATCCGGTTCTTCCCCACAGCTATTAACTAAATTCGATGGAGCATTATCCTCGTTACTGCAAGATGTAAAACGACTTTACGATGATAATCAAAAATTAGAGGCGATGTTTAACAAGTATAGTAAACGAGTTATTTATATATTTTAGAAAAAAAATATATATATATATATATATATATATTATCTTCACATTATTATACATTATAAAAGAAAAACAATAATTATGACACTGCTTACCGTTTGAAATAAACTTACCGCAGTAACTATAAATATAACAGGAAAAACTTAATTTTTAACAACGAATCTTTAACATATACAAAATGCAGGAAAAATAAACAAAACATAAAAAACCCGCGATAAAAAACTATACAAAGCGGACCGTCAAAAATGACGATAAATCAAAACGTATTTAATATTTAAAAAAGAATGTTATCGATAATTATTTCACAAGCTATGCTCGAGTCTGCGATGCTTATACTTAGTATATTTTGTTCTTAACTGCTTGGAATCGTAATAATCAACGTAATTAGGTCATTATTATGCGTAGTAACACATTGTTTAAAAAAGGTAGTAGACATTTTCAATACATGATCTTTTAACGAAGGTAGTTTCAATTGCTCGTGCATTTTCATCATATTACTATAAATGGAAGTATATACATCTAATGCACTATTCTGAACCAACTGAAGCCTCTTGTAGCTTCGCTAATCGAACTCCACACTGGACAGGCATACGTTAATATTGGTCTAATGAGCGATTTATATATTATTAATTTATTATTCACATTTAGGAAAGATTTGCGCTTAAACAAGGGATAAATGGTACAAATTGCTCGATGTGTTTTAATTGCCGCGTAATCTAAATGCTTGTTAAAAGTCAACCTTTTATCTAAAATAACTTCCAAATACTTTATTTCGTCCGACCATTCAACACTTACATCGTTAATCGTTAAGGCAGTAGGTAGAAGTGGCCTCCTACGAGTAAACCGTATTGCCTGAGTTTTGGCAGGGTTAAATCCGCCACTTAGAAAAATAACGAATTAGCCTATCTACTCCTAACTGTAATTTATTCTTTACCGCCCTTGAAATGTAAGAACTAGAAAATAATGCTGTGTCATCTGCATACAAGGCTACCTCTGTGTTATTTGTTATAGGAATATCGTATAAGTAAAAGGTGAATAGAAATGGACCGAGTACACTACCTTGAGGTACTCCTGCGAAGCATGTTCTGCGAGAGGGTAATACATCATTTATAAACACATAGAATGATCTATTACTTAAATATCTTAAAATAAGCATAATTAGATATTTCGGAAATTTGCATTTAATCATTTTATATATTATACCATTGTGCCAAGTAGTATCAAATGCTTTGGCCACGTCGAATAAAACCATCCCCGTATGTTTATTACAGTTAAAGTTGTGAGAAATATGTTCTGCTATTCTAGCGATTTGATGAGTTGTAGAATGACCAGCACGAAAACCAAACTGTACTTTTGGTAATAAATTATTTTCGTCCGAAAAAACGCGTAATCTTTTTAGTATGATTTTTTCAGCAATCTTACTGAGATTACTTAACAAGCTTATAGGTCGAATGTTATCTGGCGATGAACAATCTTTTCCAGGTTTCGGAAGAGTTACGATTTTTGCTACTTTCCAGTTAGAAGGAAAATACTCGCAGTTTAAACATACTATTGATAATATTAGTGAGTTGTACAATCGCCTTGAAGGGTAGCTTTTTTTATGATAATCGAGGGAATGTTATCATTTCCGAGACAGAGTGCTTGTTTATATATATATATATATAATATATGTGTGTGTGTGGAAAGATACAGAAAAACGATTCAACAATTATACTGATGTGGATACCGGGGCACTGCGGTATATATGGGAATGAAATAGTTGATAACGCAGCAAATTCGAAAACGAATGTTAAAAACGATAATACTAATATATACAAAATATATCCCACAAATAAAAATAATGAAATATCAACAAATACAAGAAGAATATAATAAACAAAAAGAAATAGAGAAACAATATCATAAAATTCAGATGAAAATACCCAAAACTCCATATGGTTTTGAAATAGTACAGTACAGTGTAACAAAAACTTTTTAACAACAATTATCCGATTAAGAATAGGACATAATAAAACACCTGTACATCTAACCCGAATACGCATAATCCAAAATAGTTTATGCGATAAATGTCAATAGGAAGAGGATATCAACCATATCATATGGAAATGCGAGAAATATAAACAAAATCGAAATAATATGATACGGGAATTGTTAAAATACAAACACACACTTCCTCTAAATGTAGAATCAATAGTAAGTGATATAAACAATGCAGAACCAGTCAAAATCATAAGTTCGTAGCCCAGAATAATATAGAAATATAATAACCCAACTATAATAGTTTAAAACAATAAAATCATCCTATAAATGGCCAAAACGACCTATGGTACAGGCCAATAAAATATATATATATATATATATATATATATATAATATATAATATTTGTTTAGAAAATATGCATGCTGATGGAATATATGAAGAAATGTGTAAAGTTTCTTCTGAATGCAGTAAGATAGGCATAAATGTGATAACTAGGACGTTCAACAAAACTTACACCGCAGGAATAATTCCGAGGGATTGACGAAGATGAACGTTCATCGCGATACCACAGAAGGCGAAATCTTCTAAATGCGATGATTATCGCATGATCAGTCTGATGTCGCACGCTTTGAAGCTATTTCTGAGAATCAAACATAAAAGAATACATAAGAACAAATAAGCAGCACACAGTTCGGATTCAAAAATGGCATGAGTACAGACGAAGCCTTATTTGCGGTTCGTACAAACATACAGTGCTGACGTGATGTGAACAAAGATGTATGTGAATGTGCTAAAAACTGATTGAAATATTAAAGACGATTCCTATCGACAGAAATGACTTTCCCATCATAAGTCAACTATATCGGAGACAAACAGCAGCAGACGTTAAGAGTCGAACGACCTGATTCTGAAAGTACCACTATTAAAAGAGTTGTTCACCGATGGTGCGTACTATCGCCCTTGCTGTTTAATTTATACACGGAGTCGATCTGTAAGGAAGCCTTTGTTGAAAATAACGGTAAAATCAAAGTGAACGGCTGTACGATTAAGGTACGATTAATAACATATGATAAACAGGCGACAGTTTTATTATAGCAAATATTCAAGACGAATTACAGAAAATGGTAGATAAATTTGCTACCAGCAGCAAAGCTTTCGGGCTCTCGATCAACAAACTTAAAAGTGATTGTGTTTTCAAAGAAACCAATAAAATGCTCGATATGTTTAAACGATACAGAGCTGGAGCAGGTTTCAGCTATGAAATACTTAGACGTCAAACTTGAGGATAACTGTAAATCAAAAAATGAAGTACGATCGAGAATAGAGCAGGCGAGACAAATATTAAGAACGCGCTGGCTAGAAAAGAACTTAGTCCTACGATTAAAAATTGAAAAACGTTATGTCTTTTCAATTTCCCTATATGGCTGCGAAAGCTGGACGCTGGATGCTAGACTTGAAAAGCGCATTCAAGTTTTCAAAATGCACCTATATAGACGGATATTAAAAATTCCTTGAATACAGAAAGTTTGTAATAAAGAAGTTCTTAATAAAGTTAATAAAAACCATCTAGAATTATGAATGTGTATCCAAGAAAGGAAGCTGTGATACTTAGGACACATTCTGGGAGGACCTAAGCACGAAATATTGCTGAATATCGTGGAAGGTAACATCGCCGGAAAGAGATCAGTGGGCCGTCTACAAAATTCATGGATGGGAGATCTACGACGAAGGTTTCGCTATTCGTCTATGCAATTACTCCAGACTGCTGTGTCGAAAGAGATTGTGGCCAAGTTGATCGCCGACCGTCGTAATGGAGATGTCAGATGAAGAAGAAGAATATATATATATATATATATAATATAGTATTTATCCTATCATATGACATATTTTCATAATGTAGTACATAGTCAGAAATGCAATATTCCGGTATACCAATTTCTTCTAATTTACAACTTTGAAATTTGTTTCAAAATCTGACAAACCTAACTTTCGTTACTTCTGTCGATCACTGCGCGGAATTATCTTTGCATTTATATATACACATATATAATAATAATAATAATTATTATTATTATTATTATTATAAATTTCGTGAACAAACGAAACGATTAATATATAGAATTGCTGCGTTCAGCGGGTAAAGTATCAATTGTTTTTCTTTTGCCTTCTTTATCGCAGAGAAAGAGAAATACATTTGCAGAGATTGCGCGGATTAGAACAAGAAATGGACGCGCAAGTAGCGAAAATAGAGGCCGAAGCGAAACAAGAAGCCAAGAGAAAATTTGAACAAGAGAAAAAAGAAATAATGGAAAAAATGGAGTCGGAAATGGCCGAATTACAAACTCATTTACGCATGTTTCAAAAAGTTCGTAATTGAACATGTATTACGTGTGTGCGCGTGTTTGTGTGTGTGTGTGTGTAGATTTTTAGATTGCGAAAATTTTGTAGTGCATATATATATATATATATATATATATATATATATATATATATATATATAATAAACATCGAGAAAACTAAATTCACGATATAGTCTCCAAGAAACTTAATTTAAACGAAAAATTATTCTTTATAAAAGGCAGAGTAATTGAAAGACGGAAAACACAAGTATCCGGACACAGTTGTGAGCGGCGCAAAATAACCATTCTGATACAGAAATATAAACTCGTATGAACTAGCTAGAAGTACATTTGTGAAATTAAAAAAACAAAAACACCCTTTACGAAAGAAAATTAACCTAAACGAAATACCGAAATGCTACGTACGGTCAACCTCGATGGAAGAGGGACACCGAACTAAACAGGTAAACACGAAGAAGTGGATATCGTCATTCGAAATAAGCGGTGGTGCTACCGAAGAACGTGGAAAATAGCTTGGACTAAAAAGACGGAAATTGTGGAAGTTTTCAAATTAACGTAAACTTACAAAATGTTAATTGAAAAAACGAAAAGTAAGCTTTTATTTTTGGGAACATTTTAAAAGTACAAGCTACAGCATTGGGTACGATTGAAGGAAAACGAAAATCTGAAAGTACATCGTGGCTCTCGATAACGACATTTAAAAAGAACAAATTTGGACCGGAATTAATAAGACCGAAGAATTAGACAAAATTGCGAGAAAAATAGGAAACGTGCGAATACAGCAGATTGTCCGTTCGATGCAAGATGCCGGTTAAACAATATCCGAATCGGTTTGTACGAGATTTATATAATGTGTTACGAACAAATTTTCTTACCATTTTTAGCGCTACGATCAACCTGAACTAGACTATCGCATTCGAATAATTTTTCTGAATTCGTAATTTTAATTTAGACATTTAAAAACGACCAAAAAAAAAAAAAAAAAAAAAAAAAGGATTATTAATGTTTGTCTAATATTCTTTATTTTTTCTTTCTTTTTTCAACTACTAAGGTGAACAGCGTATTATCGCAGAAGCGAGAAGATGCGCAAACGTCCAAACAGCAAGACGCGACTTTAGAAACACGCGAACTTCGTTCCAATCTTTCGGATACCAGAACAAATTTAGCATTATTGCATTCCGAAATGGCAAAAATAAAAGCCGAGTATGAAAGTAAATGTCGCGAGTTGTGCAGGTAAAAAAAATTTAAAGTAACTCTTTTTTGGAAATATTTCAAAGGCTTAAAATTACGTAACAACGACGATATGTTCAGCTGTCCTCGTAGTGCATAACGAGACGAAAGAAATGCACGTAAATTATGTACATTTATTTATTCATATTATATATATATATATATACATATATGTGTATGTATATTTTAATGGGTATACCTTTACAGCTTACTCAACGTAATACTGTACGTACGAAATATAAACGTGGACATCTTCTCTCGAAATATATGTCCGGAAACGACGCATGTAAATTCTGAAGAAGATGAAGAAGGAACAATACATTGTACAGAGAATCGTTACATGGACGGGGACAGTAATTTAATAGTTCAGAACGTAATCGAATAATACACGATCTGGATTGTAAAAAATTGCACGTCCAGTATGGGGAAAGCAGTAAAGGGAGTCTTCCTAAGTTGCATAAGGAATAGGCGATCCGCTGTGAATAACTAATATGCTCGAATCGCAATCCTTAAGAGTAGGATTTTTGTTACGCTTTAATGTTTTTAAAACAGTAGAATAATGGAAATTTATTGTAATCGATAGTAACTAGCGAGAGGTGACTGCTGCTGTATATTCTCCAAATATAGACGTATTAAAGTTTCCTATGTTCGGACTGTATACCACACAATTAGAAGACCACGCTTTAGCTAATAAATTTACAATTTCATTTTCGGGGATTGCTCGATATCCCGGTACCCGACGCAAATATAAATGCCAAACGATTAAATTTTAACACGATTAAACGCGTTCCATTTATCTTCAACGGTATCACCGAATTGACCAAGCACTATGCAGAAGTATTATGTGATGGATCAGCTGATGGTAGGACAAATCACAGCCCCGGAATTATAAAGTTCTGATTAAGAAGTGCCTATAAAAGGAGCTAACTCAAGGTTCTGCGGTTTAGTTCGTTTCTGATGATGAATGGTGTAAGTCCACTCGAAACGTTAAATTCTTTCCATAATTAGGACGTGGTTTTCGCCGAAAATAAGTTTAGGCGGATGGAAAACAACCTCGAAATTTTTATTAAATACATATAAAATTGTACCCTTTAAAAAAGGTGTTAAATACCTACGTACTTAGATCAAAAGTTAACACGGTCTAAGCGTATTAAGACGAATAAGGCTGAACTCAGAATCAAAACTAAAAAGCTGTAAACAAACTACTATTATACAATCAAATATTCGCTCCGGTTATGGATGCGAATTATGGGGGTTGCAGTAAAAAAAAAATACGAAGATACCGAAATATTACTTTTAGGTTAATCATCAGTGTTCCGCGGTATGTAAGGAACAAAACTAGACATTATTTGGCACGGAGTATATAGCTGACGTAATTAAAAAGATGGGAAAATCAAACATCAGGAGCGGTTACATAGTCATGCTAACTGGTCCGCAATTAGCTTATTGGATAACTCGCCACAGATGCAGATTCGCAGGCTTAGGAGAACTATAACCCATTAGACTTGACAGGGGAATAAAAATTATCTAAATTATTAAAAAAAAAAAAAAAAAAACTTACATAGGAACTATTGGACTATGTAGCCTTCACGTCGTGATCTTTTGCTATACCACTGATAGCCCGTTCGCTAGGAATAGATTTAAAAGAATTAATAATAAATTAATGAATTTTAATAATAATTCACGTTCACGGAGAATTGATAAATGTTTAGAAGAATGTAAAAATTCGGTTGTTTATATGCAGGTGCTTGATCAAGTTCTGACGATTATAATAGCGATTTCGCTATCTCGGTAAATTTAAATCAACGAATTTCTCTACCGGTTCTCTTAAAGTATATCTATCGAAACAGTTGTCATACTGCAAAGTTAGATAGGCAACTCAATACAACTGTGAGCGACTAATTTTACAAAGGAACGGTTAAATTAACCCAACTTGAGTATCGTAACTAACATTCATAGGAAAGTAGCAATAAACGGACTATATCAGAACTCCTTATAAACAAAAAACGTAAATTACGAAAAATTAATAACGGAAAAATAGTCAAGTGTCAGAAGTCTATATCGAAAGTGAAGAAATTCGAACCCGGATAACAGGAAATCCAAACCGACGCAACTTTGATCTAGCACGGAATTACTGGGTACGATTAAATTAAATACGCCCTAAAAACGATCCTTCTTTGAAATAACGCTGCATGTGATTGTAAACCGTTTTTAAAACATCGTTCGCGGCTGTTAGAGCAGCAGCTTTTACTGGAACTTTCTCGACGGCATTCACGAAATATCTGCTGACATACTAGATATCGATTTATTGAAGAGGCCGCATCCGCATTGACCATGCGAAAGAAGATAAAAATCGAATTTCAATGAAATATGATCTTAACACATCGTATATATATATATATATATATATATACTAGAAGTTACCCACGGCTTCGCCTGTGTAATTATTATGTTTTTAATACAATATCGCTGTTTCTTTCTTTTAACAATGTATATATATATATATATATATCCATCCGTTTTTGGGCCACGCCCCTAACGCAACAAAACGTGGTTACCAGAAAACGTGTTAAATTTTAAGCTACTTGACATTTTTAAAACTTTAAATTATTATGATTTCTGTTCTACTTGTGATATCAATGTGAAGTAAAGCTTAGAACGAATCCGATAATATAGGGTATAAGCTGTGCGAATTTCCTCATTATTGCTTTCGGAACAGATAGACAGGCAGACAGACAAAAATTTAAAAAAAAAATAGATTTTCTGTTTATGTGTTATAAAAGCAAATGCAGTGACTATAATGAAAATATTCGCAAATCACAGGCAGATACTACAGTTTTATATATTGGTGTAGATATATGTAGATGTGATCGCCTTTAGGTGATGATGTATGTTGCGCCTCCTAAAAACCTCCCAGCTCTAGTTTTCTTTTCAATCCTGTCGAACTTCGTTCCAACCACAATTGCCTTCCTATCTATTTATTGTACTCCATCAATTTTACACCAGCTCTACACTGACCTGTGCATGTAGGAACTATAGTCGACGCTAATCATGTGATTTTTGCTTGCGATTTGTATAGTGCTTTTATTAAGAAAATTTGACATTTATATATTTACCT
This sequence comes from Coronaproctus castanopsis, assembly GCA_032883995.1. NCBI lineage: Eukaryota > Metazoa > Arthropoda > Insecta > Hemiptera > Monophlebidae > Coronaproctus > Coronaproctus castanopsis. Next base: position 27,056,915 of record CM065054.1, read on the forward strand.
CCCCTTCTCGGTTTCCTACTTATTGGCCCTGAATAACAACGATATCCTCGCAGCTCTGGTCGCCTATTCTGTTCTTTTGTTATCTGATGTATGATATATTTATATGAAAATAAATTTTGATTTCTAAGCCCAATTATTGTAACGTAATAAAAAAAATGTACGTTGTTTTGTTGTTTTTTTTGTCTTTTTATGTAGCAGAATTTACTGTCAACTAAGTCTCCGTATGTCATTAAATAAAGGTTTTTTTTTTCTACCCCCGAATTAATTTCGGATATTGAGATTATAATAAAAGGAATCACGCGATGGAATATTGTAAGAATTTTAGTATCGAAAAGAGCTTATATATGGTTTTATTTTTATGAAAAAGTAATTTTTCCTTTCTATTTTCAATGTTATCAGTCATCAAGAAACTGTCATGCAATACATGGATCAAAACAAAAACATTCATAGACAATTGCAGTTGCTACAGTAAGTTTTTTGATTATTATTATTGATCGTTATTTATTGTTTATCGTTGTTTTCATTTTCATTAGGAGGTTTTATTCACAGTTTAAAAAAAAAAACATTATATACGTATAATTTACATATAACATGCATTTACTAAAATGAAAGTATTATTCACATGTAATGTGAACTAAATTAGACCGGTACGATCTTTATGTTTTTTCAAATACTCTTTAAAACGAAATATAGCAAAATCAGCCCATGTTCTTTATACGTTTAATGCATGCAGACAGTAAGTATCGAGTTATATAATGGCCAACTTAAAATAAAAAATAAAAAAAAATATAGACAAAATGAATTTTTCTCCGACGCGATCTATTTGGCGAAAACAACGTATAAATTATTATGAGCCTTGAAAATTAACTTCGACCATACACATAAGATTACAAAATTAATAACCGCTTTACTTGTATCAAAGGCAAGCCAATAGAAATTTACAAGATACGAATGACGGATTATTATCAATCATAGAAGCGTCCGGAGGTCGTGTTACACCTTATTGCTGTAGTCGAGCTGGTTCTGAAAACGAATCTAGCGCAGGAAACACTCCTAATATTCGGAGGAAATGTCGAAGTAGATCCCGTTATCAATCGTAAGTATAAATTAAACAACGAATCATGGATATTTTAAAGTTAAAACCAAGGCATATAGTTAAAAAGATTAGCCTAAACAATCATCCACGGTTATAACGTGCAATTTACGAACAGACAAATAAGATAATCACGATATTCTTCACAAAAATTCCTAACATTCAAAAAAATCATTTAAACTATATATATATATATATAATTATATTTTTATACGCATATATATAAATAACTGTGTGTGTGTGTGTGTGTGTGGAATAATATTGAATTAATTCTTGGGATCAGCAATTTTTAAAAATTTGAATTTCCAACATTTATCATTACTTTTTCGTAGATTAAAATTTTTACATTTTTATGGATTAACGTATTCTTTTCATGGATGCTGCGATAACGTGAGAGATCGGTATATATAAAAATTATCAACATCATCATCATCATTATTTGTTTGTGAGGATAATCAGTGTATTCATCGGATTTTACAGCGTTTCTCGTTTCATCAGTATTCGTTGTAGCACAGACAACAACAATGACAATCGTATATTTACAAAGTAAAACATAATAAACTAAGAAAGTAAATAATTGGAGTACCGGCATTTGCCTCATCTCCATTACAGCGGTAATATGTGATATATATATATATAACATCGTGGAAACCTGAGAGCAAACGAGCCTTAGGACGACCAGGGATACGGTGGACAGATGAAATCCAAAAGTTCAGGCCAAATTGGCGCGATGAAGCTCAATATCGCGGCGTCTGGGAAAAGTTGGGTGAGCCCTTCGTCCATCAGCCGACTGATAATGGCTAATGAAGAAGAAGAAGATATATATATATACAAATAATGCGATATTATTATGAAGAATACCAAATAAGTAATCATAAGTAGAAATTTTGAATTAAATAAAGATGTTTTGAAATGATCATTAAACAAATGAGAATGATCTAACGCGTTAAAATAAGATAAAAATAAGATTAAATATTATTGCAGAATCAATCGTAAAAAAATAATGTTTTAGTCTGCGATGCTTATATTTAGAGTTCAAATTTGCTATAGATTTGCTTGGAATCGTATCCAGCGATGACATTAACCACAGTTCGTTCGGATGTAGAGTATACAATTAATAAAAATCTTTCGAACGAAGAAAAGAATATAATTTTCTAGAAAATGGCAATCGCAATTCGTTATGCATGTTTGTAATTTTTCTATAAGGAGAGAAACGTTAAGAATAATCCTATAGCACACCGGTTCTTTATTAATTGTAAACTATTGAAATTAGTATCGGAAATATGGCGCACCAAGCGGGACAGGAATATGTAAAATAATTGGTCGAATAAGAGTTTTATAACGGATTAATTTGTTTTCCAGATGATTCAAAAGTAGATGAAACGCTTTAGTTGCTTTATCGTCCTTAAAACATCGATGTAATTAAGGTGATCAGCAAGTGTTAATTCAATTCTTCATATTTTATATGAGGCATCGACTGAAATAATAATATGAATCCTTGGAAAGCTCCAGGTATTGATGGCATATCCCCAAGAGTGCTAAAAGAACTAACAAAAAAAGGTATAATTATGTTGACATATTTGTTTAATGCTTGTCTACGTTTAGAATACATGCCACGCTGTTCCAAAATAGCGCAAATCATTATGGTAAAAAAACATAACAAACCAGACGCTGATGTAGGGTCATACAGACCAATTTCATTATTGCCAACTATATCAAAGTTATTCGAGAAATTATTACTCAAACGACTGTTGCCTATGGTTGAAGAGTATATACCAGTACATCAGTTTGGGTTTCGACGGAAGCACTCCACAATTGATCAAGTGCACAGGATCACAACGGTAATCAATAGAGCATTTGAGGAAAAAAAATATTGCCCGGCCGTCTTCTTAGACGTAGCGCAAGCTTTCGATAAGGTATGGCACGACGGGCTGACCTATAAATTAAGTCGAATTCTGCCAGGTAACATCTGCCGTTTGCTCATGTCTTATTTATCAGAAAGACAATTTAAAGTACAGCAAGAAAATGCTACTTCCGCATCCTACAACATAGAAGCTGGAGTTCCGCAGGGAAGCGTTCTCGGTCCCATCTTGTATCTTCTATACACAGAAGACTTACCAACGGATGCGCAAACGACGACAGCTACGTTCGCCGACGATACAGCTATATTAGCCGTTAGCAGTAGTCATTCTGAAGCTATAAATAAATTGCAAAACTCTTTGAACAGAGTGCACGAATGGGCATCAAACTGGAAAGTTAAAATCAATGAAGAAAAATCAACGCATATAACTTTCACATATCGACGAACAGATGTGCATCACCAAGTGTACTTAGGAGGTAAACCTGTTCCACAGGTTGACTCAGTCAAGTACCTTGGTATGCACCTGGATAGGCGGCTGACCTGGGAAATACATGCCAGAATGAAATGTAAACAAATAAAGAAAAAAACTCAGCAGTATTGGACGCAAATCGCCTCTAGACGTAAGGTACAAATGCCTACTGTATCGGCGGATCATAAAGCCAATGACTTATGGTCTGCAGTTATGGGGCTGTACCAGCAGGTCTTCTAGAGCAAAGATCCAAGCTAGACAAAGCATAATACTCAGAGCAATTGTCGATGCATGCCGTTATTCGAGAAATGGTATTCATCGAGACTTGCACATCTCGCTTGTAAACGAAGAGATTAGAAAATTCGCTACAGCACACAAGAAGAGGCTACACCAACATATGTCAATGTGGAAGCTACCAATTTATTAGATACTAGTCAAGACTTCAGGCGTCTTAAAAGGCGCCACCCGTCAGACTTATTATGAAGTCATTAAATTCTATTACATAAATAGATTAATATAAACTAATTTTCGTAGTCATGGTCAATGGACTACTGACTTCAACCCATAAGCTGGCTAACAGGATGATCTTGTTAGTAAGCTACACTTTACTAAATTTGATACTTATTTAACTTCAATGAGTTAAGATCGTATCTTTATTCAAAAAAAAAAAAAAAAATATTTTAGAACCAATCTGCGGCTATTTCACTTTTTCTAATAATTGCTTTTTCCATTTGTTCTTTCTAAAACCAAATCGATCTTATGCTAATATTTTTTCCATCATTTGTTCTGCTCTTCTATATAGAATTTTTGTTAACATTTTTGAAGCATGTAACAGTAAACTGATAGTTTTGTGTTTTTCACGTGTATCAGCCTTTTCTTTTTTCGGTATTGCGACTATTATATTCTTTTTAAAATCATCTGGTATATTCCCTGTCTCATATATTTCATAAATAATATTATACAATTTTGTAATTCCTTCTTCTCTAATATTTTGCCATAATTCAGACGGTATTTTCATCTATCCCAGGAGCTTTACCGGTTCTTAACTCTTGTAACGTTCTGTCATATATATATATATATATAATTTCAAAGATGTGGGGGTTATCAAAAGCCTTCAGATGTTCCACCTATAGCCGGGTTAATCAATTAAGTGATGATAATATGTATTCCTTCATCGAAACAATGGCCCCTTCTCATGTACCTGAACTGGAAGAGGTCATGCAACCTCTCAGTAGGCCTTCTAACCAATTTTTAGATTCTCCCTTTACTAAGAATGAAGTTGCTTATGTCTTAGGAAACAAAAAATTGACTGCACCTGGTCATGATGGCGTCTTTCGAAGTACTACAGAAACTACCGGATAACTTTTTCACAATCTTTGTGGACATTCTTAATAAAGTTTGGCAGTCCAAATTGATCCCCAATTCTTGGATGGCATTTGTTGTTGTTCCCATCCCTAAGAAAAATGGAAAATTTCGACCTATTTCTTTGGCCTCCTGTTTCAGGAAGATATGTGAATCAGTTTTAACGTTACGTCTTAATTGGTGGTTAGAACACAATCAAATCCTTCCTCCTAATATGTAGGGCTTCCGCAGTAATACGAGCATTTTGGACTGTGTGGGTAACCTGCTAGGCAATATATACAATAGTCTTATTGAAAAACATTTTAACATTACTGTTTTCCTGGATATAATGGATGCTTACGGTAGTGTCCATTTGCCTATCTTGCAGTGTAAGTTATTATCCATAGGTGTTCCTGGCCACTGTTGCCACTTTATTTGTAGATTATTTCTGCAGCGCTGTATATCATTAAGTACAAGGTTAGTTAATTATCAACGTACAGTATACAAAGGTTTACCCCAGGGGTCTTCTCTAAGCCCGATCCTTTTTTAATCTTTATATTTTGAATTTGTCGCAGCTCCACATGCGCTCTAGGATTTTACTCTATGCAGATGATATCGCTGTGTTTATATCAAATTCGTGTTTTTCTGTTGCCATGTCCAATATTAATGCTGATGTTGCTACAATATAACATTGTCTTTCTGACTTAAAGTTAAACCTTAGTGTTGAAAAGTGTGGAGCAGTAGTTTTTTCATATCGCCGATATGACCCAAATGACCTTTTCATTACAACGGAAAGGGGCGCTATTCCTTTCTGCTCATCATTTCGCTATTTAGGAATTATTCTGAATTCTCGGTTAACATGGCATTGATAAACTATTAACAACTATCAATCGCGCTATTAACATTTTACGTATTTTGCATAATACACGATGAGGTGGTGACCATTTTATTCTATTACTACTCTTCAGATCACTAATCCGATCTAAACTGGAATATGGTTCCATTATGGAACCGCGTCAACAGTATTGTTAGGCAAGTTGGATCGTGTGCAAAATGAATGCATTAGGCTGTGTATTGGTGGTGTTAAAAGCACTCCGGTATCAGCACTAATGGCAGAGTGCAAAGTTCCACCCTTACAACTTAGACGGAGCTATTTAGCCCTGAAACTATTGATACGTAGGATGAATAATGATCGCTTCCCTTTGTTTAACATGTTCAGTCATATCCATTCTAACTGGCGTTTTTCAAATAGAAAAATGCCCCTGCTCTGTTCCGTTATAACAAGGTTGGAGGAGTTTCGTACACGTCTCACGTGCATGCAAGCTCCTTTTCAATTTATGGTACCATATTTTTACTTCTTCAACAAACAAAATTTATCCTTTTTCCCTGAAAACTGTAGTCTGTATCCTCCTACACTAATCCGTGCCACTTTCAATAATATTATCTCAGAAATGTTTCCACTACACACCCTTGTTTACACGGATGGATCAAAGTCAACTCGAGGAACGGGAGCAGCAGTGTTCATTCCAGCTCTCAATATTAGTAACATGTACAAATTATGCTAAGAATGTTCAGTATTTACTGCAGAATGTGTAGCAGTACTACAAGCCTTGTCAATTCTACCGTACTTAAACCTTCGTGGAAATTACCTTATTATTACCGATTCCAAAAGCGTGGTGACTGCTGTAGACAATAAACGTAGCGTGTCAGATACATTAATTGGTTTAGTTTTGCTAAAACTTAATAATTTGGAACGTGCGGAATATCTGTGTCCTTCTTGTGGGTGCCGGGTTCCAGACAACGAATTTGTTGACTCATTGGCTAAAGACGCGTCGTCTAGTGGTGTAGAGCTCTCCTTAATAACTCACAAAGATATCATTCACTTTATTCAGCTAGAGCATAAGGATCAATGGGAGCTAATGTACACTAAAAGCATTAGTCAATCACCTCTCACTTATTACTATCACCTCCAGCCGTCTCTCCCCAAACTCCCGTTTAGTCGTAAGGGAATTGTACTCATCAGCAGATTGCGATTTGGACATCATTTGTTGCCTGACCGTCTTTTCCGTATGCAGCTTAGAGAAAGTCTCTTCTGTCCCCCCATTCTGAACAGGTAGTCTACAGCCCCGATCATGTCTTTTTTGAATGTTCTGCTGTAGCACCGTTGCGCTCGAAGCTTTACCTTATCTTGTTACGTTCTTCGAGTATTACACCTCCGTATAATGTATCGTCCCTTTTACATCTGGATAATCTACAATTGTTCCCCCATATAGCGACGTTTTTAGAGAAGTCAGCATGCTTCATTAAGATGTACATAGTCCCCACAGTATCACGTTGGGTAAGCTGTAAAGGCACCCCCCATTTAAAAAAAAAAATATATATATATATATATAATAATCTCTCTTTTCGCTGCTATGGATATGACATGTAAAAAATTCAATAAATGTGCAAGTAGCCAGAATTATTTTGAATTATTTTTGAAACTAGTTTACGCACACTACTAATTATTCTGTTTGATCACATCACACTCGTATGCATTTTTTATACTGAACATACGTGCCATTTTGAGTAGATGAATTCAGATATTATCTATCATTCTACAGGTTGCACACACTGAATGCTATATATATACATATATATATCATCATCATCGTCGTCGTCGTCGTATTCTTCGTTGCCGAACGTCGTGACTAACTATTGCACATTTATTTTTACGTACAAAATGACCTAGCATTCAAGGCACTATTTATATGCGACACAGATGTGCGCGCATATGGTGTCACACGGAGTGGGGTGCCACTGCCTTCTCCGTGGTAATTAAGAATTAAATAATGATGAAAACTTTTTATGTCGTGTGTTGTTTTCGAACCCCCCACCGTCGAGTTAACAGTCGAGCATTCCAGCAACTAGGCCACCGCGACAAAAATAAATTTTGATTTCATTTGATTATTTTATATATATATTTGTATGTTTGCGTGTATGATATACACATATACATGAAATTTATGTTTTGTTTTTTTAGCATGGAAAATGTAAATACGGAACATATGCTCCCGAATGATCATGGAAACAATATCAATAATGGTACCTTTGCAATAGAACGATTCATGGAAGATATCGGTGGTAGCAATTTTTCTTTGTCTGTTCTATAAAATGCATTTTATAATGTTATTCCGTGTACGATATATGCCATTATTATATTTTTTGGAGTTTACGTTATTTTTATTTTCAAATTTTTAATCAGATAGCGGCCGATCCACTTTACGCGACACGATCGAGTGCGACAGCGACCACAAATCGTTGCATGAAGAATTTTTCAACTTATCAGATGCAGAGTCAGCGTTGAAATCTGTACGTTTTTTTTTTGTATATATTTTTGGTGGAATTTAAATTTAAAATATCGAACAATATATAAATATATATAAATACATATAAATTTATATATATATATATATATATATATATATATATATATATATATATATATATATATATATATATATATATATATATATATATATATATAATTAAAAATAATTTAGTCATTTCAGAAATTAGACAATATTTGCTTGAAAAACGTAAAATTAATCCATAAAATTAATTAGCGAACTTAAAAGAAAAGCTAATAAGAATAAATGTGGTTTTTTTTTCGGAAATCTTCGTACTTAATTTAATAAGTTCGTTATATTTCTCATTCGACAAGTATTGTAGAACTTGATATCCACGCGTGTAGTAGAATAAATATTCCAATAATTCTAGTTCGTTCTTCTCAATATCTTCCTTGAAACGACATTCAATCGTCAAGACCACAAAAACTCAATAATAATAGACATTCAATACAATTTACGTGCACTACGTAAGGAAGAATGTGAATTATACTTTCTGCGGATCCCAAGTCGGATTGAGATGTGCGGTAGTGGCACAGTAGACTTTGAAGCTTGGTTTACGATATTTTCACCAATACCGGAAACATTAGCGCACATACTCGTGTACAACAGTAAACAGAAATGGACCACCGACTGGATCTCACAAAAAATTTTCCTGCGGCGCGTAAAAACACCCATTGAACCTTGCTGGCCTGCAGATGGTACAGCAGAAAATAGTATTTTACCCTAAACCGACTACGTGTGAGTCATACAGTCATATCACACAATTACCTATTTACCAAAAGCCTCCTACCGACAAACTACCCTCTATGCGAGCATTTATCAACAGTCCCGTTAATTTACACTTACACCATACCGGTTAACACACAACATACAGAGCCCGGATACATAAAATCTTATAAAACAAACCTCAATAGTTAGAAATCCTACCTTTTTCCAGGGAAAGGAAACTTTTAACATACATATAATATAAATTAGTCGCATGTCTGCTTATGCTGTAATAGCTTTGATAGTTACACACGGCAAAATTATATAATTTTTAAAAAAAAATATATATATATAATAATAATCCGCCCGACGGCAACTTCTGCATACACTCGTTGATCTTCGTTTATAATTCGTTTCGTTCGGAATGTACTATAAGCGACGCGTGAGCATATTTTCCGTACGAAATAAATCAACGTTGTTTGCTGTATTTTATTTGTTCTGTTTCGTCAATAGCTAGAATCGATGGACAGTAGTAAATATTCGTGTCCAACCTTACGAAATAATACTGGAAGCAAGACACACTCCAAGTCGACCAGCGTTTATGTCGATGTTACGGGAAATCCTGATCGAACGTACAAAGTTGTTTTTGCTGGAGACGCAGCAGTCGGGAAAAGTTGTTTTATTCACAGATTTTCCAAAGGGACCTTCGCCAATAAATTAGGATCAACATTAGGTAGGTTGTGAGAATTCGCGATAAGTTCTTCCGGAATTATTCAACTCGGAACCATAATACACGCGCATGCGTATTTATTTATTTATTATTTTTAAACCGCGATACAAAAATATCTATAACGAGTACGCGATATTAACGGTTATTAAATGGCTTTACGTTATATGAATTTAATCCTATACAATTATTAATTACATATAAATTATTTACTACCGAACCCCGAAAATTTACTTATTTTACATTCAAAAAGAAAATATTCAAGGAATTCTTACAATTAAATAAATTATAATTTAACTCGTAACCGAAATGAGAGTAATAAGAAACTTCTCCGTTCGTTTTTAGTCAATTTATTAATAAACATATCGAAGTCGGAAATTAAAACCGGTTTGAAAATACTTAAGTCAGTAGGCGAGATCCCTGTAATAAATGTCGAATGCTGAAACAGTTATATACACATATATATATATATATATATATATATATATATATATATATATATATATATATATATATATATATATATATAAAGATTCAACACTAAGCAGGAGCTTCCTTTGCTTAACTGAAATTTTATTAAACAAAATTGATTTTTTTTTTTTAATTTGCGAATATAAACACTGGAACAATAATTAAATGAAGATTCAATCGCTTCTTTATAAATAATTACACGTTCTTTATATTTAATTTCGCCGATGTTAGGTTGAATTTTGAATAGTATAAAGGATTTCATATATATATATGTTTGTGTGTGTGTATTCATATATTCAATTAAAATGGTAATACGTGTAAATATAGTATCTATATATATGCACTTAACGGCCATATGTATTCCGAAATAATATACCGTTAATCGATTCTTCATTATTGTTGCTGTTACTGACAACGTTGTAAGAGAATCGTTAGATTAACCGTTTAAAATATTACAAATTGGTATGTAAATACACGTGTACGTACATATTTATAATAATTTTTTGTAGAAAAAGATTTTGCATCTACCGAAACTTATAATTAATAAAATCGAATGCTGCCATATCTCAAAACGTCCGATGATCTGTACGAAATTTCGGAGAATTTTAAATTAAAGTACATAATAATAATACACTATACGCGCTATATTTGCAAACCGTTACATCACCATCCAAGCGTTTCTTCTTACTTCGCTTCCTTTCGACTCTTACGCTTCACGTTTCATTCCTTATTTTCTTCTTGTCACAGGGGTTACAATGACCTAAGTAAACAGATTAAACGGAAATGCAGAAATTACAAAAAAAAAAAAAAATCTAAATAACTTTTGCAAAGACGTTGAACGGAATAAAAACAAACATGTAACTACTACAAAATATGTTTCGCGAGATAAAACAAATAACGAGAGGATTCGTCTCCCTACATAAGGCAATTAAAAATGCGAATGGGGAAATGTCGAAGGAAAAACGAGAAGATCCAGATGGCGAAAAACTTATGCACGAGGAAAATGAGGGAAACATGAGAGAGAAATACCAAATTCGACAGCTGATAAGGAACGATCAATAACGGAGAAAGAGATTCACCTAGCTATACAAAAGCTAAGGAAATACAAGGGGGCTAGAGATGAGTCATGAAGATGTTCATGAATCCAGGCGATCCAAAATTCTATACATACTGTGTCCGAAAATTTGGGATACGTGCATGTGGCCGAATGGATGGGACGATGGCGTGAAAAACGCTGGAAATGTAGTTAGTAATCTGCGATATGCTGACGATATTTCGTCGAAAGAACAACTGCTCTATTTACTTCAAAGAGTGGATAGTGTAAGCGAGGATGTAGATTTATTAATCGATAGAGATAAAATTAAAGTAACGATATGGTCAAAATAGGTAATCCGCAAAGCTTAAGCGACCCTCCAAGTAGTTGATAAATTTGTTTACTTGGGAGTCACTTACCACAAAAAAAAAAAAAAATGGTGGTTTAATGAATGAAATTAAAAAGCGAATAATAATGACAGCGAAGGTTGCACTAACTCAGTTAAGGTATCTGAAACGGCCGTGACATAACGATGACCACTAAAATGTGCATAATGAAAACGTTAGTGTTCTCCGTATTCCTATATGTGTCCGAGTGTTGGACTTTGAAACAGACGTTCGAAGGATCGATGCTTTATGTATTGGTGATGGCGAGTGTTGAGAATGCCGTGGACAAAGCGAGGACAAACAATCCAGATATGCTCGATTACGAACGCATCGTTAAAAAACGTATATCCACTTTCATTGGCGCACAATCTAGAAAAATTGATAATATTAGGTTTGGTCGAAGGTCGCAGGCGAAGAGGAAGACCACCAACGCGATATGTGGATAATATAAAAATGATAACTGACGCCCGTTCATTACAGCAAATGGTTAGATGTGCACCCGGGACAGGGATTGATGACGATCAATTATACGGAACAATTAAATTAAATCATAATATCACGATACTCGGACCGAGCCCGCGACTATAACGATGATGACGCGCTATATAAAATAAGCTTATTTACACTTCGATTAAGTACGTTATGTGCGGTGGCATAATCGCTAGATAGCTCTACTGCCAGCCTAGTTTGAGTTATTTATTATCGCAGAATAATTAACCGTCGCGTAGTAGGCACCAGCAACGCGTACATTATTCGCGTCCATACGCGCTTTGTATATAATTAGCACCTTGAATACTAGCCCATTTTTTATAGAAAAATAACGTACAATAGTCTAATCACGATGTTCGCGCCAAAGAATAATACGACGCTGGTTAATGATGATATATATATATATATATATATATATATATATATATATATATAGATTGATAAAACGTATTTATAATTTTGAATAAATTTTCTATTAGGTGTCGATTTTCAAATAAAAACCATCAGAGTAGACGAAAAATTGGTCGCGTTGCAACTTTGGGATACAGCAGGTTTTGATTTTTTTATCTGATAATTTATACAATCAGGCCCGCCACATAAAGTTGTGAGACCCGAGATACAACAACAATAAAAATATATTTGCCTAAGTTATAAACATAAAAGAAAATATAACACGCGTATTGAGATAAAAATATGTTTGAAGCCCCCCGTTAAAATGAAACATTTGAAAATAACTGAATAATAATGAATGAAAAAATGAAATAACGAATAAAGTACTCTATCCGCGTTCGTAGAATATTGGCTTTGCACTAAATAATACGAATACTTATTAAATGAAGTATACAGCGAATACAACATAAAGTGGACCCATGCCTAACCCTAACGAATAAATGATAAGTTGTTCCGAATGTCTTTATTATGACAATCTAGTCAATCAACTATCTTAATCGTGATTTTTGTAATATTTAATATATCTATACATCCAGTCATATTAATCTGATAAGTTGTTCCGAATGTCTTTATTATGACAATCTAGTCAATCAACTATCTTAATCGTGATTTTTGTAATATTTAATTTATTTATACATCCAGTCATATTAATCTGATAAGTTGTTCCGAACGTCTTTATTATGACAATCTAGTCAATCAACTATCTTAATCGTGATTTTTGTAATATTTAATTTATTTATACATCCAGTCATATTAATCTGATAAGTTGTTCCGAATATCTTTATTATGACAATCTAGTCAATCAACTATCTTAATCGTGATTTTTGTAATATTTAATTTATTTATACATCCAGTCATATTAATCTGATAAGTTGTTCCGAATGTCTTTATTATGACAATCTAGTCAATCAACTATGTTAATCGTGATTTTTGTAATATTTAATTTATTTATACATCCAGTCATATTAATCTGATAAGTTGTTCCGAATGTCTTTATTATGACAATCTAGTCAATCAACTATGTTAATCGTGATTTTTGTAATATTTAATTTATTTATACATCCAGTCATATTAATCTGATAAGTTGTTCCGAATGTCTTTATTATGACAATCTAGTCAATCAACTATCTTAATTGTGATTTTTGTAATATTTAATTTATTTATACATCCAGTCATATTAATCTGATAAGTTGTTCCGAATGTCTTTATTATGACAATCTAGTCAATCAACTATCTTAATCGTGATTTTTGTAATATTTAATTTATTTATACAGTCATATTAATCTGATAAGTTGTTGCAAATGTCTTTATTATGACAATCTAGTCAATCAACTATCTTAATCGTGATTTTTGTAATATTTAATTTATTTATACATCCAGTCATATTAATCTGATAAGTTGTTCCAAATGTCTTTATTATGACAATCTAGTCAATCAACTATCTTAATCGTGATTTTTGTAATATTTAATTTATTTATACATCCAGTCATATTAATCTGATAAGTTGTTCCGAATGTCTTTATTATGACAATCTAGTCAATCAACTATCTTAATCGTGATTTTTGTAATATTTAATTTATTTATACATCCAGTCATATTAATCTGATAAGTTGTTCCGAATATCTTTATTATGACAATCTAGTCAATCAACTATCTTAATCGTGATTTTTATAATATTTAATTTATTTATACATCCAGTCATATTAATCTGATAAGTTGTTCCGAATGTCTTTATTATGACAATCTAGTCAATCAACTATCTTAATCGTGATTTTTGTAATATTTAATTTATTTATACATCCAGTCATATTAATCTGATAAGTTGTTCCAAATGTCTTTATTATGACAATCTAGTCAATCAACTATCTTAATCGTGATTTTTGTAATATTTAATTTATTTATACATCCAGTCATATTAATCTGATAAGTTGTTCCGAATGTCTTTATTATGACAATCTAGTCAATCAACTATGTTAATCGTGATTTTTGTAATATTTAATTTATTTATACATCCAGTCATATTAATCTGATAAGTTGTTCCGAATGTCTTTATTATGACAATCTAGTCAATCAACTATCTTAATTGTGATTTTTGTAATATTTAATTTATTTATACATCCAGTCATATTAATCTGATAAGTTGTTCCGAATGTCTTTATTATGACAATCTAGTCAATCAACTATCTTAATCGTGATTTTTGTAATATTTAATTTATTTATACAGTCATATTAATCTGATAAGTTGTTGCAAATGTCTTTATTATGACAATCTAGTCAATCAACTATCTTAATCGTGATTTTTGTAATATTTAATTTATTTATACATCCAGTCATATTAATCTGATAAGTTGTTCCAAATGTCTTTATTATGACAATCTAGTCAATCAACTATCTTAATCGTGATTTTTGTAATATTTAATTTATTTATACATCCAGTCATATTAATCTGATAAGTTGTTGCAAATGTCTTTATTATGACAATCTAGTCAATCAACTATCTTAATCGTGATTTTTGTAATATTTAATTTATTTATACATCCAGTCATATTAATCTGATAAGTTGTTCCGAATATCTTTATTATGACAATCTAGTCAATCAACTATCTTAATCGTGATTTTTATAATATTTAATTTATTTATACATCCAGTCATATTAATCTGATAAGTTGTTCCGAATGTCTTTATTATGACAATCTAGTCAATCAACTATCTTAATCGTGATTTTTGTAATATTTAATTTATTTATACATCCAGTCATATTAATCTGATAAGTTGTTCCAAATGTCTTTATTATGACAATCTAGTCAATCAACTATCTTAATCGTGATTTTTGTAATATTTAATTTATTTATACATCCAGTCATATTAATCTGATAAGTTGTTCCGAATGTCTTTATTATGACAATCTAGTCAATCAACTATCTTAATCGTGATTTTTGTAATATTTAATTTATTTATACATCCAGTCATATTAATCTGATAAGTTGTTCCGAATGTCTTTATTATGACAATCTAGTCAATCAACTATGTTAATCGTGATTTTTGTAATATTTAATTTATTTATACATCCAGTCATATTAATCTGATAAGTTGTTCCGAATGTCTTTATTATGACAATCTAGTCAATCAACTATCTTAATTGTGATTTTTGTAATATTTAATTTATTTATACATCCAGTCATATTAATCTGATAAGTTGTTCCGAATGTCTTTATTATGACAATCTAGTCAATCAACTATCTTAATCGTGATTTTTGTAATATTTAATTTATTTATACATCCAGTCATATTAATCTGATAAGTTGTTCCGAATGTCTTTATTATGACAATCTAGTCAATCAACTATCTTAATCGTGATTTTTGTAATATTTAATTTATTTATACAGTCATATTAATCTGACGTTTTTAATTTATTATCGTTGTTGTTTGTAAGTTTCGAGATGACTACGTCTTGAATTCCTTAGTTATAGTATTGTATTTTGCACTGTTTAACGAATAAAAACAATACACGTGTTAGTTTGTAGAATTCTAGTGATCCTTGAATGTAACATGCGTGTAAAAAAATGTTTAAAAAAGAAAAACAACGTATTTACACATCAGGAATTCCGACCGAGAACACAGGGATAAGGGAATTTTAAAGATTTTTGAGACCATTTTCATTTGGGACTGCGAGTAATTTGTCTCGGTGGTCCTACCCCTTGTGGCGGGCCTTACATACAGTCATCTAAATACGGTACTGGACTATTATTCATAAATTATTATTAAAAAATTTCGACAGTATCGTTCGACGTTTCGTTTTTTTTTTTTTAGGTCAGGAAAGATTTAGATCGATGACGAAGACGTACTTTAGGCGAGCAGATGGCGTAGTCTTACTGTATGATGTTACTAACGAAAGAACATTTCTGAACGTCCGGCAATGGGTTCAATCGATTTCGGTAGATAAAAATAATTCGTGCATTTTTTATTTTTAAACAAAAATTATATTTTACGCTTATATATATATATTTTTTTTATCTGAACAAAAATTGCAACTACCAACAAAAAAAACTCACAAAACTTTTCGAAGCCATTACCAAATGGATGCATATATATATATATATATATATATATATATATATATATATATATATATATATATATATATATATATGATATGAAAAGTACACAATTTATAAAAATATAAAAGGAAAAACAAATAACAAAAAAAAAGAAAATACTCATTTTAGATGTACAATAAAATAGCACAGTGATAAAACAGATTTGATTTTGAAATAATCTGATAGAAATATATTCAGATTTGATTATAAATCTGTTTTTTCACTCTGCTACTTTTTTAAAATATTGGACATCTAAAGTAAGTATTTTCTTAAATTTTACTTTTTTTATTTTATTTTTCACATTTGATTATATGATAGAAATCTGTTTTTCACTCTACTACTTTTTATTTATTTTCTTTAATATTGCACATCTAAATTAAGTATTTCCTTAAATTTCTTTTTTTTTTTTAAATTTTTCCTCTTTTATATAGTTCTAAAATGTGTATCTTTCATATTTTATACATAAACTTTTTATATCCACCTGATAATAGCTTAAAGCTTGTGGTCTTTTAATATAAAAAAATTAGTGATTTTAACTACTTTCTCGCTGTTTATTTTTTTTTTCTATTTATTTTTAATAACCTGTAACTAGCCAGGAGTGGCTATCCAACAAAAGGCCTCAATGAGTAAGTCACCTGTGCGGATGAGTCCTTCTACTTCTTACTGGACTAAGTCCACGATCCTTATCCCCCTCAACTGCCTGAGGTTCAGCTGAATATATAGAAACTTGATTCACCAGCTCGATGCTACAGCCGTTGTAGGTGTCTCTTAAAAATTTTTTATATATATATATATATATATATATATATATATATATATATATATATATATCCAATAGGTTTAAAATAAATCGGTGTCATTGTACGAATTAAAACAAAAAAAAAAAACCTGTACTCGATAGTTGGACTTTGTAAAATTTTAAAATCCATAGGAAGTTACCGATAAAGAGATACCGATACTTATTTGCGGTAATAAAGTCGATCTACGCGATGAACAAGATGCTACGGTCAATTGCGTCAGCACGAAGCATGGCGAAGATTTAGCCCAAAGTTATCAAACTTTATTTTATGAAACTAGCTCTAAAACTGGTCATAATATAGTGGATGCTTTATTAGCTATATCAAGGTAATTAATTTCTTCAACATTAATATAATTCCCATTATTTCATTATGCGTATATACATACGCACATATATATATATATATATATATATATATATATATATATATATATATATATATATATTATCGTGCTAGATATATTTCGCGATTAACATAACATTCGATCTATTAAGCATAAAAGAAAATGTTTGCGTAAGATTCTTGTTATGAATTTCCAATTTTCGTATTTTCGCATAAACCAGTATGTTGAATTCAACGGTAAATATTATCGTAATATCATCGGCATATTTTTAAATTTATACGTAAGTTTATCGTGCATAATAATGATTAATTTATAAGAATTTAATTCGCCTTTTCGACGATCACTTTAATTTAATGAAATCTTATTTTCCCTTAAACCGCGTTCATTTCTTGTTCTTACTTATAGACTCAATTAGACTCTTAATTAGATAGATTATTTCCTTGCACCCATTTTAACTAATGCGCATATATTTGCATTATTATTATTATTTTTTAAATAAAAAAAATTTTCCTCTAATTTGTGAAGAGAATGAATTTTCAACCTGCTTCGTCAATATTCGGTATTCGTTGCGAGAAGTTACTTTTCATTCACCACTGAAGTTACTGAATTACTATTCCAAGAATCATATATTATTATTATTAATCAAAATTAACGTGCCGTGTGCAGCAACTAAGGCTAGAGGCACGAAGGAAAAGAAGTTAAATCAAGGAATAGAGAAGAAACATGCGTAAGAACATGAGTAAGTTAGTCAGAGAGAAGTATTTATCTTTAAAGAGAAGAGGAAGTGATGGGGAAAGATTGAAAGACAATCTGAGTGAAGAGTAGAAAGGGTAGTGAGCATATGGGAGCACAGAAAGCGTGACGCTACACACGGTGCACTGAGGAGTCGGAGTCCAGTCGATCGTGAATGAATGAGTCCTGTATGATCCAAACGCAGTCTGCTGAGGACAATGTCATCTCTGCTGTTTGGAAGCGAAAAATTCTTGATTTGTCATTGTATTTCATCCGCTGAAATGCCATATATCTTAAGTAATACCGAATACAATTGGTTTTTATAACATGTAATTTATTTTTCACGTTCCTCCGGTATTAACTTACCTCTATATACTACTATCAATTTCGTTTTATTTTTATTTTTATTTAATCAGTGTATTCGACGTTTATCTTATTCAGCATATCCGATAACATTATCACGTCGCCAATAGCTACGTCATGTCATCTACAAAGCGCGAATTATTAATAGTTCTTCCACCGATGGACGCGACACTTGAATCGTTCAAATGACCATAATATAGGTTAAAAAGTAGCGTAGTTAAGACGCATCCTCGCTGCGAGTACATGTCTTACAATTTCTCCTGACTCAATATCGCCTTCGATACAATATCACGTTCATACAGTTGATTTATTAAATATACCGAATGTTTCGGAACTCCGATGGTGAATTTCTCGTAATGTAGTCGCTGGAATAAATAATAATAATTTTGACATAGCGATTATAATTATTAATTTATTTTTTTATATATAATTCAATTATGTATGTATGTATACATATACATAAATATATATATATATATATATACGTATTTATATATTTACAGAGAAATGCTTTTAAAAGAAGACGTCGAAGTACAAACATCTGCCTTAAAAGTTACCCAAATAGATAAAAGATCAAAACTTTGTTGCGGCAAGAATTGAAGTTTGCGAACTTATGTTTTTACGTATCAAAAAAAAAATATATATATAACTTTTAAGTCAAATAATATTCCCAATTCGCGTGGAATATATACGTACCAAATTACGCACACACACATATAAACATTAGAACCCCATGTTGCTACAAAACAATGAACGTGTTCGCAACGTAAACGAGATGAATGATGATGATCAAAGAAATAGCGAGAGGAAGTCACTCACAATTACATCTATACATACACACACACAACAGTAGATATGTTTTATATATATATATATATGTGTGTGTGTGTGTTTATATGATATAATATATGCGTGTATTACGAACACATTCTTACATATTAATAAATGTAACCATTTTAAAATATAAGAACTTAAAAAATTTCCTTTGATTATTTAAAATGAAATTTTCAATAATTGAAAATGGACCGACCGGATATATTTTAACGTGTACAAATGTCGAAAGGTAACTAGTACACGCTGTACATCATTTTTTATTTATTTATTTTTAGCTGTACTAACACGTAAAAAACCTTATGGTCGTTTTTTGTCACAAAATAAAAAAAATCAAACTTTTCGATTAGAACCTGTCGATTATATTCTAATTTTTCCCGCGTTACAAGTAAACTACGTCGCCTCCTAGAGATTAAGATTTATAGTCTAGTCTTCGTAACGATTATAATGAAAAAGCACAAAGCAATATAGACAATCATTGGAACGAGATTAAAAATATACACGAAACAACATATAATATACCAAGGCAATTCAAAAAAAAAAAAAACAGAAATAGATGACGGAAATATTGGAGAAGACAGAAAGGAGGCGGTTCTAAAAAATCGAAATGTGCTTCAGTATAACAACATCAAGCGGGAAGTATAGGGGAAAATAAGGGAGACAAAGAGAATCTGGTATGAGGATATGTGTTTCGAAATTGAAAACCTAAATAAGCGTAACAATACGTTTAATATGTTCGAAAAGATCAAGAAAATGATTGGGTCGTACAATAAACTGATAGATAAAAACGGGAAGGTATTAATTCGCACAGAACAGAGATTAAAAGTATGGAAGAAATATATTGAAACTTTATTCTATGATATCTTGTCAAGGTCAGATAGGACCACAAATCGTAATTGGAGAAGTAGAAAAGCCGTAACAACGGCAAAAAGCATAAAGGCAACAAGACCTGAACAAATACAAAATATTAAATACTGAGGAAGAAAGCTAAACATTCTTTGCTCAAACTTTTTAACAATATATATATATATATATATATATATATATATATATATATATATATGTGATACAGGAAAAATCAACGTTCGTAATGATACCAAAGAAAGTAAATGCCAAAAAATTTTAAGATTATAAGTGTATCAGTTTGATGAGCCATCTATTAAAAATATTCCTAAACCGCTGTTATTTAGCCATCTCTTTGGACTCTCTGTTCGGAATCGGTGAGTGATAATTATTTCCTTTTCTAATTGATAAGTTTATACATTCGACGTTCGCTGCCGACCGCGGTAACTTAAATGATGAGCCTTAAACGCGATATTCGTTATCGCTTATTAGTACTGACAGCAGACTGATAACAAATAATCAACCGATCGTAAATAGGCGTAGCAACGATGCGTCTTCGAAATATATTTACCGCCCCCCTCGTATTCGAATATTGCAAAACTTGTAATAAATGATCAAGCAGTTTGGTTTTCTTCTCTCGAGAATAAAAAATTAATAAAAAATTACAATATAATTGCTCTGGGTAATATAATCGATCCTATAAAAAAAAGTTATCCGCCTCTAGAATCTCTAAAAACCGAATCTGTATCTACTTAGATTCCGTAGAAACACTGAATACATTTATTTGCACTCATAAAGGCGTAAAATTAAAAAATCAATTTATACCGGTTGAAAAGTTCGCTAAAACATCGAGAAAATTAATCTTATCGAATATTCATACACGTATCCCTAATAAAATAATTCTCGATGCTTTGGTCGCCAATTAAACCAGTTTCGTCCTTGATATCTATGCGTTTGAAAGTTAGTGAAGACGATCTCGCATGACGAGCTTTAGAAGAATGATTTATATTCAGGATGATAAAGATGTTTACCGGTTTACTTGTTGATAAATCACGATAACGAAACCTTCCGTATATTAGTAAAAAATGACGAACTTAAATGTTATATTTCTAAAAATGAAGGGCACATCGCAACTGAGTGCAGAGTGAGAACCTAAAATTTAACACTGACGCTCATATACCCAACAAATAGCTGCAAAACCCAACCGCTAAAGCAACAACTGAAAACCTGGTAACAGAAAAAGTCAATAGTACAACTAATAATTTGTCTTCTGAACATTCTGAATCCCCTCGCGACAATAGTATATCCAAAAAAAGAGGCCCACCATCCTCAGCTTCTGCAGATTCAGTTTACATTTCACATACAAGAAACCATCATATGCCGGATCCCTTCACACTTCAACATAAAGGAAAATGAAGAGACATCGCTGCGAAAGAAGCGGCGGAGATGTTTCCAATACCAAAAAATTTCAATCCCAATACAAGACGAAATACACAATATCAAAAACCAATTTCACGAGGCATGGAACTTACGCTGGAATCCCACAACCGACAAACTTCGAAACGTCAAGTTGAACACAGCTCCATGAAGAACAATCATCCCATCGCGACGTGATGATGTACTAACTCGACTCAGAACTGTACTGCATTAACCCATAATTACATAATAGAGAAAAAAAGATCAATCGATATGCTGCCACTGCGGACGGGAGCCTCTAACAGTCGAACACATGTTAACAAAGTGTAGGCCACTTTAGAAACACCATCCTTATAAGCAATATTTCAATTCACGCGGCACTCTCTGATAATCCAGTGGAACTTGAAAAAACCATTCGGTTTTTTTTTTAAGTAACAAATATATATCCATTTAATTAAAATTTAATTAAAATAGCTTCGGCGCCTCTAACCTGAGTTGTGATAGACGGCACCTAAAAAAAAATTACTTTTTATTTGTTTAACATAGTGTACTTATTTTAATTATTTGACATTGGAAATAAGTTTTATTCTATTTACAACATTAAACACTTTTTTTTTTTTACATCTTGTGTTTTTTAAATTTCTTTTTATTTATTTAACATAGCTAATTATTGTATAATTTGATACAGACATTTTGTGTTAACTTTTTTTGTTTTGTTTATGTACTCTTTATTTCGTTTTCTTCAAAAGAGAATTTTCTATTATACTTACTTGGTTACTTGGTTTAGTATACAAAAATTTAGCATAAAATCCGATATAGACGTTGTGGTCACATTTATACTGGAATTTACGGTTATCTCGATGGCGCCAGAAATAACAGTTTTTTTCGTTTTCAAACAATGAAAATTTAAAAAAACACTGACAGAACTATTCCAAGACAAAATTTCTTATCTTCTAAGTGTAGCAAAGTATGTGAATTGCATTTTAGAAGCGAAGATATTGTTCGACTGAACGTTGTAAAGGACAAAGCAGGTAATAAATATACGTTTAAAGCGTATTCGTTTAAAATACTATTATTTTATACTATAAGCTACAAGAGTTTTCTGTCGCTAAATTAATAATTTTAATACTTGTAACGATCGGGTTTGAAAACATTTCAACTAATTCTAAAACGTCCGTGTTGTCAAGTATAAAATATGCATGATTTCCTGATTTTAATTCGGATTGAGTTTTGTTAATATTTTCCAAAATTTTATACAACGAAGAACATATTTTCGACATATATATATATATATATATATATATATATAAAACGATAAACTTATAGAAAGTACCAAGAATTCATTCGAGATATGAATGTAAATATTAATGAGGACACCGTATGCATTAATACGTACGGGTTCATAAATAGCGATGTTACAATTAAAGCCCCAAGACACATTTTTGAACCTTGGTGATAATAAACAGATGGCGGTCGTTTATGACTAACGAGTATGCTTGAGATAATTCAATATCAGTCTGACTGACACTTTTAACTTTGTAACTATTTTGATTAAAGTTTCTGTTTTGAAACTAATAACAAGGATGTTTTATTTGCGATGTAAAAAAAGTGTTAGTCGTATATGACTGACACTTTCACATCAGATTTTTTTTTTTCTAATTAATGTAAAATAATTTCGAGTCTATCGAATGGTTGATATAATGGTACTGAATAATGAAAGTTTCAGATGAAAACTTTATACAAGTATAAACATGTGTGATAACAATGTGTCAGTCATAAATGAATGAAGCTTTTTTTTATTTGAGATTTTATTTCGTTTCTCTAATAGAAATAGAAAAATTGTTAGTTAATATTTATAAATACATACAAAAACGTCTCACATGGGCAAATGGACAACTTCAGTCACATACGATTGACACTCTAAACTACAACGATTACTAAGTAAATAACGAAGGTATGTTCACTTAGGTACTTGATTAACAGGAATTGAACATTAGAGAACTAATTTTTATTTTCGTATTAAAATTATTAGATTCGTCTAAACTTTAGTAACACAGTGTTAAGATGTGCGAAAGTGTTATGCAATCAAAAAAAGAGAAAAAAAAAATTAAATGTTCGCTAGTACATTATACGAAGATTTTAATATACAACATTATTATTTTAAAGTGTGCTTAAACGTAATCATGTATACTAGATTATACTGCGTATATGATAAGCGTGGACTAAAATTTGTAAAAAAAAAAAAAATAAGAACAGGATGAAAGATATTTAATTTCTAATAAAGAAACCAATCTATCGGAATAAAAACAAAACGTGATTTATAGCTAAAATGCTTGAAAGTCCTAATTTACAATACGCGCGAATATGGTGTTGATATAATAAAATATTAGGATGAATTTAATCAATAAAATCGTCGTCATGATGTAAACTATTAAATTTTACTACACAATTTTAAATTATTATACTTAAAAAAATTCCTTCATCACTGTTTAATCTTTAACCTTATACATGTATACATATAGCCCCCACACACACACACACAAAACGCTACTGGAACTTCCAAGTCCAACGTCCAAGGTATGTGTATTAATTTCGTTATCTACATCGCGCTGCTTTTAAATCGATCGATCGTTAACGGTACATTCGCATATTCCGTCGTTTAACGTTTAATTGTGTGTCTTAATATATAACAATAAAATAAATTCGGTAACATTATTTTCGTTATTTTATTCAAATAATTATCTCGCACGTGTACCGAAACCTACATACGTATGAATGACTATTAATCTCAGATTCGATTATATATTTATTAATATATCCTATGATATAAATCCTCACATTTGGATGATTTTACGTTTTAAAAACGGGTTTTAAATTCGATCAAACATTGCATCTGCGATTCATTTCGTCTTGAACGTATAAACAGTTTTAACATAAGAATAAAAATCAGGATTGAACGAAATGTTTCAAAATTCGTCGGAATATAATTAAAGTTTCATGCGAGCAAATACTGTGCAGAATTTTTACAAGCTACTAATGTAATGATTTTCCAATGGTCCATTAGCAGTATCTTCAGTCTGTTGTCCACCAAAGCACACTATAACGCAAGAGCAATTCGATAAGTATCTAAAAACCGTTGGAAACAAATTTGTGTCGGCTGCCGACTTCGATGCCAAACAAACACTCTTTGGCTCTCGTCTTATAACTCCTAGAGTTAGACAGTTATTTGCATGCATTCAAAAGAACAAATACCTCATCAGATGGAGTCCCCTCTTACTGGCCTTTAGGTAAAAAAAAAAAAACGACCAGATTTGTTAGATCTCAGTCCTCCATGGATGGTACCTCGGATAACTCACCAAAAATCCATTAGCCCTTTTATTATACAAACTTGTACTAGACCAATATTTACCAATAATAACACTGACTGGAATGCATTTCAAAGATTGAAAATAATATCTCCCTTAAATTCCATTAAAAACAAAAGAAAACATAGAAGATGCAGTTGAAAATCTCACTAAATATATAGAAGAATCAGCATACTTAGCAACTGCACAAAAATGTGCAGGCATAGCAGTAATAAATCAGCCTAAGATAATAGGAAATATGATTACCGATAAAAGACGATTGAGAAAAATTTGGCAGAATAATAGATCAACGATAAATAAGACCGCTTTCAACCGAGCAGCGATAAAGTTAAAAAAAGCCCTTGCAGATGCAAAAAATATCAGATTTCAAGATTATATGGCCAACTTAACACCAAGTAAAGATACAGATTATTCTTTATGGAAAGCTATAAAAACCATGAAAACTACGTTCATCGTCCACCCCTTAGAGTAGGAAATGATTGGGTGAGAAGCGTCCAAGATAAGACAGAAATATTTGCCAATTGTCTGTTATTTTTCAACAAAATAATAAGAGCGACATAACCGAGGACGAAAAAAAGCTATACAATTATCTGCAAGTGCCTCTTCCTATAAAATCCATATCACCGTTTGAAGTAAATACATGTATACAAAAACATCTACACCCAAAAAAAAAAAAAAAAAGTCACCTGTATATGACTTAATTGCAACATCTATTTTTAAAAAGTTACCCGAAAAATCTGTCACGTTATTAACATTTATTTTTAATGCAATCCTTACCGCTGGTCATTTTCCAATACAGTCGACATTTGCATCAATAATAATGATACAAAAACTGTGAAAACCTTAACGTGTCTTCATACAGACCTATAAGTTCGTTGCCTAGTTTATCCAAAGTTTTTGAAAAACTTGTCTTAAAAAGATTGAAGTTAGTACTCGATGAAGAAAGAATAATTGCAGACTGGCAGTTTGGTTTTAGAAATATGCATAACACGTAGAACAAATTCACCGAATAGTTAATATTATAAACAGGACCTTCGAGGAAAAAAAAATAGTGCACATCCGTATTTCTCGACTTTAAGAAAGCATTCGATAGTGTGGCATACAGGTTTACTCTGTAAATTGAAATAAAAGTTGCCTCACCTATATTACTTAATATTCAAATTGTATCTGACTGACAGGTGATTTCAGGTTGTCATAAGTGATGCACACTCGCAAATTCATTCTATACAAACAGGGGTGCCGCAAGGTAGCGTGCTTTTTCATATAGCGTCTATACTTCCGATTTCCCGGTTAACGTCAATACAACAACGGCCATGTTCGCTGACGATACAACCATATTATCGACAAATAGCGATCTTGCAATGGCAGCTAAGTATCTTCAGCAACACTTAACTCACTTAGACAAGTGGTTCAAAATGTGAAAGATCAAAGTAAATGAATTAAAGTCAGCTTGTGTATTATTTATATTAAATAAAGGAAAAGATGTACATATTCATCTTAACGGACAAGTGATTCCTCCCAGACGCAAGGTTAAATACCTTGGACTGCATTTAGATCAAAGATTAACTTGGAGGAATCACATTACTGCTAAAATAAAACAGCTTGAATCGAGAAATGAATTGGCTGATTAATAAGCGTTCTACATTATCAGTAGAAAATAAAAGACAGTTATATAACGTAAAAACCTATCTGGACTTATGGCATCCAGATCTATGGAACAACCAGTAATTCTAACCTTAAGATCATTGAACGATTACAGGAGAAGGTGTTACGGAGTATAGTGTTTGCACATTGATTTGTCAGAAATGACCTGTATTAAAGACTTCCAGTTGCAGCGATTTCTTTTGTATTCAATTCATTTGTAGAAAATTGTCAAAGCGCTTATGGACTCGGTCAATCTGCTACCGTAGATGAAATGCTTGTCAGTTTTAGAGGAAGATGCAGATTTAAAATGTATATGCCGAACAAACCAGCGAAGTACGGCATAAAAGTACAATGCTTGACAGATGCCAGAAATAGCTACTTGTATAATGCTTACATTTATTGTAGATGGAATTGGGCTGAGCCAAGAAGATAATAAACTAACGAAGCCCACCCAATCAGTTTTACGTCTAGCACGACCACTTTTTGGTAACAACAGAAATATTACTGCCGATATGCTAACAAAGAAATTGACTTATGTTGGCACAATGAAAAAAAATAAGCCTGAAATTCCGCCAAATTTTCAACCTAGCAAAAAACGAGCAGTAGGATCAACGCTCTATGAGTTTACAGAACAATGTACACTCATTTCTCACGTTTGAAAGCCAGGGAAGGCTACTATACTCATATCCTCGATGCACGATAGAGTTGTCACAGACCCCATGGTAAGTAAGCTAGAAATTATTTCTTATTATAATGGAAATAAAGGTGGAGTAGACAGCTTAGATGAGAAATGTTCCAAAAGTACTTCAAGCCGCCGAACTCGAAGGTGGCCAATATTTTTCCGAATTTTGGATATGTCTATTGTCAACTCGTATATATTACACCTGTGTTATAAAAATAACTCAACAATTGAAAAAAAGTATATTTGAAAAACAATTGGCGAAACAATTAGTGCAAGTTCAAATTGAAAGACGCATGGTAAATTCACATATTCCACAGGAAATACGTATAAGCCGTATTCTTGGAGTCCCGGAGAAAGAAGAGGAAAAGTCAGATACCTTAATTTTAGAAAAAAGAAAAATATGTTGTCTGTTTGTGTCCATCAAAAAACCGAAGAATGATAAAATATTTGTGCCTTCGGTGCCATATATGCCTACAGTGTACTAAGCTCCTATGTATAATAAGTGTACTGAAGAAAAACCGTAAACTTCAACAGTCGCTGGAATTTCATCGTGATAAAATATTTGGTATTTTTCGATATTTTTAGCTAATATACATTTAAAAAAATATTTCTTTTATGAAAAGTTTACTTATTATGTAGTTAAAAATATTTCGGGCTTTAAATAGTAAGAATCCATTTTTATTTTACAAAAATATGAATTGTTTTATTAGTTTGTTTATAATTATTTGTGTTTAGTTATAATTACGTTCCATATTTATGAAAAACATAGAAAATAGTTCAATTTGTTTATTTTTCATAAAAATTTTAAACTGTATTTTCCTAACATTTATTTTTAGCCATTTAAAAAAACCTAGTCTCCCAGACGACACCTCTCTGTTACAAAAGTGATACCTCTCAACTTAAGGGAAGATTTATGTACTGGTCATTCGTATACGTCAATTTTGTAACTTGTTTGTTTATATAAGGTTTTTTGTTGTGCAATTTTCAGATTTACTTTTACATGAAAGACTTTTATTGAATTATACGTGTTTATTATTTTATGTTCGCATATTAATAATCTTTAAAGTTATATTTCGTATTATACATTTGGATTCTTCAAATTTTTATTTTTGTAGTTAAATAATGGAGATTTGTTATCTGGAATGGGTAATTTCATTTAAATTCATTTTTAATATGTACGCATATATCTTTAAACCGAGTAATTATTATATTTCAATTTTTCAGCTGAATTGTTTGTGTTCCGATCACAAAGTAAATTCTATTAATGAATTATCGAATGGTGTTATATTTCTACGCCTTCTTGGTAAAATGTAAGCGTTTATTAAGTTTATTGGTTTATACAAAACTATGTGATATATTTAATTTCATAATTTTAAAATTTTTAATATATGTATATATATATATTATTTCTTAGTGGGTACAGTTGCAAAGATAGTGATGGAAATGACGTTAAAGTTGTATCGCAATTTATAAAAGGTAAATAATTTAAATAAATATTAACATATATAATTCTTTGAATTTTTCGTTTTACGAATTTACACTGAAGTAGTTTCATGTAAATATTTTAACACGAACGGCATTTCAATGTGTTTATGTAATTCAAAAATTTATATTCGAATTAATTTATTAATGTCCATTTACGATCACATCTTAATTATAATGAAATTTTTCTTTACGTATGTTAATGTAGAAAAATTCCCGGATTATGATTTTAATGAAGGATTGTGGTTACAAAATACTGAAGAAATTAAATATGTCAGTTTGTTATTTTTGATTTACATCACCCTTAAGCATGAAGACGTAGAATTAAGAAAAACTTTGAGCAGTAATTTGTCCGTTTCTTCGCAGCTGTTCATAAAGGAGTTCTTAGAAGAGGTTCTAGAATCGCAGCAACACATGACTAAAAATATAATAATTAATGCTACGAAAAGAATCGGTATGTATCTTTTTAAATTACGCCCCTAATGAAAAACATATATGGTCTGCGTATAATGAAAATAAATAATTTTTTCTTCATAGATAATTCCCAATCTTTGTTGGATAATATTACGTTCAGTGACGGATTTACTAGAACATCGGACTTTACAACATTAAAACGACAACTTTCTGCTCTACAAGATTTTTTTCACTCAACTAACTACTTAAAAAAACTCTTGGATAAAAAGAATTTAGAACAGAAACGATTAAAAAATGAACTCGATAATGAATTGACTGAAAAATTGTATTTACTGCA
Source organism: Coronaproctus castanopsis (assembly GCA_032883995.1). NCBI lineage: Eukaryota > Metazoa > Arthropoda > Insecta > Hemiptera > Monophlebidae > Coronaproctus > Coronaproctus castanopsis. Next base: position 27,086,678 of record CM065054.1, read on the forward strand.
ACGAGTCGAAGATCATGAAAAATTAATACAAAAGTTAGGTAAGATGCAATTGTTAAATTAATGTTTTATATTGTGCATTTGTTTTGATTACTAGATGCGGTGTTTTATTTCACATTATTATATTTCTGTTTACTATAATTTCGCATTTTTTTTTTTTTTTGTTAATATGTTGAATCCGGATAAGTTTTGTGTGACAATACAAATAAAGGTATTCCACGTGATTTATTTGAGAATGAACGTTTCATTTAGATGAAGCGGTGGAGTCAGCACTTTTTACAGGCTAAATGTAATGTCACAGTTTTTTTTTTACTTGATTGATTAATCTTCATTCTCCATTTTATAATTAGAGGTGAACTATGGTTAAACGTTCTTGAAGTTTCTTAGGTATGACGATCGGCTTAGAATCGGATGAAAGAATGTGTAAGTCATCGATAAAATTGCATAGCGCTGTATTTTCATCCCCCAATATATCTGCAATATGCACACTGCACAAAGACCCATAATACTTTTTCAGTACTCCTACTTGAACAGGGTAATTAACGGGTTAGTTGTTATAGGAAAATATATCTTCTAGATATGATTTTAAAATTTAGTAGTATAACAGATAAATTTTGCCTTTATTAAGTTTTTAGTAGACCTGGATGTCGGGCGATTAAAAGCCATTGAGACATCAAGAAAAACTGCTAAATAATAGTTTACATCCCACTAGTAAAGAGATAAACATTATGAAGCTATTATATGGTTAAATCCCGAACCTAAACTATTAAGGAGGAATTATTTCATTATTTTCTCCAAGAATTGATATAGTTTAGAATATTTTCAAAAACTTTACCGGCAATCGAAAATAGGCTAATATGTACATAGTTGGGAAGATTTCCTGAGTTTTAGTAGTCAAAATGTGTCTATAATGGATGTTTAGACGAAGAATTGTGTTAAAGATATAAGTGAACAATACAAATAACTTTGTTGATAATAGTTTCAGGATCAGTTATAAGGTCAAATCCTGGCAACTTTTTTTATTGACATTTTCATAATTATTCTTTCAGGTTCCGCTAACGAGATGGAATTTAGGTGTTTTCGATACCAGAACTGAACAATATTGATATAAGTGTGAAATATCGCTGTGACTGGAATACGAATATAAAATGTTTTGCAGACATATCTGACATTTTATGTTCGTGAAGAATTTGTGTTTTAGTATTAGAATAAGAAAGGATTTTCGTAATTGTTAAGGGGAGATCCATCTAGAGCAGATAATGAATTAGTGAACTTTGTGAAAGAATCATGTGTATTTGTGAATATTAATAAAATGTTTCGTTTTCAGCACTTTAACAAGACTGCTTTTTACATTTGTAAATTTCATTTTTCGATAGGTTCTAATTCTAAATTAAAAATGAAAATTTAAGCTGCGTATAAATGAAAATTATTAAACACATTGTAAACATAAAAATTTAACGCCTGACGTAGCGTATAATAAATGTGCACAACGTCGCACGATTATTCACGTTTTTTCCGTTTTTCGCGAATCAAAATGTTACACGTGAATTTGATCGGTTATAAATATTCTAATAAATTACCATTTTATTTATTATTTCAGAAAAAAAGTTATTATTAAGAAAAGCTGAAAATGAAAACCTGAAAGATGAAATACAACTGCAGTATCGAGTTAAAAAAAATACTTTTTCGACTTCCGAATTGAAAATAAAAATAGTTGCTTTGAAGAAAACCCGGGGAAAACTTCAAGATTTAAAAAGATACGTACGGATACTGGAAGAGGATATAGAATCATTAAATAAGAAAAATCTGTCATATAAAAGTCAGGTATATATTTAATTTGTTTCTCTTGTTGGTAATTTTATTGCAATTTTTATTATAAACAATAAATCTCGTTAAATATTACTGAAATATTAAAAATTAAGTTTTTCGACGTTCGTTTTAGCGATGATATTATAAATAGTATATGGTTTAATGAAACATCGCTGCTATATATTGCAATTTTTGTATAAAATTGTCAATCTCTAGTTACATTCGATGGTTAGAAATGTATATTTGATTATCTATAAAGTATACTTCGGGTGTACTGATTGAATGAAGTCCCGTTAACTCGTGTACACTACATAATTCTGATATTTTTATATCAATGGATTGAAATATTTTCAAGTTATAACCTAACGATTTTCTATTTTTTTTTTACTTTAATCTTGTCGGAATTTTGAATTATTGCGTTATTTAGATCATTCGTTATCTTCACAAGTTATAATCTTAAATTTAAATAAATATTTAAAACTTATGTCTTCTTATGACCGCCATGGTTTATAATTATAGATTAATAAATTAACAATTTCTGAATCATCATTGAAAGAAGAGAATCAGATTTGGAAGCAGTCTACTTTTGAATATGGAAACAAATGTCAATCTTTAGAAAGTACATTGTCCAATTTGCAGTCAAAATTCACACTAATCAATGAATTATATCAGGTAAGTACAGGTTTTTATTTTTTTAGAAGTAATTGTTAAATTCAATATTTAGATTATATAGAAATATTAGAGGAAACGATAAATTTAGATTATATATATATATATATATATATATATATATATATATATAACTTCAAATATAAATATTGGTTTTAGTTTATTATTGCATATAAATATTTTTTTTTATTAGACAATTTGCGAAATTCAAGTAATATCAGTTTATCCATGTTATATAATTTAAATATTTCGTAGGTTCCTTTTTCACGCTGATTGACATGTGCATTTTACGCTCGTGTATATTATTTATAAATCGTTGGTAGGACATCAAAAGTGTTTCATTTAAATTTGATTATTTTTAACTTTGTGAGGATAACGAGATTTTTATTTCTAACTGTTAACAAAATATTTTTTATCCATTATATCGATAGCAAAGTGCCATAAACAATGGTGATAACAAGGTAGAAATCAAACTGCGATTAATCTAATACCTACAATGGGACAGTTAGATTATTTTAATGACAGCGACGTTATATCATCATCATCATCATCATCACCGTGCTGTTCACAGAACGTAAATCGATCGATCAGATTATGCGCTGTCTTGCATCTGTCAGTAATTGCTGTTATACCTGTTTGTGCAGCTTATAATAATCTGCTCTTCTTCTTCTTCCAAGACTTCTCTTCCCTTCCATCTTTCCTTGTATTATCATCTGGAATATTTTTCGCCCCTGATGATACGGCCAAAATATGACGCATTTCTTTTTGTATGATGTGATTTTTTATTTAAAACATCTTTTATAATTAAAATTAAAATTCAGGAATTGGTTGATTCGTATCGTTACGAGGATAAGTTTTTTATCGACATTTTAATCTATATTTCGAATTACTATAAGCGTTTGCCTTTTTAAACTATTTAATTCTCACATTATCGGAAGAGCATTTCTGCACCATTTCCTCTTTTTTTATAGGATTGTCAAGTTGAGATATCAAAAAGAACTTTCTGTATCTGTTTATACGTAGTCCATTAATATATAGTATATTTCGGTCATTATCGAAGAATTAAGTTAGATATATATTTCGGTGCAATGTGATAATACGAAGTATTTTAGATTCTTGTCGCTCTGTTCTCGATAAGTTTGCACGCGAATTCCATATAATTTAATTCCATATTTCCAGATTAGTAGACTATCACAAGTTTAATAAACGTGTATTAATATCATCGACGATCGACAAATTTGTTCGTTTTATACGACATATTTTTTATTTTTTGGGGGGGGGGGCTCGTCTAAAAAATTTGTACGCTATAATACATTTTTGTTTTACGCTATCAAAAAAAATATATATATATATTTGGAATATTAAATAAAAATAATCTTTATACACCCACGTTTGTATTTTTAATAAGCACGGTCGACTAGGTTCGCCGGTTGTAGGACTAAATAGTAAAACTAACGAGTAGAATTCAACCTTTAGATGAAAAAAGAACCTATCTAGATTCGAATATTTGTTAACTACCGATAGTGAGTAGTTTAAAGATCTCGAATTATTAACCCTTTCGTTCGTACTGTACATTACAATGTACAATACTTTACACAGTTATTTTAAACTAACCTGTTTATGGAATTTAACTCATGTTGTACATTATAATGTGCACACATCCTAAACTATAAAGAATAATTTACTTTTACACTACCCTAAGCCGAAAAAAAAAAATATTCTGTGTTTTGTAGTGCAAAATTTTGAAGTGTTTATTTGTTATATTTTAGTAAATTTTATAATACCTGTTTTACCACATTTTTAATACAGAATACCGACAATATTGATATATTAAGTAAGTACAATGTTTATAATTTTAGTTATGCTTGTATATATATATATATAACTATAATATTTTACCTCTTTTTTAAAAAATTAATGTACATTATAATGTACATCATAAGTAAACAGTTACATTTGTGATACTAATATAAGTAATGATTTTCTTTGATTCTTTATTATTGCAAATATTTTACATTATTATTTTATTTACATTTTAGTTTCATGATCAAATAACAACGAGTCATAGACAACTTACTGACGAGCAGGTTCTAGAAATGTTAGATAATTTGTCCGAAATTGAAGATTTTTCCTCTGATAAAGAAGAATATGTTGTAATGAAAATGAAACAAATAATGCCGAAGATACTGGTAATGATTACATTATTTACTGTTACACACACTATGTAGATATACATAATGATACATGTGTATACAGGTATATATATACTGTAATAAGCGCTGAAATTTCTGATGTTTGTAACAGGAACTTTGGACAGTGATGGGGGAACAGAAATAATTTATCTATCTGTCGCAGACTCTGAACAACACCAGAAGGAGAGTTCAAAAGGCTGAATCGGAAGCACATTTTAAAGAAAATGGATTAACTGCGCAAAAATAAAGTTTCGCGGATTGAAAATGCTTTTCATATGAAACACCTTTCCGAAATCCATCTCCCATAGATTATTTCAAGAAATATATAACTAATGATACGATATGTAGTGTATATGACTAATTTATACGCTGCTAGAAAGAATATTAATTTTTTTTTGCTACAAATACGCCTGAAATTACTGTTTTTATTGGGGAATTCATTTATTAATGGGTAATTTCCTAGAATTAATGTAGTGTGAAATAAACAATTAGGAACTTGGTTAGTAAATGAAAATATGACCCTGAATCCTTTTTATAACCTAAGGAATATGGTTCACCTTGTGGATACGGATAAAAAACCAAACAATAATGATCGTATATGTGGTAAATTAGACCGATATATAGGATGCAATTAGATCGCAATGTATTAAATTACGTGTAGAAGAAAATATATGCATTGATGAACAAATAGTACCAATTTAAAAAGTGAATATAAAACAATATGTGAAAAATAAACCTCATTCCTGAGGCGTAAACGTGTTTTTACTTGCAGGACATAGTGGTTTTACGATTTTTTAATATACCAAGGAACAACTACTGAAATAGAGAAAAAAAAAAATGCATGAAATTTGGTTTTAGGATTCGCTGTTGTCACGCAATTAATGGATTGGATTATAAATTCTGGCCATAATATTTATTTCGATAATTACTTTGGAACCTACAATCTCTTTCAATGGCTAAAAAGAAGATATATATATGCTGCTGGAACTATTCGTATAAATCGTTTTTGCAATCCACCTCTAATGTCCGATAAAGATATGAAAAAGAAAGGTCGTGGGTGTTTCGATGAAGTCATAAGCAGAGATGTAGATGTAATTATCACCAAATGATAATAAACCAATAACGCCTTAAATTTTGATAAAAAATTGGACACATGTAAACGATGGGATAAAAAAAAAAACAACAACATGCATATGTAGACGTTTCCAGACCAGAAGTAGCGCGGTTGTACAATTAAAATATGGGAGGTGCTGACAAGTTTGATTTTCTTCAAGCTATTTACAGAGGTGACATAAAATCTAGAAAATGGACCATAAAAATGATAGTAAATGCATTTTATATGGCAGTAGTAAATAGCTCTGAATAGAATATAAACACGATGCGAAATGTTTAGGAATTATACCTAAATAGATTTTAGACTTGTTGCATTTCAGGCAATATGTTGCAGAAGTATTAATTTTGCAAAAAAAAACGTCATCGAAAAAAAGGGGTTCGGGCCCTTCAAGTGATGCTTCTTCAACAGTTACACCTCCAAAACGAAATACAGATGAAGCGAGGTCATTAGAAAACGTTATAGTTAACCATATTATGGACAACAAGAAGGAGGCAACCGAAGCAATTGGTTTTCGCACTCACTTTGAGTGTCTAACTTGTAATATACATTTGCGTATAACAAAAAAATAAAAAAAAAAAAAAAAAATAGTAATTGTTTTAAAGATTTTCATTGTAAATAATTATTTTTATAAATAAAACGAATATGTACATATTTTTTGTGTTAAAAATTTTCTTCGTCGCAGTGTACATCAAATTTTTATTACTAAACATTTGTAACAATAACTCGTAACAAAGTATATTAAATATCTCTAAAACGGAGCATACGATTAAAATTCGGTGAACATCGAAATATATTTTTCAATTAGTAAGTGTGCCAAAATTCAAATTTTTCTGTGAAAAATTAAATAAAAAGTAACGAAACGGTAACCTAAAATTATTTGTGTAAGATTTGAAAATCAGGATCGAAAACGTGGTCATTATTGTAAAAATGTGTCATGAAAAACTTCACTTTTTTCCTTTCATAACACAGTATGTTTACAAATTGCGTAAACGGTGTTTTAATTTTTTTATTTTTTTTTTTATGTTTTTTCGAGAATTCTTTAAAAGATGTACGTATATGTTAACAGGAGTTACGAGGTGAAAACGAACAATTCCAAATCGATAATTTGGCTAAAGACGGCGGTTTAGACTTAGAAACGGAATTAGAAATAGTGAAAAATAAACGATTAAAAGAAGACTTACGTCATATGTCGGCCGATTACGTTAAACTAACGGAGGTTGTAAAATCGTACGAAAATGAGAAAAAAAACGACGAACAACTGTTTAAATGCGCGCAAGATGAAAACGTTCGATTAAAAACCGATTTATCCGAACTGGTAACGAATAATCAATGTTTAAATCGTCAACTGTACGAAATACACGTCGAAAATCAATCGTTGCGACTGACGATCGATCGATATGTCGAATTATTAAATAGTAGTCGATCGTCGGAAGGCGATTTGAAAATCGCGTTGTGGAATTTCCGTTCGAATAGAGACGAATTTCGTGTGCGTTGCGAAAAGTCAATTCGAGAAATTAGCGACGATCGCGATAAGGCTACCGATAAATATCGCGATTTAAACGTCGAAATGGCGAAATTACTTAAAGCTAAAGAATCGTTAGAAATCGATAGTAATAATTATCGATCTGAAATTACGCTGTTGAAAACTAATCTAGACGAAGCGTTAGCACAGAAACGCACGTACGAGCAAAATATTACGGAAACGAACGAACGCTTAAGTCGTATCGAACAAGTTAACGAACAGTTAACGTCCGAAAGGAATCGTCTCCTAATTAACGAACGAAAACGCATTATCGGATTCGATTCGATCGGTAAATTACAATCGGAATTGAATCGTTGGCGCGAACAAGCGATTAAAGCGGAAAATTATAAACGAAGAATCGAATCGGAAATAACGGAAATGTATTCGAAATTACGAACGAAAATATTTCATTCGGTAAGCGATCGCAAACAATACGGCATTCCGACCGAATTATTAATAAACGAACGAAAACCGGAAATTATCGTGTAAGTTTTCAAATTGTATACATTTATTTTACGACATAAATTTTTGAATTTTATTCGTTAAAAATATTAATTCTCCTTTATAAATAAATTTTATATATCCGTAATAAAATAACCGAATTATGTGAAGATAAAAGAAGCTGCTCTCGTCATGAAATGATTTACTTAGCTTGCCCACCGACCTAGCGGTTGAGGAGAAATTATGATGTATATGTATGTATAATTTTTATTTATAAAGGGACAATAAACATATATATATATATATATATATATTATTTCGGGGTTGGGTCGATGTTGGAACGGAATAAAATAATAAGCTGTATGTGTGTGTGTGTGTGTGTGAGGTATTAACGATTTTTTTTTATTATTATTTGAAAAGCCAATGTGCAACTATGTGTGTAATATAACATCGTTCAAATCTCACTGCAACATTTTCCGATTGCACGGATCCGAATGGTTCCAATTTTCATGGAGCTGCATAGATTCGGCTGAATTCAAACGATAACGTCGATAATGTTGACTTTACCAGGCGCATCGGTCGAATGAGAATTATTATCACGAACCGGCAACTTCAGGAAGCCGAATAAGAAATAGTCTAGCGTGCGATTAGATCGCACGATCTTGGTGGTGGCCAATTCGCGAGTAAATAATTCTATCCTTAAATCGTTCATGCCGAGTATCTCCGTCGTGACGTAACTTGTTACGGTGATCCGACATTTATAACGGAATAATAACTTTTAGATTAGACACACGCCACCGAAACAACGTAGCCGTCACACAGGCTATACCAACATCGACCTCCCCTATTGCAGAACTTTTTTTATTATTATTATTATTATTATTATTATTATTATTATTATTATTATTATTCGATAATTTATCTCGTGTTGGCAGAAATCGATTGAAAGATTTAGTCGTAAAAGCGATTAAAAATAATGTCAAACTGACGGATAAGAAAACAAGCCAATTAAAAGATCAAATAACGGAAACAGTTCGACTGGAATACGAAGAACAATTGGAAAAAGTTAAAGTCAAATTGGTATGAAAGCAAAAACGAACATTATTATTATTATTATTATTATTATTATTATTATCATCGTTAAACGTAATTCCTAGTTTTGTATTTAAGATGTATAATAAAGATGTTTTGGGGTTTTTTTCATTTCTATCGATCATTTTAATTTTTTTTTTAAAGTTAAAAACGAATACCGGTGATATTTTTTCTACGTTCTTATTTCAGATGAAAATATGTCTGCAGCAAGTACAAGAATTAAACGATTATTGGATGAAAAAGGAAAATGACTGTGAAATGCGGGTATCGTTATTTTTTCGAATTATTTTCGAAATTTTAATACATTTTATAAATAAAATTACCTTAAGTATATGCGCTTGTGCTTGCACTAGTTATTTAACGATAAAAAAAAAAAAACACCTTAATATTCTGAATAAGGAGTAAACGTTTAAAACTTGTACCATTTCTTTCACTTTGTACAGTTTTATTATTATTTATCTTAATATTAGCTTTGCGTTAATTTTCCCCTATTATACCCTGTTTTTATTTATATATTAATACGATTTTTGAAAATGTTAAATTTATATATGTAGTTTAATTTTTAAAACGAATTTACTTTTTAAAAAAAAATAATTAAAAATATATTAACTATTTTAGAAGATCGATATATTTTATATATATATATATATATATATATATATATATATAATTTATACATACACATATGACACGTGCCTATTGGCGTCTAATTTTTATATTTAAACGGACTTTGTATAAATTATTTTACTTTTACTGCCACTTGACACTTCTGTAATTCGGGACTAAAGCAGATAGCACTATACGCACTCTCAAATATACCTTATCCGTGTATAGAACTAACCGTAATCCATCGAGATAATTCTCTCCTATATGCTAAACCTACTGGATCTCGTGATGTTCCTGATGAAGTAGATAAAACTGGCGATTAAGAAAAACGAGCAGCCAATCTCGGGACAACGGCAAAATTACTAACGCCAAACTAAGAACTGGAGAAACATCGGTATACTTCTATATTAAATTAAGTAACAAAAGAGGCACATTGAAAGTCTTAGCTGGCAGTTTTGAGATATTAGCGATAAGTATCTCAGACTACAACAAACGCGAATCATTCATGTGTCATTGATGACTAATAAAGATGAGATATCCACCGGACACAGTACGTGTGTAAAATTACTTTCTTGTTGACGCGATCTACGAAATTTTCTTATATTCGAGACGTGATGTAATTTTTATATGTGTGTGTGTAATTCACCGAGGTCGCTTTATTCGTAGGCTAGAATATGTGTGCTTGCGGTGGTCTTACATTTTTCCCTTAACTCCGAAAATTATCGAAGTGCGTATTATTTAGGAAATTCTTCAACTATTATTCATATAAACAAATAGCCGTTGCTGATTTATCGAAGTATACACTAATTTCTATCTAAACAATTATCGATTTACTAATAAAATTCATCTCGAATTCGTGTTTGAATACGGCTCGAATTATCTTCTTCTTAAATTTATACAATAATAACGGTAATAATAATACCGTTCTCTGAGAAGTTAATAAAATCCGGGGGTCATTCGTTATCTGTTCGAAATCTATTATAAAACTAAGGTTATATATATATAGTTAATTAAAAATTGTATTTTACGTTCTTTTTAGCGCAGTTTTTTCAAAATTAAAAGTAAACACTAATTTACTTGTCATCTCTGTTACTTTTAAGATAATCTGTAAAAACAGAGCTAAAAATCTCACACCTGCGTCTAAGTTTAAAATTACTGAAAGTAACAACATATATATAGTATATTATATCGAATATAGGAAAAAGATTAAAATGAACTTTATAGTTTATGTTTATCGTATGTACTTTACATTATATTGTGCCTCTTAGTACGGGAAGCTTATTTACCTACTTAATTCTATCTAATTCACTTTTTTTTTCTATTAAGTTTTCATCTATATTTATATATATATATATATATATATATATATATATATAATTATTCGTCTACGAATTTTTGTATCTTCTTTAGCAGACTAAATAATTCTTTATTTTTGTTCGAAATAATTTTAATAACGTCGTTACATTTCAGATGCAAATGGTATAAAAAATTTATTACATCGCCATTATTATTTTAGCATACAGTTTACGTAGTTTTATTATTTTAACGTTAAAAACTTACATATTTTTCTTATCGTTCTATCAATTAGACTATATTGAACTTTAATTTTTATTTTTATTTTTACTGAAGCTACTTTCATACTGTAAATCTCAGATTCTTCCTTTTATTAGTTTTATTATCTATTTAAGGATATATTAAAATAAAAAAAAAAACAATTATCTATTTTAAATGTTTATATACTTTTGAATATAATGTTTCATATATATCATCATAGCCGTGTGCTCATTTATGAACCATAATTTTTGCGTGTAATTATATCATCTTCGGCGTGTTTATTAATTCCTTGCAGGGAGATTATACCGTTGATCGTTGTAATTTCGTCGATGTACCGCAGCGGCGATCTTCGTCTTTTAGTCTCCGACCTTCGATCATTCCCGCCGCAATCAATTTCTTTAGACCGTCCCGTCGCATATTATGAATGAAATAGCAGGCTATATATATATATATATATATATATATATATATATATATATATATATATATATATATATATATATATATATATATATATATATATATGTCATAATTGAGTATGTGCATCAACTTCTGTTAATATTATCGAGTTGGTTGTTTCCACGTTTTTTTTGTTTTGTTTTGTTTTGTTTTTTGTAGCGTTCAACGCGCTGGCACGTATAAAACACCGAGAACACAAAGGTATTCATAAGACGTACTTTCGTGTTTTTGTTATTTCGTGGATTTTTCATATTTTCCAAGTCACGCTAGTGCAGCCTTTGCTATTATTATTCGGCGGGTAATCTCCATGAAGGCTTCATCCTTTGTAATAAGCGATACCAAGTACACAAATTTATCTACGTATTGCAGGCCCCTTAAACTTTGTGGCTCTGTAATTATTTTTGTCATTATGGATCTTTATTTTAGTTTAGTCTCTGTTTATTAATAGACGAACTTCTTTGTTTGCCATGTTCCGTTTTTAGAAGCGACGACTCGAAGCAATTGTTACGATATCATCCGTATATCATAAATTATTAATTTTTCTGCTTGTATGTTAACTTCATCTTCCATGCTTACATTACTCTTCTCATTATTCATCTTGCTATATATGTATGTGTGTGTGTGTGTTGAAGAATATGTGGCTTAGTATATTCTTTCTCTACTGTAAATTTATCCATAAATTCGTGCATTACTTTCACACTACCGTTATAATGAAAACTGTAGATGGGTATAAAATATTTCCCATTATTAATCGAAATTAGATTAAAACGTTGAAAATATATCGGCCGCATTTTTATTCGATACATTTAAATATATATATATATATATATATATATATATATATATATATATATATATATATATTGCTTTTAATCTGAAAATTATAACTCGATTATTTTAGCGAGATGCTGTTCAGTCTTCTACGACAGATATGCAAAAGTTCAAATCAGTTTCGAATTTGGCGTAAGTATTTGTAATTGTACAATTGTGCAAATATCTGTCGTCGAAGTAAATTGTAAATTATAATACTAATATTTACCGTAATTCCACAGTAAACATTTTTGTAATTCGTTGCATTTTGCGCAAAACGGAATTAATTACTTTTTTATGTATTTCGACTACTAACGTCGAGAAATATTAAGATAGATTTAACGAAGAAAAAATTTTATTAAAACATTTGTGTGAAGTATATTACTCTAGGAAAATTATAAAACTGGACGATGGATAAAAAAAAAAAACGATTGCTAAAACTATTTGAAACCTATAGTTGGAGGAAAATGGACAAATATGATAAAGAACGAAGAAATTTTTGATTTAATTAATTAAGAAAGAAACCGAAGAAGCTAAGAGAAAAAAAGACACCAGTAGATCGGCCATGCATACGGACATAATGAATATTTAACGCAAACAAGACTCTTCGAAAGGGCAAAGAACAAGAAACGGACATAATGTACAAGCGAAATGTTACTAGAAGCATGAAAAAAAATGGCGCTGTCCGGAGAATTCTGAGAGAAACAGTTGATGAACTTTCCGCAAATCTTACGGTACGATTATGGAATGAAAGAAGAATATTTTACTTTATCCATTTTTAAGTTTAATCATAGATTACTTAATGCGCTCTGTTATATCATTTATTACAATAGAAAAGTTCAATGGCGTCAATTTTTAGCCATATCGATCGAATAAATAAATAAATAATAAAATTAATTCGTGAAATAGTAGATATTTTTATGACTTTAGACAAATCGCTTTGCAGTGTATGTGGAAAAAAAAGTTTTCTTATATCTGGCACGTTCTACAGATAAATTTGATGTAACGTGCGCGCTCATTTTTCAAAAATTATTTAATCAAATTTTTTACTTTATAGTTCAGTGGAAACTAACGTGAGAGAACCGGGTCTTAGCATTATCGAAACGGCCGCAACTAAACAGATAAGCGATAAAAAGCAACAACTTCCAACGACCGGTAAAAGAAATTTACTCTGCTTTCGGGTTAACTTATTAACATTTCTCTAATTAATATATATATATCACGATGCGCTTATATCAATCCACTGCTGGATGTAAGCGTTCCCCTTTTGTTTCCACCTGTAGCGATCTTGGGCCTCGTTTATCCATTTCACACCGGCTGATCTATGTATATCGTCCTGCCACCTTGTATCCGGCCGACCGCGACTTCTGCGTCCTTTTCTTGGAAGCCATTCTGTTATTCGTTTCGTCCACCTATCATCGTTTCTTCTTGCTACATGACCTGCCCAATTCCATTTCAACTGCGCTACACGTCCGACTACATCTGACAATTTAGTCTGCTGTCTTATCCATGTGTTGGTTTTCTGGTCTGATATCTTGATGGCCAATATTAATCTTTCGTGGGCTCTCTGTGTCACTGCAAGTTTCTTAACAACATACTTCGTTAGGCTTCATGTTTCCGCTCCGTATGTAAGCACTGGAAGGATGCACTGTTCGTATACTTTCTTCTTCAAGCTGTTAGGTATATCTTTATTTTTGAGGACAGTACTCAACTTCCCAATTCGCCTTTTAATTTTTCTTTCTGTGTGGTAATAATTTGACCTAGGTATATATATTCATTGACCTGTTCCAGTATCTGGTCATCTAGTTTTATTTGTAACTTTTGAGGTGTATTTGTCATGATCTTCGTTTTATTAATACTGATGATTAATCCTGCTTTTTTAGAACAGTTATGTAGGTCAGTTATCATTTCCTGTAAGGTACCAACATTATTACTAATCAACACAATGTCATCGGCAAAACACAAGTGACTAATTTTCTTCCCATCAATATTCACACCTTTAGACTCCCAAGACAAATTTTTGAACATACGTTCTAGGGCTGCTATAAATAACTTCGGAGATATTGTGTCTCCTTGTCTGACGCCTCTCTTTAACGGTATTTTATTTGTTTTTTCCACCAGCTGTACTTGCATCATTGGCGAATTATAAATATTTTTAATTATGTTGATGTATTCATCATCTATACCATTTTCTTCAAGCGCCTTCAACACTGTCCATGTTTCCACGGTATCAAACGCTTTATGATAATCGATGAACGCCATGTGCAATTCCATGTTGTATTCTTTGCATTTAGATATTAAAATCCTCATAGTGTGAATGTGATCATGCGTGCCCAATATATATATATATATATATGTACGACATTGCGAAGAATAACAAATTAACGTTTAAAATGAATTAATTTGGTAATGTGATATTGAATTGGGGATTTTTCTGATAACATGAAAATCAGTATATCGTTTGAATAGATTAATGAAATTTCGCCGAATTAAACGCGGTAAACAATATTTTCTTCACTCGGTAATTTGTTTATGTAATTTTTTTAGCAACGATTTCAAGAACCATCGAGTTTTCGTTTTTTGTATGTGTCAATGATATCTTGAACATTCTGCGAATTATCTACGTTTCGTACGTCTGTGTTGCTTGTAAAAAAATCTACGCCATAAAGGACAGACTACGCGTCTTGACCAACCTATAACGTATCTAAAGTGAGCCGTGTTTTACTTTATGCAAACCTGTTTGGCGCCCGTTCGATGTTGGATTTTATTTATAAAACTTTATCTCGTTAAATTTATTTATTTATTACACGGCGGTTATTCGTGGGGTACATTATTGCTAATACGCTTTCTCGTAGCATGATTAACACAATCAGGCGATCTACAGTTAGATAAGTTTAAACCGTTTCCATCATTAATAATTAATTCATTATCAATACTATAATCATTTAACGTATATTTTAAACACGTATAAATAAAATAAGCTCTCGTAAATGGTAAATAAATAATAAAAAAAAAATATATAGCTGGAGGTTGAGGAATTAATTAGACGGGGTGATCATTGTTGAGATATTAATGAAAATTTGAAAAAGTTAATTGGGCATCGGTGAGCTCTGAGAGACGGTTTTTCATCGGCAATCCTCATTACCCTTGTCTTTAAGAATGTAAACTTATGAGAGTCAAAGCTGCTGCTTTAAGTGTAGATGCTGAGGTGCCTAATAATAAGCCAGTGAATAATGTTATTTCTAGAATTTACCATATTTTCGATATGCATGTTAATTAATGTCGAATTACTTGGTGGGGAAAGGCTCGTGTTTCGTTATTACATCCCAGCCTCGAATTTCAATATATTAGCGAGTTAAGATGTTAGCTGTAAACAAGAAGTAACAACTGTTCTTACCCGGCTTTAGAATTTCAATAACTAACGAATCTTTGAAAAGTTTCCCGTTACGTATAAATTCGCTAAATAAAAATTTATCATGAAATAACAAATTTGAAAGTGTTAATGAATAATCAATATGACTAGCATAGCTGACGCTGATATACAATTCTATGATATACCAATTGCGTCGTAGCGTGACGCTTTGAAATTTCAATTCATCTTCGCTGTATATTTTGAAGTAACGTTTTAAATTCTAAATTGAGTTTAGCTGACAGGTAACACAACATTTATTGACTGTTAGGCGTTACGAAGTTCGCCACTAGGTTAGCTAGTATATTATATATATATATATATATATATATATATATCTATATATATATATATATATATATATATATATATATATATATATATATATATATATATATATATATATATATATATATGTATGTAAAGTAGACGCGAAATTTGTAGGTAAAGTGTTTCCAACCGTCGAAGAAAAAAGCGAAATGTTCGATAAAGCTAAAATTACTGGTGGTAATGAAAAACGGTCACATAACGAAACGTCTGAAAATTTTACCGGCACTAAGCGGTTGTCTGTTTTGAAAGAAAGAAGTTCTTTATACACACCGCAGTTACAATCGTGCTATCCCGTAAAAACGCAGTTCGTACCTGTCTTAAAAGAAGACGAAATTAAGGTATATTTTTAAAAATCGGTATTTTAAAATTAATGTTTATTAAAAATCGGTAATTTAAGATATGACGAAATTTTCCATTCGCCTAAGCTTTACTGTACACTCTTTATTAGGGCTAACACGCATGCTAACGCCAATTACGTTTTTGTTTTTAGATCGCACTTTGGATTATTTTTAGTTTTTCGTTTAAAAAGACCTTAAAATTCGCTCGATTTAGCTAATATTTTTCTAGGTTGTTTTAATGGTGGTCCGCCGTCTCATCTATTAAGATGTGATTTTTTTTTTTTAAATTCCGTAGGCCGCGCTTAATAGATATGCTGATCACTTCAATAAATTTGAATGGCTCACACTGGTGACATATTTGGTTGATATCTTCAGTGCCCTTAACGAGCTGAACTTAAGTCGACAAGAAAGAGATAACAACAACTTCCAAGTTGAAGGCCGTTGGACTACTAATCGTGCAATTTAATTTAAAAAAAAAAATATATATATAATCACTTTCCTACACTGATAGCGTTTTTGGACAAATGTTGCCAACTCAAGTAGAAGATGATATTTTTCGAAATTATTTTCCAGAACCCGACAGAAATAAAAACTGCATAGTAGATTATTTTAACACGGATGTTTCAGATATCATCAGCTTGGCAACGACACGGGAAAATTAACTATTACAAGTATCACGTGATTCAGCTTTAAAACGTAATTTTAAACAATCGTCCGTATCAAGTTTTCGAGTGAGTTTAAAATAAGTTTATAAATAAATATCAACAGAAGCGCTAAATCTCAGTGAAAAGGCATTCTTATATATACCAAAAACAAATGCAAAAACAGATTACAATTGTAATCCGATTTGAGATTATAACGAAGTAATAGCATCAACCTGAATATTACTAATTTAGTTATAAAAAAACAGCGCTAACCTTATTTTTAATTTTGATGAAAAGGATTTTTTTTTTGTACTACTAAAATAAATCGTCTAAAGTGTATTTCTGTTTTTTTATTAAGATGGTTCTTGAAATTGCGCTTGATTTTCTAGGAATCGACGATCAATTTAAATTCGTTAAAAAGAAAGCGACGTAAATATAAATGGATACTTATCGTATTGTGAAATGCTTTTTACTCTTTTTATTTCGGTCGATGTAATTCTACGGGTTCTTATATGTTGTAGTGATGTAGTAGCGGTAGTAATTTGTGTTTTAACGTTTTTCGATGTTTTTATTATCACTAATCCGAGTAGTGTACGTTAAGTGGTAGTTCAGTTTCAATGATAATATTATAGATGATTCTATCGCTAATTCGAGTAGTATACGTTAACTGGTAGATGTGTTTCAATGGTAATATTATAGAAGATGATTGTATCGTACCGCCTTCCGAAAATCGATGTCCGAAAAATCGAATTCAGGTGACAAATTAATTTTATCAATAGTCGATATAGTTTTATTGGCTTTGACGTTTAAGCGTGACACGCGCAAGACTTAAAAACGCGATGTGAATAAATAAAATTGTATATTATAAATTTTTTAATATTCGAATTTTCCATTGCTTATTATTTTTTAATAATACACGTGTATTCGATATATAACAATTTATTGTAGTTTTTAAGATCGTTAAAATTGTTCAACTGATATTTGTGACTTTTTTTTTTTATTAAATATACTCTGTGTGTGTGTCTCTTTATTTTTAGTATATATATATATATATTCGTATACACGTATGTGTGAGTGTTTATGTATATAATGTGTGTTGTGGCTTAACTAGCCTTAAATTACGTATGACGATATTTAAATAAGTTACATACGACATTGATCTCTGCTATCACCACATGATACCACCCCACCAATTTAGATTTAAGAGACAACACACTACAGTTGAATACATCGCGTTGCAGCAATTATTAATAAATCGCTTGAAAATAAAAAATATTGTGCCGCTGTATTTGTTGACGTTGCCCAAGCTTTTGACAAAGTGTGGCACCAAGGGCTTAAATATAAGTTAGATTATTGAGACGGGTAATCTATGTCAATTGTTAGAATCGTACCTAGATGATCGCAAATTTCGTGTTACACACCAGAACACTGTATCTAATCATTATTATATACAGGCCGGTGTACCGCAAGGGTTGTGTCCTTGGTCCTCTCCTCTATCTGCTGTATACTACAGATTTGTCAGCGGATTGCAACAACTGAAACATTTGCTGATGATACAGCGATACTTGCAGTTCGTGATAATCAACTTGAAGCAACGGCTAAATTGCAGTCTTCTATCGATCGCACTCAAAAATAGGCGTTAACCTAGAAGATAAAGCTTCATGAATAAAAATCTGTTCGCGTTATGTTTACATATCGTCATACCAATTCGCATCATATACCTTTGCAACCAGCTCATTCCGCATGCAGAATCTGCTAAATACCTTGGTATGCACTTGGACACAGACTATGGCACACCTACTCGAATGTGAATTGACTGGTGTTAGATGCGCGATGAAGAATGCCATTGACGCGGACGAGGACGCTATAAAGTTGGCGGAATAGATGTTAAAAAGTAGTTTAAGTTATACTCGGACACGAGTAATAATAATACCAACAAATTATTAAACCAATATGGACCTATGGTATTCAATTATGGGCATGTGCCAACAAATCAATTATTAACAAAATACAGGCTAGACAAGCGTGATCTTGAGAGCTATAGTTGACGCATATAGCTATTCTCGCAACGATGATATCCATAGAGATCTTGACGTATCCTTCGGTCAGGAAGTTATTATTAAGGATTTCGCAAATAATCACGAACAGCGTCTGCAGCAACATGTAAATGCTACGGCTATTATCCTATTGGATACCAACAATGATATCAGACGATTAAAACGTCGACATCCGCACGCAAATAATTAAAATTTATAATTTGTGATTGTAGCTATTCAGCTACAGGATCTACCACGTTCGTATTTAGTATATAAGATATGTTCTGTGTGTATTAAATGAGCACTATGTAAATAAGAATACTTATTTATAATCTGTACGATTAAGATTGTGTTGTAAATTAAACAAACAAAAAAAATTCCCCGTGAATCTAGGAGGGTGCTTTAAAGAAGACCGTTTGTTCATATTTACATACATTCTAATTTTATTTTCTTATTGATTAAATTTTTAAATCTGACCGTTAATTTTTTGATAGGGTTTTAATTATTATTATTTTGATAAAATTCATCGCGAAGCAAGAATATGTTATCTATATTACGTAACTAATCTAGTTTAGAGTGTTATGACGTTAATGAAAATTTTAAGTTTTCAATTTTTATTATTTTAATCGACGTTTCTTACATATGGAATGAATCTGAGTAAAATATAAAAGTGCATTCTGCGATCATCCACACGTTGATAAAATAAAATTTCTTCAATTTTGAGTGAATAATACGAAATATTTTTAAGATGCCAAATATATGTCATTAGTTTTGCAATTTTATATATATATATATATATATATATATATATATATATATATATATATATATATATATATACGTATATATATATATATATATATATATATATATACAATGTAGTCACGTTATCAAAAGCTTTATGTATATCAATAAATGCATTATACAGTAATTTTCCAGTTCCAAATCTTTCATGGGATCAACAGTCTCAATGCTAAGATTGCTTCGCGAGTTCCCACGCCTCTCCTAAAGCCAAACATAATGAGATGGTTTTCTTTAAATGATTTACGAGCACATGTGCTTCTCTGTACATTAATTATGGTTTTTTTTATATATATTTAGAACAGTTATCGTTCACTCGTCTAAGATTCGTTAGAATTAATCATATCAATAACGACATTTATATGTAAACGAACGTATTTATAAAAGATAATGTTCATCTGTATGCAATATTTTACATTAGGCCGTTCTGAATGACGATACTTTGTCCAGAAACATATTACGAGAATTAGATATTGTCGATGGAAACGCAAATAAAAGGAAGAGCAATGACATAATCGATGGCCAACTTCCTGTATCCTCAACCGTTTACCGATATGAGGTTAGAATGGTAACGACACGTTTGATATTTATAGTTTGTATAATTATACACGCACTTTTAAGTCTACTGAATAATAAATAAATTTATTCTTTTCCTTCGCGTTTTAGGATATTGCTACATTCGTACTTTTATTTTAGTTCATCGTATCATCTTTATCGATTCACGAAGCTTTGAGAAATTCATAATTTAACGTAACGAATTTATTTTGATATTTGTAATATGACTTAAAAAGCGTATATTTTTAATTGGTAACCCCAGATCCGAGGATAAAAGTCGTTTTTATTAAAGTACAATCGGAATATTCGGTTGTTAATCAAAATAATAACAATAATGATAATAATATTACATTTGCGTCGTTAACGTATAAAAATGATGAACTATTTATAATGTTCACAATATCAAAACGTGGACCACTTAAAAAAAAAGACGACAACTATAAGTAAAACAGTGAACTGCGTTAGAATTGCGAATGTAACAATATCCGAGAGATTGATGAGAATTCATCGTTTCCGATCGTTTAACGGAAGAGATTTAAGTATTATATACAATTATTTTCCATTTTGTTGTAATTTTATTTATAGTTTATTTTCCATTTAATAAAATCTGGAAAGTTATCCGCATAACAAAAATAATAAAATTAAAATCGTTTAATGCAGTCATTTTTCCAACATACGTATCCGTAACATTGATCATAAAAAAAAAAAAAAAAAAAAAAAAAATTATGCCAAACTTATAAAAGCCTTCGAGATGAAAATGTATCTAAAAGTGTACCGTGAATAGCGTGCATTATCGAAGAATTAAAAGTACATACGAGCCTTTTGACAAGAATCAGTGGGAAGATATTTTTGGTATGTAGCGGGAAACATCTATTCGCTAGAACGAAAAATAATAAAACGTATGGTAGATAGTAAACGGCCACAATGAACATGTGCAACGCGTTGGATTAATCGAGTTAAGGTGCTAAATATAATATGTCGGAGGCTTTTCAGAAGGACAATAATATGGGAATGTTAAAAATTTCGTAAATGGTGTCATCACGTCCTTTCATAGGACAACGGACAGATATGATGATAATTTTAATAAGTAGTTGTTTGCAAGAATAGTTTGATATTTTCTATCATTAATACTCCGTGATAAACTAATATTAAATATGTCCGAAGTGAACCGACTGAAAATGGACGTTTATTATTTAAAAGAACACTGTCACTCTAAACGTTTACTTCCTCATACGGGTGCGTTAACTGTTTGACGTCGAATATCGCAAAGTAAAAGAAAATCGATAGGTCATATTTTACCCGTTATAAATGTATGTATTTATATATAACTAGTTGCTTACTAAATTTAATCAATTATATATATATATATATATATATATATATATATATATATATATATATATATATGGTAATCTCTTAAATTATCCTTTTCTAATAACTATTACGTGTTAATACGATAAATTTAACATAACTTTATTTGTAAATACTTCTAGACAAGAATTTAATTGAATAAAATGGAAATACGGAACATTTTATTAATTATTTTATCCAATAGTAACAATAATAATAATTAACTGATGATGTAATCGTCATTTCTGTTAATCCGAATTGATGTATTTAACGAAATAAAATCACCTTCGGTAGGAACTGATACGTCTAAACGTTAACTGTCGCCTAAATATACGCCGTCAATAATAGTTGCGTGTATTTGCGTGATAAACAAATATAGTGAACCAGTTCTATTAATATAAACGACGGAATATGATGATATTTTTTAAGTTACTTGAGTGTAATTTTTTGTATTGCTGTAAACTATATTTATATTGCAAAAAATACCTTACGAATCGATCTAAAATAATTATTTTTAAAAATATAGTATATGCCGAACTCCGCTGAAAAATGAAATTATCGTTAAGAATACAGTACCGATATCGTATTTTTGATATTCTAGCGCTACTTAACTTTTTGTATCAGCATTCAAATTAGTAATCGACAGTAGTAACGCTACATTATATATATATATATTTATATATATATATATTTATATATATATATATATATATATATATATATATATAAAAAAAATTATTTGTATCACGAATATGTTTAACAATGAACACTTCTGCTACACGGAAGATGGTTGCTTATATATAATTTTATTATTCAATTAATTTTAAATAATATTCCTTGTAGTTATATTGACCTCGAAATTAGTAAAGAAAAATATAATATGCTGAATATTCTAAAAATGGGCGCTTTAAAAAAAAAGGTTTTTTTTATCTCTCGAATTAAAAACGATTCCGGGTGATTTTATTTTAATTTTCGTTTATAATTGACTTAGAAATAAGTAATGTTTGAATGATTTATAAAATCAAATTTTAATCAATTATCTTCGCTAAAATCGCTAATAAAACTCGTGGAAACGCTATTTATAATATTTGTTACTGAAGACAAAGGATTATTACTGTCTAAAAAATAACTACCTATTCGATTATTTTTATTTTAAAAAATGAAGAGCATTGAAATGCATGATTTTCGACGTTTTAAAATTGTATATTATTGATATGATTATACATATGAATAATGTTATAATTTGTTATACCTTTTCTTTATAATTCGTATCGTTTTTTAAACGAATATCATTTGTTAACTACATTACGTTTAAAACTATCGATTAATCCTAATAAATAGTTGAAATAGTAAATTCATTTTCATTATACCTGACATAAAAAGTGCTGTTCTTATTGAGTCATTTCGGCCATTTATATATATATATATATATATATATCTTCCTCTTCGCAAAAATTAAAAAAAGAAAATAAAATACGCGTGGTCAATTAAGCTTAACAACCGCAAACTGTTTGTATCGATGTAAGTTTTATAACTGTATGCGTATGTACTATGATGAATTTCTCATTTATACGCATTTTTCCCCCTCTAATCCAGAACTGATTAAAACAAAATCATCTACTGGATTTTATTATATAGGTATATATCAGGAGATGGAGGTTTTGCCCATTAGCAAATCCAACCGCCTTCGAGTAATTAATTAGAGTGTCCTTAAATCGGATCTATGATTCTTTTCCGTTTTAATCTTTTAGGTATTTCTTCATTAGGTAGGTATTGGAATATTATATATATATATATATATATATATATATATATATATATATATATATATATATATATATATATTTAAATGTTCACAAATGAAAACTTTTAGAAAACTATGTTTATTGCTGGTAATGATAGTGATAAAGAAATATAAATTATCAACGAAATTTAACTATTTTTAAAGTACTTCTGTGTATGTGTATATATATATATATATTGTGCGTGCTGCGGACCACGAGACAAAGAATAAGTATATGCATCATTTTAATTTTAATTTTAGGACACCAAATTTTAAGTATTCTTTTTCACCATAATTGTAATGTATATTTGTATGTATCTGTTACATCTAATCATGTAACATTTTTATGTATACTTAATTGTTCTACAACATATTAGTATTGAATTCACGAAATTCCCCGACATACACTGTCTCATGATACGTTTGTAAAGTTACATTTCGATCGTAATGCGATTCTATTTATTAGAGTAGTAATTCTAACGTGTTAGACTTTCAGTATTACACAAAAAACAATAATGTCTCTTTATAAACACATTTTCCGATCATCTTCATTTCCATTTGCGGTTTTTTGGTTTGTTTTTTTTTTTTGTGATACTCGATATATTTATTTAGAGTTTTTTTCATGATATGTTGTCAGTGAAAAAGAAAAACATACTGGGTTGAAAATAATTTTCTCGTTAACAGTTCATTTCTAGTAGTGTCGTATTTGTGTATATGTACATATATAATTTCAGGCAAACGATTTATTTAAATAAATATACTGTTTTGAGATCGTGAAAGAATTAAAAGCTAGTCAATATCGTATAAATTGACCACGAAATTATTTAATTCTAGTCGCTTCTTTTATCATAACTATATATATAAAAATAAGAGAAAAGTTACGAACTTAACTTATGCCCAGTTTAAATACGTTACCGAGAGATAACGTCTAGAATTCATCCGACTTCTCTTGCTGCTAACTTTTTTTCCTTCATTAAAACTAATAATATTAAACTATGTAAATAACTTATCTAAAGTTACAATTAGCCGAAAGTTGAAAGAAAGAAAAAATTATTAAATTCGAACAAATCTGATTACTTTATTATTTAGTAAAATTCGTCGTCATCGTACATCCCGTCGACTGTCATCGGTGCACTGAAAAGTTTTTTTAATCTAATTTCTACGTACATATCGTCTGCAATATTTTATGTTATATACGCTGGGTTTTTTTTTTTTTTTTTCAATAAATTTTACGTATACGGCAATAGCAAAATAAAAGTTTGGAATAAACTAATTTCAAACCACCGAAAGTGGTACAATTTAAAGAATATTTTTCAGACATAATTATTATTGAATAAACTATTGAAAAGAACGGAAAGTCGGTTGTTGCAATCTTAACACTTGGTAATTTTGTAACTTGTCATTATATTATTTCCCATATAAATTGTCAAGACTGTTACAATCTTACCCGGAAGATACTTTTTCGTTAAATATGGTGAAGAAGAATCCCAAATTTATCCAGTAAGATCAGGTGTACCTCAAGGGAACGTACTTTGGTCGTTATTCTATATAATTTATACGGCAGACACTACTGCAAATGTTGAAGTGGCAACGTTTGCTGATGATACAGCTATCCTATGTGTAGATAGTTCCTCTGTAGACGCATGTATACATGCAATCGACGGTAGAAGAAATAACAACGTGGTTTAAAACGTGAAAAATTAATATTGATAAATCAGGTCGGCTAATATTTACTAACAGAAGAACTGTGCTTCAACAAGACAACCATAAATAGGAAATCCCTCAAAAAGAAGACGTAAAATATCTTGGGATAAACGTAGACCAATGGAGTAAACGTATAATTAAAAAACGTAATGAACTCAATATTAAATGGAAACGAATATTTCGGCTGTTAGGAAAAAGATCAAAATTATCGATCGAAAACAAGCTATTATTGTACAACCGGGTCTTGAAAAGCCAATTTGGCTATACGGTTGTCAATTATGGGGTTGCGCGAAAAAAAGCAATATTGCCATTCTACAGCGAATGCAGAACAAAATCCTCCGAAATATTGCTAGTGCGTCATTTTTAATCGGACCGATGAATGCGAAATGAGTTTTAATTCTATAAAAAAATTATTTTTGCTCGGAGCTGTGTCTCGCTATTTTTAATCCAGTTAGAGAAACTATTGTACAAACTAGCATCACCGGTATAGGAGCAATTTGGAAACAGGATGATGATATCTTTTCAAACCAGTAGCTTATTTTTCGAAAAAATTAAACATCAAAAACGTAAAAAAGCTATATTTCTTGAATGCTTAGCTATTAAAGAAGCCCTAATGTACCGGCATTATTGGCTTATTAATATCGAATTTGTGGTTCACTCCGATCATAAACCTTTACAGAATTTAAAAATAAATTCTCGGGACTGATGAAGAGCTGGGACATAAATGATATTTTATTTGTCGCAGTATAATTTTAAAGTAAAATATGTCCCAGCAGATAGCAATATTGAAGCTGAGTGTCTTTCTCGAAATCCTGTTTTAGATGTTCCGGAATTTCCGAATAATCTCAAAATTGTAAACTTCATTGAATTTAATGAAATAAAGAGTAAATTTAAAGATAACTTCCCATCAAATATTCGTATAGTAAAACATGGCGACATATTCTATATACGCAACGTAAAAATACGAATAAAATACTTATTTCCACAGAATTTTGTCACGAACTAATAACAAAAATTCATAATTTAGTCGCACTGGTTCAAAACAAATCGAATTAAAGATATCGCCATTTTATTTTTGTAAAAACATGAGAAAGTTAATAATGAAATTTTGTCAATCTTGTAAAGTTTGTATAAAAAATAAATCGCGGATTCCTTTCGTTTATGGTCATCTTTCTCAACTTGGTCCGGATACTCGTCCCTATGAAACAATGTCTTTAGATATTGTGGGTGGGTTTGGTGGTAACCATACACCGAAACGGTTTCTTCATATACTTGTTGATCATTTTACTCGTTACGCTCTTTTATTCGTACATCAAAAACCCAACAAAGGCACGATTTTATAGCTCTCTTAAATAAAATTTTGTCAAGAGGTGTTCAAATAAGAACCCTATTGACCGATCAATATAATTAATTCGAATTAAATCCTTTTCGATGAAATATAACGTAAACTTAATTTTTACTGCTGTCGCTTTTTCAAATGGTTTAAATGGACGATTAAACCAAAAAACTGAATTAATCGCATTAGATGTAAAATTAACGAAAACCCATCGAATCGTAAAAAACCATGGCCTGTAATTGCAGAACAGTGTGTTAAAGATTATAATGATACTATTAGCCCTAATTATTTACTAAATCATATAGATGTAAACATTATTACAAATAATTGTAAAGTTCAAAGAAACCTGCATAAAGACAGGATACAAGACTTTGAAAACTCAAAACGAATACATTAAATTAATAAGAAGAGATTCGACGAAAACAGAAAAATGCCCACTTTTGAAATAGGTGATTTATGTCTCATCATGAAAACAATCTGAATCGGAATAAACTTGATGAAATCAGAATTGATCCCTTCAAAATTTTAAAAAAACAAAACAATCTTAAATTCAATTTACGAAGTTAAACTCAGGATTCCGAAAAACTGAATCAAATTATTTTCATGTATCCAAACTATATCCCTTTGATATCTGTTATAACCAAATTGAAATCTCTGACACATGCAGACATTTTCACTAAGTTACAAAGTGTTATAGAAAAACTATTATTGAATTTATTTAAACTAAATGTCATTAATACATGAAATTCGTATAGTTGTTTGGAATTGTAATTCCATTCTACGCAAGTACGATGAATTGCATCACTTTGCTATACAAAATAAAATTAATATTATCGCATTGTCCGAAACTAAACTGGATAGTTCTTGCAGATTACATTTTCCCGGTTATAACATTTGTAGGAAGGACGTGTGCCGTAGAAATGGTGGGGTTGCTTTATTTATACACAAGCATTTACGGTTTGAAGAAATCATCACACCACAACTAAACTGTATACAAGCTATTGGTGTAAAACTTTATCTCGATCATACTAACAATAATAGAAAT
This sequence comes from Coronaproctus castanopsis, assembly GCA_032883995.1. Classification (NCBI taxonomy): domain Eukaryota; kingdom Metazoa; phylum Arthropoda; class Insecta; order Hemiptera; family Monophlebidae; genus Coronaproctus; species Coronaproctus castanopsis. Next base: position 27,114,274 of record CM065054.1, read on the forward strand.
AACAACATTACTAGTAATAATGTTAATTACAGCAGGAAAACTCGTAGCATTTCTATTTTCGCTGTTTATAAGCCTCCTAATTGCATGCGCAAATTTTCTGACGATATTCACACTCTGATGAAAGTTGATAATAAAGTTATTTTAATAGGCGACTTCAATGCCAAAAATAAGTTATGGAATTGTTTTGCTAACAACGCAGCTGGTAATATACTTCATGATATAAGTACACGAGCAAATTTCAATATTTGCGCTTCTGCTTGTCCTACTTTTTTCCCTGATGCTGCGGGATTTCGACCTAGTATCATCGATCTTGCTGTTGTTAAAAATGTTTCAATTACCACTCCTATCTCAATGACTCAGCTGTCCTCTAATCGCAACCCGATATTCACAATTGTTACTAATAACGTGGTTGAAAGAGATAAAAGAGATAAATGCGTTCTACCCGATTATAAAAATGCGGTCTGGATTTAAGCAGTTTATATCTAACAGTATAAATTTAAACATGCGCATTCATAGTATCGCTGACATTAATAAGCATTTAGACGATTTAACTCAATTAATTCTTACTTCCACTGAATACTTTGTACCTAAAAAAATAATAAATCACACACCATATAACAGTTTACATATGTACATCGTGGTGATAATTAAATTTAAAAATCATATCCGAAGGCTTTATGTCAAAAACCGTTTTCACTTTCAGTACCGAAATTTAAAATATATATTAAACCTTCTACATAAACTAGTTAGTTTTCTGCTGAATAAATATAAAAATGATCAATTTCATAGCTTTCTGTCTAAACTGTCACCTAATGACAACAGTCTGTGGAAAGTTTGTAAGCAATATAATAAACGACATACATGTCTCCCACCTCTCTATGATACGCATGATCAACGCCACGTTTATAGAAATCGTGATAAAGCTGAACTGCTCGCTTCAGAATACTTTAAAGCTCACATGCGTAATTTCAACTTAGCCTCTTCCTATCAGGTTAATAAAATTCAATCCTCTGTCAAAAATTACTTAAAAAATATTAACACGCTCAATAATATTCATTATGCCTCACCGAGAGAAGTTTTTGCTAACATTAAATCTATTAAGCTTAAAACATCTGCGGGAAAACGTCTCAACTAGAGCTATAAAAAATTTACCTAAAAAAGCGATCGTTGAGTTTACAAATATCATAAATGCAATGTTTAAATGTGGTTATTTTCCTTCTAATTGGAAAGTGGGTAAAATCATTGCATTACCCAAGCCAGGTAAGGACGCTACTCGAATTTGTAATATTCGTCCAATCAGCTTGTTAAGCAATCTGATTGCAGAAAAAATAATTCTCTCTCGGCTAACAAGTCATTCTGATAATCATACGATTGTTCCCAAAGTACAATTTGGTTTTCGTCATAATTATTCAACTACTCACCAGATCGCTAGAATAACTGAATTCATTACACATAATTTGTAACAAACATACGGGGATGATTTTATTCGACGTAGCGAAAGCTTTTGATACGACGTGGCATAAAGGAATTATCTATAAAATGATTCGATTCCATTTTCTCCCATACTTAATCAAATTAATTTCGAATTATTTAAGCGGCAGATTATTTTATGTAATAGTTAATAATGACAAATCCACTATGAAGACGTGTTTAGCAGGAGTACCACAAGGAAGTGTATTGGGGCCCTTTTTATTTATCTTATATCTTTCCGATTTTCCCACCTTTGCAAATGTTCAGGTTGCTCTTTATGCCGATGATACAGCACTTTTCTGTAGCTCATACAGGCCTACTGCAATACGTAACAAGCTGCAAATAGCAATAAATCGTACTGTACGTTACTAAATGGCAAATTGATATAAATCCGGAAAAAAACAGAATCCATATTTTTCACTCGTAGAAGGCCTTTACTTCCCGCGATGCTCGAAGTAAATTCTGCATCTGTTCGATGGTCAAACTATGTTCGCTATTTAGGTGTTACTTTAGACACGAGGTTAACTTTCTCAGAACACATAAATCGAGTCATAGTTAAAGCTAACAAAACTATATGTACGATTTATCCCTTGTTTAACCGCAAGTCGCGTGTTAACATTAATAATAAATTAATGCTATACAAAACACTTGTTCGCCCGGTGATTACGTACTGCTGCCCAGTTTGGAGCTCAATTTCTGTTGCTACTTACAATAAGTTGCAACTTCTGCAAAATCGATGTCTACGATGTATTCTAGATGCACCCAGGTACAGAAAAATTGTTGACATGCATGCTGATCTTAGAATTCCCTATATTAGAGATTTTGTACTTTATTTAGCAAATCATTTTTGTGATAAATGCTTAATACACACTAACGAATTAATTGCGTCGATCGGAAATTACGATTCCAAGCAGCTTGATTTCATGTATACCAGATATAAACATAGGCGACTTAAACATAATTTTCTTTAAATTTAATGCAATAACTAGATTTATAATAAATATTTGTATACCTAGTTCATACTTTGTCCAATTTAAATATGTTTAGGTTCACTTATTAATGTAACCCATATCATTTGTAATTCTTATTAATTATGTGTAATTTTACAATGTATTACCTTAACCGTAATAATACTTGAAGAAGTGCTTGGTTTTTATTTGACAGGTTTTTCGTATTTTCCTGTTAGTATGTAATTATCATTATGCTTAAGTAATTAAAATTATTTTTCTGTTTACGTAGATGTGTGGTATAAGCTTATAGCGGTACACATTTTTTCTTTTTACTGTTTGTCATAAGTGTAAATTATTCAATAAACTGTTCTGTTCTGTGATACTTCCACTTAACCCCGGTCGGTTGGCATGTGAAGTACGATTAGATCGTTCTTTAGATAACAGCGACGTTTGTATGTTATCTGTTGTAATGTTAAGAGTTAGTTTTAGAAAGATGTTTATATTTTTTCGTTCGTTGATTCGCGCCTGTAATACCGTGTATTTTCGATGTAGAGTTGCAATCAAATACAATATTAAATCGGACATATATAATAATAATAATAATAATAATAATAACCGTCGGTTACGAACAACAGAGACCTGTATTAAAAAATAAAATAAAACCGGATATATTTTATGATATTATAATTAACCTCATCGTCAAAAATATACACCATGGGCCATCGTTCACACAGTAGACAATATGAACTGAGAATAGTAACATATTTTTTTTTTTTTTTTTTGTCGGGTACCATACTGCTACAGGAGCACCCGAAAGCAATTATTAGATATTATATAAAGTTGATCACATCTATATTTCGGAGAAACTGAAGAACTGCTTGTATTGCAATTTGGTCATCGGTTAAAACCTTTTTTAGCGAATTGAACTTTTGAGATCGGTATGTGGAGTATTGTGGACACTGAAGAAATAAATGTCGCAGTGTTAAGGGTATCTGGACGCTGCGAGCGCACAATGTTTTATTTATAATGTAGCCACGAGTCAATGCAGTGTGACTAGTGCGAAGACGAGATAGAGAACTGTTCCTGTCTAAAAATGGACATAAATCGAACTAACACAATGGTGGATCTGTTTTATTTATAATGTAGCCAACGGGTCAATGCAGTGTGACCAGTACGAAGGCGAGATAGAAAACTACCTTGTCTAAAAAATCGATATAACTGAAAGCGAACTAAATACTCAGCCACCTTGAAGAAAATATTAAAAAAAAAAAAAATGAAAAAGTACCCCCCTTCTTTTATCAATAATTTAACAATATTTTTCGGCATGTGTAAAGGTGAAAAGGATATCACGAATATAGTAAAAAGACTGTACACAAAATATACATGCACTGTAATATGCTCCTAGAAAATAAATAAACAAGTTACGGCACTTTAATTTTACTTTCTTTACAAAGATCAAAACTGACGAATTTTTACTCGGTTAAGTCCGAAAAATTGTTAACATTTAAAAATAACAATGTAGAACATATAATACACTCTGAAATAGTCGGATAAATTATAATCATCGTCCGAACATATTACTCTAGATTTTACACAAACACACTCACTTTATTTGTAACTTCTGTTGGATGAAATCGGAGAGATCGCAAAATATTTCGTTGTTAGTAATTTGATCGAAAAATTTAATACATACGTCGCTATCGTCGTACAAATTATTTGTAATACTACAGTAAAGGTAATCTGTCACTATGGCACACGATAACTGGTGATATTCGTAACAATTCCTGAAAATAAAATTAAAACGCACAAATAATTTAACTTTTTCAAATTAAAATCGCGTTAAAGTAAAAAGTAATTATCGCGTCTGTTTAACTAATTTTTTTTTTTGCGTTTTTTTTTTTACATAGCTCAGTTGGGGTAAGACTGCTACAACGCAAACCGCGTGCTCCACGTTTAATGTACACAGGATAAATTCGTTTCTGTCCAGTTTCAGTTATCATAACATCCTATAACGAGAAGGAGCGCGCGTTATGCGTAGAACATTATTTTAGGTGTGAATCGATCGCGACAGTGCAAAGATAGTTTCGAAAAGAATTCAATGTTACGTGATATTTTTTGTGTGGGGATAATACCTGAAAACAGATACTTCGAAAATCGATAAGTTTGTAAAAAGACTGAATGAGTGTATTGTTACAAATGGGGCGGTCATCTGAACGATATTGTGTTCCACAAATGATTCTAAGCTAATCTCCTGGTTTTCTTATTTTTAAATAAAATTTCATTCAAATATTTTGGTCAAGTAGTTTTTCAGTTATTCAAAAAACAACAAAACTGTCCTCTAAGTCACCCTCTAGTAGGCGTTGAGTTCGAATTGACAAAAATTTTAAAAATAATGCGAATAAGAAGATATCCGAGAATTCACGAGACATATTGCTGAGAGTGAAACGGAGAGAAACTGATTCGCTCAAGATGGGTGCCTAGTATTATTACGTTTACACAACAGCAACACGGACGAATGTTAGTCTAGACGAATATCTAACGCTTCAAAGTTGGATACCATCCGCTAAAAGAGTAGTAAAAAAATCACAGAATAGATCGTAATGAAAATAGGCATATTTAAAAAAGAAATGATCCGTAGTAGAGGCCTCTGAAATGACTAATACAAGAAAAAAATTAAAATGTATACAATTAACAATGAATTTAGAATAAAAGTTCAGCTATTACAACATACAATATAAGTAACCGGTTCGGGTAATTCAACAGAAAATCATTGAATGAACTTTTGATAGCTTCAGGCAAAGTAAACTAAATCAGTGTGAGGCAGAAAGCTCGATCATGGTGGAAGAATGGTAGATGTATGACATATTTTTGGAAAGCTGCTAATCGATACAGAGCTAAGTATTTCGGTTAGCACATGAACTTTTGAACTTTTATATGCCAGCGTTGGATGAGACATCTAATGATTTGTGAAGCTGGTGTCCGTGGGCAAGACTGCAAGATTTTATATGTGTTAAGAGATTGATAGAAAGCAATTATCGGCGAAGGCAAAGTAGCCATTACTCTCGCATAATAGACTGATGAATGGTGCGGTGTGGAATGCTGTTGCTAATCGGTACACTATATGCTATTTAGTTTGTTTAGAGCCGCATCGGATGCTGTAGCAAGGATTGGAGGGGCATATTCGAGTTTTTAACGTATAAGGGAACCGTAAATGTTCAGAAGTGACAGTCTACGTTAGTAAACAACTACGCGTTCTCTTAATTTAACAAATAATAAATATACGACCTACGATATTAATGATAAAAAAAATTAAAATTAAACAAAAAAAAACACCGCACAAGAAAAAAAATAATTAAAATAAGAGGAAATATAAATTTAATGATCGCAAATTATTAAAAAAAAAAAAAAATAAATTGAACAACAGATGTAGAAATAAATTTTAACAAAAATTTTTCAAACAAAATCACAAGCTATCGCAGCATGATAAAATGAAATACATATATTTCAATTATGTAATGATGAAGAGAACGAAAAAGTTTGAAAAAACACGTAAAAAAACCTCATAGAAATTTATATAAAACATTATTTAATTATACGAAATATTATGTAAAAATTTACAAAATGAAGATTTTTATACACGAAATGCTCAGAAGATACTTTTTTAAAAATATATATATATATATATATCAGACTATTTGTAGAATTACCTTAACGCATAATGTAAATAGTTATGAAAAAAAAGAATTTATGAAGTTTTATCTATAAGAACTTAAATAAGCGCAATAAAATTACACTGCATACGGAAGAAATTAATATAATCAAAAATAAGGATGAAATGACCAGCAAGATGTATGTGTGTGTATAGAAATTAAGAAAATGGACATCATTCGAAAAATAAAATGTAACGAATACTGCGAATATTATAGTTTTTTTTTTTTTAAATAATAAAGATTAAAAAACAATAACTGACTAGCAAAAATTAATATATATATATATATATATAAAGCTTCGTCATATTTACACAGAGATGCACAATGATCGATATGGAGAAATACATAAAGCAAAGAAGCTAATAAGAAATAATTTTTCGATTTATACGACAGAAAGATAAATAATAATTCTGAAAAACAAATATGTTAATGCAACAATTGAACATATAAACGAGAGAATACTTCGAAGAATTATAAAGAGAAATAAAAATATTAACGTGAAATATAAAGAACACTATTATAGTAAGGGCGAATTAAGGTCACGCACAATATCGAAGATGGCTAAAATATAAACAGAATTATAGTAAAGTAATGAAGAAAAATTAATTGCAAACGATGGCATTTCAATAAAATAAAAAATAAATATAGTAACCGAATTAAAAGAAGCGACGCTTTATATAAAAACGACAATACAACGATACAAACTTCAAATTTAAACGAAACACTCTCGAGTTCTTAATAATACAAAATGACGACGTCGAGACCAAGATGAAAAACAGCGACGAAATTTCAAGCAATTTAGAATATTTATATCGAAAGTATACGAAAGTTTCACATTTGTAATGCAACTAATTATAATGAAGCTATCAGAATAGTAATCGCGACAGTTAGAATTTAGTTGAAATAATTGGCCAGAGAAATTGCCTCAGTTATACGCGTTTATATCCTTCGTATTAATAAATAATTTTTGCTTATTTATCGAGGTTGTTCTTTAAATTCGTCGATATGAACTTACCTATTACGCGTACATGATTTTTTACACCGGTTATAAAAATAAAAATAAAATAAAAATAATAATAATAATTAGCTTACTCTAAATATCTCTCAGGTAAATAATCTAGTGGCACACCACATTTTTCCAACGCTCTGTAACATATGTTTTTTAAATTATACGCGTCTTCTGCATACTTCGGCGTTCTATGATACGTATCCATAAACCGATGTAGAACTGTAAAAAAACGGTTTAAAAAATAAATATAGTTCTCGTTTAATTACAAATTTACAAGTTTTTCGCGAAATATATTTTTTAGAAGGCTATTCCGACGACTTTTTTATATATTAATACTAATTTTATTATTAGAAAAATGCATAACGATTCTATTTATAACTAATAATACTATCGATAGTTTAGTTTTAATTCTAACAATGTTGTAACGACTTCACAAATTGATCGTAGAAATCAAATTATTCTTAATCAAAAGCAACCTCAACGAGCTTCGCCTTCGTTGTATACATTAATTAATAACTATACCGCTAAGGAAAATTTAAGCCCGCTTAGATTACAAAACTCAAAAACAAGGTAGGTCTATTAAACGTCGACATTTAACAGCGATGACTGGAAACACCTCTCAAACGGACTGTCATCACGCCGACAGAATTTATAACCTTAAAATTTAAACGAAACATTCTTCTTAACTGTACAAAATGACGACGTCGACCGAGATGAAAATAGCGACGAATTTCAAAATCGTGCTGAAACTACCGAAAATCACAATAGCCTCTAATATAGCATATAAAGAAGTGATCCCTAAACCTCCATCCGATCGTGGTTAAAAATGTAACAAATTTTTTTAGTAACTTCAGAAGAAAATTCCTATAAAGAATATCTGATATAAACTGCACGATTCAACAATGTCGCCGAATAGTCGATGAAATTTCATTAACTCTCCAGAAACGAGAGATTTTTTCCGCGATATTGCTCGATGATCACACACAGGTATATTTGATAAGGTCTTCTGCGCGGCATCATGCTATTTAAATTGCGACAAATTCTTAATTAACATATTTATTTACTTCTGACATCTTACTTGTCGGAACGCTCGTCCGTTGTTAGAATAACTCGTTTTTGGGAAGAACATCCAATCAGATGGTCAAGGCAATTTGCTGGGTCCATTATTGTATTCCATTTATATCGCCGAACATGCCCACCTCTAATCTAACGTTGCTCTAGCCACATTAGTCGATGATGTAGCGATAGTCTGCTGTTTAAAAACCACCTTAATCGACTAGAAAAGTGGGCAAACCTTTAAGCGCATATCGTTTTAAATGTCGACACATTTTATTCGCCGACAAACGGGTAAAGTGTCCAAGTCCGAACTTGACATTAATTGAAAATAATATAAATCTTCGAGTAAAATTGAAGAATTCCGAAGATATAGATGCAGCAGTAACTCATTTTATACAGATCAAAACGCATGCAACAATTTCACTAAGTATTAAATAAAATCATTCCGTGAAAGAATTCACGTTCCAGTAGAAATAAGGAAATTAATAAAAAAAAAAAAACGAAAACAGCCAGGAGAGAAATGACAGCTTTAATCCATCCTTAAAGATAAAATTTAACAAATTAAAAAATAAATTAAAAAATAAAATTAACGATTACAAAAATAAAACGATTAATCATTATTTAGAGTCAATCAATGTTACGGATTACAACAAAGAAAAAAAAACATTACGATCGTCACAGCTACCGTGTAATATTAAACTGAACAACTGTTGGATTAGAAATTTGTTGAACATCTCTATACGGTTTTCATATTCATCCTGACTGCGCGCAACATCGTACAAATTTTATACAAATAGCGAAAGCTCGTCCATCTGAGTCACTAAATATTTTACACCTAAACAGCTACTTCAATGCGTTCATAAAGCGCTACGTAAGAATCCTCAAATTACTGGAGAAACAATTAATCATCTACCACAAAAGGCGGCTATCCTTTTGCGTTACATTTTCAACGCAATACTAAGTATGCGCTACATCTCCGCAACGTGAAAAAAATCAGTAACAATTACGATCCGTAAAAAAGGGAAACCACACACACACGTTTCGTTAAATCGGTCAATTAGTTTACTTTCTTCACTATCAAAGGTAAAAGCTGATTGTTTATTGATACAACAATAAAAAATGCTAACATACTGCCGAATCACAAGTTCGGTTTTCATACTAATCATTCTTCAATTCAACAGTATCACCGATTGACAGATGCAATTTGGCTAACTTCCCAAAAAGGCGAGATCCGCAGCCTCTCTCGATGTCACCTAAACACTCGACAAAGTACCGTTGACTGCTATATAAATTACGCGAATATTTAAACGAGGATATCTATTTATCGCTCAAATTCTGTGCCTCGGACGGCAGGAAACTAAAGACGTTTTAACTAAATTCCCTACAGAATTTTTGTTTTTTTAATTTTATTATTTAATAACACGTACGAGGAATATACGCTGTAACTAATAACATTTATAATAATTGGATACCCAAATAAACAATTTGAAATCATTGGAATTAAAACGCGCTGTTATCACTAAAAAACGACGTCAATTCACCGATTACATTCGAGTTTTTATTATTACAACGATCACACTAAGTCACTTTCTAGAAAAATAGAAAAACTGCAATACAAATATAATAGAAAGATTACAAATTTTAATAGCAAGATGCCAAATAATATATTATGTTATGATTTACACCAGATTTTCTGCACCAAATGGAATGCATAACAAGAAGAATAAAATAGTTTCAACGGAAGAGTAAATGTAATCAAGCAAATTTAATTTAACTATATACTATGAATTTTCTAAGTAGAATTAAACAGTTTCATCTTTTAATCATCCAATAAAAGAACGTACCAACAACTAATGAGAGTAAAATTATACCTTTACAAAATATTTCGAGTTATTATATAAACGTATAAATTGATTTATTAAAATAGTTAATTAACAACAGATTTACAACTCATAAAACCTTACTAACGAACAATGTATACGAATTATTTAAAATCTTGTTTATTCTGTCGAATGAAATATTTCATAAAGATTTAGTAGCAAGAAATGAAATTGTGACATGTTACCAATTTTCATTATCCTTAATTACACTGCTCATATATTGATATCAATAATCAGATTAATAAAAAAATAGATTTCCAGGTCATTAATTGGCGGTAAATCATTTTAATAGAACGTTCCGCATTTAGAGATGTGAGGATTGAACGTTAGAAAAATTAAAATTGATGAAATTTATTATTAATTTTTTTGTTTAAAATATCCAGTATTTCATATCGAACAATTTTAATCGACAAAACGAACCTAAACGTTTAAGCATTATATTACACGTTCTTAATACACCCATTAAAGTACACATACAAAAATAACATAAAAATCATACCGTTAAATATGATGTAACAATAATGTTTCTCCTTTTGTGCATATGATGTATCTTTCAACGGACACATATAAACATTCATGATATCAAAACAAACTACGTTATGTCTGAAATAAATAAATAAATATCCATAAAATTTGGGTATCGACAGATTAAATACAAATCACGCAAGGTGTAAACGATAAAAAATGTAATAATTGTAACATATAATTTTCAATAAAACAATGTTTTTACTAGCTGTCGGCATTGTAATCTTCAACTCCGCACGCATTGCAACCTGAACAGAAGTAATTCATTTTTGTTACTAGCTCCAGTTCTGATTACGAAATAAAAATAAATTTATTTCTATGTACAATTTTCTACGTATCATAATTTTAAATGTTTACATTTTGTATTGTTTCCGTTTAGCCTAAAGGCGACTTCATTTACATATTTTAAATATTAGCAAATTTTAAACGTATTAATTCAAATTTTAGTAATCAATTTATTACTAGTTTATTATCGAACGTAAATGATTATATATAATAGCACCTGTTTATCAGATTGTACTAAATTAAAATTTTTCTGTTTCAAGAATAATCATTTTTTTGTATAAATTAAAAATCTTTCATTACAAATAGTCGCAGCACATTATTTTTTCAAATTTTGTAAACTATATTTATTAGGGAATACATACGACTTTTGTTTAATCATTTCTCAGACAGAAATGAATAATATGATACTAATGGATTAAAATGAGTCAACATCGGTGGTGAATTACATTCGCAACTTACAACCTATTGTTTTGCATTTCACCTAAGTTAACGTTATGAATGCACTTAAACAATTCAAGTATATTTCGATAGAATTAGACCTCGTTCAGAATAATAGTATACAATAGCGTTCGATCTAAATTTTAAAATTAAATGACATTATAGATGAGGGAATTTGAAGCTGTATTACATGAAAAGCATAGACTGATAACTGCATCGTATATTGCGCGTTTTAAATGTTTAATTTATTATAGTATTAAAATCAATTTTATTCAAATACTTTGCACAGAAAAAATATAAATATAATTTTAAACATACCATTTTGCGCCTGGTTTCTGGTTCATTAATAGCGATTTCTATTTTAACAAATCGTATTATGGGGGAAGTATACAATCAATGCATATGCGGCTCACGTTTTTGTGACATATTAATATTAGTTTATTTATTAATACTGTAAATGTATTTATAGAAAAAATCTTCACAATAGGTTATGGGCCTAGACAGTTTTCATTGTGTATTTTCAAGTTTTTTTTTTTTGTAAAGCACGCGTAAAAGTAAGTTCGCCGTGAAAAATTACAAAAAATGGATTTCGGTATTCAGAAACTTGGAGCTAATGGAAATAATAATTTCAAAATTTGGAAAATGAGAATTTGGAGTTTGTTATCCGAAGTATTATGTTATTACAAAAAGTAAAGTAACAGAAGCAGGTAAGAACATTATAATAATGCATATTACCGATTATTTATTCGAATGTGTTACGGACGAAGCCTACGAAAATGTATGATCTACTTTGTGCTAAAATTCGATAAGAAACAGAATTTGGCATTTTACATGTACGTAGCATAATTATAGGGGGTAAATGTAAAGACAATGAGAAATTCGAAGATTACCTAAGTCGTTTTGAAAAAAATGTAAACAATTTATTAAACTACGGTGCACAAATGGAACCGAATGAGAAAATTGCAATGTTAATAAATGGGGTACACTTAAACGATTGAACATTGTTTCGCAAGTACTCATTCAAACATGTAGTGATTACGATAAAATTAAACAAAAACTATTATTAGAAGATACAAAATTATCCATTAATAATAATGCTGATATGAACCGAGATCATGTATTTTTGACAGTCAAACAGTGTAAAGAATTTTGCCGGCGTAATCGTGGTAGTAATGAATGCAAAGCAAATATTAAATGTTAATAAATTAGGACATGTTATGAATGTAAATTTAAAAAAATCAAAAACAACGAGAAAGTTTTTAATAATAAGACACGGAATGAACATAAACCGCATTCCTTTTTAGTTAAAAACACTATTGATGATCAAACTAAAAACCGGGATTTAAAAATAATCAGATTTCTCGCAGATTCAGGTGTTACACAACATATAGTGAATGATAGAAATCTGTTTACTGAATTTACTGAGTACACTACAGAATTACAAACAGCTAAACGATAATATAATGTGTAATGGACAAGGAAACATAGCATTAAGAAAGGGTTCGGAAGTATTTACATTAAATAACGTATTATACTGTAAAGATGTCAGGTGTAATATATTGTCATTATCAAAAATAGACCAACATAACAAAAACGTTATCATTAATAATGGAACGATAAAAATATATAATCGTAATAAGGAAATATTAACTGGGTACGAAAACAATGGGCCGTACTTCATTGAATTTGATGAAACAAGTAGCACTAGTCAATTGTTAAAATGAACGACTCAAAATTGCGGTATAAAAAATTAGGTCATACAAGTGATACAAATTTAGAATTGTTAAAACAATTGGGGTATATAAATTTTACCACTGTAAATGAAAAGTGTGAATTATGTGAAATATGTGCATCATCTAAAATGGGTAAAGTAGAACACAAAATTCAGACTGGTCGCAGTAAATCACCTTTTACAACTTGTTCATACTGATTTGTGTCAAGTAAAAAGTAAATTTGACTCAGATATAATAATATTTAAATATACGTTAACATTCATCGACGATTTTATACATTTTACAATTGTTTATCTGTTGAAAAAACAAAAAGTGAAGTTGAATGTTATTTGCGGAAATATATAGCTATGGTATACAGAATAAGTTTGATAAGAATACAAAACGGTTAAGATGCGGTAAACAGTATGTAAATGATGAAATAAATAAATTATACGATGAATATTGAAATTGAATATACTTTACAGTCCGGTAAGTAATGGAAAGGCTGAAAGGATGAATCGAACAATATTAGAAAAAACAAGATGCCTGATTAATCAATCAGGGAGAAATGAAAGCTACTATGCAGATGCACTGCTCACTGCAATATATTTAATAAATCGTTTACCAACAAGGGGTTTGCAGAAATTAGATATTCCTGCGACATTAATGGCAGAAGACAGGAATTTGATCGAATAAGAAACTTTGGATGTCTAGCGTTACAGAAACATATAATAAAATCAAAATTATTATCTAAAACAAACGAATGTATATTTTTAGGTTATAAAAAAGGTGGATATAAATTTTTATCGCTTGAAACAAATAATATATTAGAATCAAAGGATGTTGCTTTTAATGAATATTGTAAAGTTCAAAATTATATATTACCAGATAGTAGTGATGTACAACCTTAACCTTACTTACCAACAAACGAGGTTGATGAAGTTGAAGATATAAATGATGAGTCTGAAGGAGATACTTTGAGAAAATCTGATAGACAGAAGAAAAAACCGGAATATTTGAAAGACTTGTAGATACAATACCAAAAAAGTTATAGTGATACATAAAAATTAAGTGAACAAGAAAAGAAGTCATGGAAATTAGCTGTGATAAGGAACTCAATCATATGAAGAAGTATAATGTTTGGTTAGTTGTAAAACACGAGAATCAAAAATTGATCTATTCAAAATGTATATTCAATTATAAAATTAATGCTGAAGAAAAATTACCAAAAGCAAGGTTTGGTTGCATGCGAATATCAAATAAGAAATAATTATGATACATATGCTCCAGTTGCAACTACAGTTTCCGTACGAACTTTATTATCTGTTGCTAATCATTTTAATTACCGGATGAGACATTATTGAAACGGCATTCTTGAACAGTAAATTAAAATAAGAAGTTTATTTAAAACCATCATGTGGAATTGATCTTGGGAATAACGTATCAAAATTAAATAAAGCATTGTATGGATTAAAACAGGCTCTAAAAAAATTGGTATAATAAGCTAAATCAAAGTTTAATAAATCTCGAATTTACTAGGTCAAAGTATGAAGTATGTTTGTATAAACACAAAAATAAAAAAAATATTTATATTAGTTTATGTAGATTATCTATTAATCGTTGGAGAAAATAACACAGATATTAAAGAACTGATAAGTAAAATAAAGAATGATTTTACAGTTAAAGATCTTGGTTCTGTAAATAAATTCTTAGAAATTAACATTAAACAATAAAATTGTAAATTAGTGATGGATCAAGAAGAATTAATTGATAAGTATATAAAAGAGTTTAATCTAGTAGATGCAAAAGTAAAACATACTCCAATAGAAAGATTTAAAATTAACTAATGATGACAGTCAGAATACTGATGCAACGAAACAGAAAGAGTACCAAAGATTATTAGGAGCATTGTCACACATAATGCAAAACAGCAGATCAGACATATGCTATAAACGTGTTAAGTCGATGTCAACAAAGTGTCACATCTGAGAAGTACCAGTACTTACAGAGAGAGTACTAAAATACCTAAAAGGAACTAAACATCTGAAACTCAACTATAAACAGAATAGTAGTAATGATCCAATTGAAATTTATGTTGATGCTTCATGGGGAGATAATGAAGACCGGAAATCTACATCAGCAATACTAATAAATGTGTTTCGAAATACTGTTTATTGGAAAACGAAAAAGCAAAATTTGGTTACGTTATCAACTGCTGAATCTGAATACATAGCTGTAAGCGAAGGAGCACGAGAAGCTTTATGGCTGTCTGGTATATTAGCTGATTTGGGAATTAATACTAGCAATGGTATAATAGTACATGAAGACAATCAAGCTTGCATCAAAATATAGCGATTTCTATTTTAACACAGTGTATTTTGGGGGAGGAGTATAACAATCAACGCATATGCGGCTCACATTTTTGTGACATAAACTTAACAACTATGATAAATTTCGGAAATCCTTTATTTAAATCTCATAAATTAAAAAAATATATATATATTACAATATATTTATAGTCATGCATGTAAATTTCTATAAATAAATGAATTGAATGTATAAATACATCAAATCTGAGATTAAATTAAATTCGTGAGATAATAAGTGTTACATCAAAAGATGAATATAAAATTATGTCAATTTTTTAAACGTTTTGAAAAATATTAACGTATTTGGTTTTTTGAACAACACATGAAATTATTTGTTTCTCTAGTTTAAATCTTTATTAAATTTATAGGTCAAAAAAATATGTAATGCGCTCAGTTTCAATTATTTACATATGCTATTTTTAGCTGATCATTTTGAATTAAACTTTATATTACCTATGTACATCGACTTTACCTTGAAGAAAACTACTGATATGATACGCAAAACATTAATACTACACAATAAACATTACAACTTACAACGAAAATCCAAACTTTCCAAATGTACCGGCATAATAAAATTTTATATTATGTTTTCGGCATAAATCGTCCAAATATATCACTTTTCTACTGGAAATTGAAGTCATAATGATCACATCGTACTGAAGAAAATACGAAACTTGTTTTTCAATAAGACTAGCATTTTCAGCTGTAAACGTAACATCAATATTCGAAATTCTTAAATCTCGTATATTATCCTGAAAAGTTTATATTAATTTCAATTAGGTAATTTTATTTACAAGTGAAGCTAGTAAATATGTTAGGTAATGTTCAGCATTACCTTTGACGTAGTATCAAAACGTGACAGTGTAAACAAAGAATCCACATCTTCCTGTTCAGTTTCATATTCACATAGTAGAGTTACTGATTTAATTTTACTTGTTATTAGTTTGTTACATAATGTAATTCCAGTAGATGTAGCACCAACTATTAATATATTAAAATTCTGCGCGCTAAAAATAAATCAGAAAAGTTAAAATGTTAAATTAGAATATAAAGTTAAGGTATTGTCATGTTTTCTAATAAATTTACAATAGAAAATATATTTGATTTATAACGTATATTACTTTTTTGTAGAATTATTCCATAATCGAGATGGGCCAGCAATTGGTTTAAAAAATTCCATAGATTCACGTGAAAAAGCATCGTTGTCTACATCCATGCATTCACTATTCCTGTCCATACTCTATGTTATAGCGAGCATTGTAGGCTACTTAAATGTTATATTTTTACATATTAAACACGGTATTAATAAACAATCAACACTGTACAACACCTATAAAACAGAGAATAATGAATGACAATGTACAACACCTACAAAACAGAGAATAACGAATGACAATAAAGAATTAAAGATAGAAATTGCAGTTATTGTCAAGCTACCATCGATTAAATGATTACTACTAGTGTTTATAGCAGGCTGTCCTAATCGGAAGTTTATCTTTATCTTCAATAAAGCTGCATCAAGCTGATAATTATAGGCTACATTAAAATTAAAATTCAGTTCCTTCTGGATTTATGGAATTAAATATCTCAATACTACAAAAATTAATAAACTAGGTGAATATGAAACATTAATTATATAATTTGATAAATTATAAAAAAAACTATAATAATTTTAGCAGCACTACAGTGAGAATTTATTCATTAACAATTTTAAATTTATCCAGAAACAAAAAATTAATAAATATGTTGTAATTACTAAAATAAAATTATGTAAAATTGAAGCATGCGTAAATTAACAATTAAATTACTAGTAGACACTAATAATAATTATGAATTAAGCTTAAATTTCTTAATCAATTTATGTTTTTTTTGTGTGTTTTTTTATACACGCTATGTATAACACTAAGCTAGGAGAGTATAAGATTAGCTTAAAACATGAGTTAAACCACTAAAGCCGAGGAAAGGGAGGAAATCGCACTAGAATCATCTTATACTTTGTAGTATAATGATGGAGATGCTTTGGTAAATGTTATTTTTTAACGTAAGGCGTAATAGGTAAGATATTCTAGTAGACGTTTTATGCGTGTTAACTATACATTGTAGTTTTATCAAAAAGGTTCCTATGCGTCAGGCTAACATATGCCGTAGGCAGAAACAACACAGAAGCTTTCTGCGATCAGCCGACCGGTAATTCTATGCCCTTACATGCTTTTGATTGCATATAGATGGGAAGGTTTTTTAGATCGATTCATGCAGTCTTGCTGCCACAATACCAACGAAGCGTTTTAACAATTATTTCACGTCTTTAAAGATGCTTTTATGTTTATTAGGGGATGTTTCTCGGCAGGCACTTGTATTTCTGTATATCTGAGTTGTTGCCAAGAATACCTATGTAGCCAGGTATCCAAGTATCCAAAGGAAGAACGTGATCAGCCAAGGGTAATGTAGTAAGTGACCACAAATAGGTACGTTTATTCTTTTTGTATGAATTGTAAAATCCATGAGAGAATTTATACATATTACTGTTATTTTTGTCAGTAATAATTGCAGTCAGTTGTCAGCTATAATTACACAGATGCTAAAGAAAATATTACCGGAAGCGAACAACTATTAACTATAATGTGTTTTTGATAATAGTACATCGCTTGTCATTTTGAAATGTGGCATAATAAATAAAAGATCTCAGTGAAAGTATCTTATGTATAACGGCGACTCTTAACAATGTTTAATTAAGCAATGGTAAAATTTATCAAATATACGATAGGGCATGATTAGAACAAAATCAACATGTGACAGTTGTTTAATTATAAGTCCCAAAAATAGAGTGTATATTCTGAATACGGAGTTTAGTATAAGCGCTGCCAAAAAAAGAATATATAAACTCGAAATGGAAGTTTTTGGAAGAGTCACTTGGAGGGGAAATTGTATGGAGAATGAAAACAAGAATATGATAACTTTAATTCAAATGTACAAGTAATTCCAAAGCCTTAGAGAGTAAACTTGAATTGGGAGTCCTTCAAAACGATCCATTAGATATGTGAATAGCTGCGTACTGAATGCTATTGCGTAATAAAAATAGCGACTTGAATCTAATAAGACTCGATAATTGCACTTTAATAGAATCTACGTTTGATAAACTTGAAGCAGTGATATTCAGTTAGCTCCTTATATTGCGAGTGATAACTTGTTTATGAGATTGAGCGTTTTAACACAAGATTGTTTCAAGTAGAATATGTGCTGTTTCCATATTTACTAAACTCCTAGACAAAAATTTTAGGTGTTTTACAGGCTTCATTTATAATTGTGAATATTTACTATATTAACACCAGCTTTTCTTTCGATATGTTGTTGTTTGTAGCATATTTCTACATACATGGTTTCATCCCTCTACTCCTTACTTTAAACACTAATAACAGCATATGTTGTGTCAGTCCTGAATATATTTAAATTTTTCTATTCTCTTCTTGGTTTGTTAGTAACATATAAGGTTGTTTCAAATACCAGCTATAGTTTGTGTTAACCTCAACCACTTTTCAATGTTTCCATCCAATTAGACGTTTGTGTTATACTAATACGCCTTTAGAGAGATTCCTCTGCTTACTTTCAAGAAGCTATTTTTTGACTTGACGCATTTTGTCCCCATACATTGCATGTCAAGTATCCTTTATGCATTATATTGTTTACTACCATGTTGTGACCTTTTCCGTGTGTTAACTGTATCCATACTAGGCAAATAGATTTCACAATCAAAATCTATACCATAGTTGATGTTCTGCATTATTTATGGTTTTGCTCCCTACGACGTTCCAATTAGTTTTCTGATAATTTCATTCCTTGTATTTATTTTTCTTTTTACATTTTTAAATATTAAGCTCCTATCCAATGTAACTCTTAGGTATAGAGAGTTTTCCAGGCATTTAAGGTTGCTCTTTTACGTACTGCGTTTATTTTTCTTTTAGATTCGCCGATTTTTAAGTGAAAATCACGTACTTACGATTCAGTCAGTTTTGGAACTAATTCATTGTGTGTATAATAATCAATAAAACAAAATGAAAACAAAGTTAATCGCTATAATTTTTTTTTATTAATTTTGTTATATTAATATTACAGTTAATTTATATGTAACGTTTATTGTATATGCTCGATAATAACGTAATCGTCGAAAAGCTTTGCGTTAATAAAATTTTTTTTACAGCAATGAAAAATAATAACTGTTTTTATTTTGTTTTATTAATTCATAAAATCACTTCTCTGACTTGACTAAATATTTTCAATATAATAATTTCCCGTTATTAACGCTATAAACGTCATTTCGTCGAAATTTATTTCACTTAAGCCTTATTCTATTGAAATTCTTCAATATAATTGGCTAGCCATAGTCAAATCTTTATTTTCCCAAATTAGAATGGGTATTTGTATCAAATAAATGATAATTACACGAACTCGATTATAAGCGCCATTTTCTTCTGAAAGGTTCCTTATTTACAATTACTATTTCAAAATGATTTCACCTATTGACGCAGTGTCAATGCGTAATTATTCTGAAGTATTTTTTTTTTTTTTCGTTTAAAAGATAATGCTGATGGTGAAATATGTAACAGAACTTTTATTTTCAAAATATTTTGTAATCTAGACAGGGTTCCATTAATAGTAGTTTAGTCCTTTTAAATGGACGGATTTTAATTTTCATAAGTTTCACCAAAAGAACTTCCGCGAGAAATTTCGGTATATTGAATTAGTCCTTAACGGTTCAGGTAACTTTTTAACTTCAAAAAATTTCAATAATAATTTTGCAGCTTTTCCTGTTTTAACTTATTTCTTTTTTTTAGTTTTGTAACACGATAATTATTTTGGTAACAAGAATATATATATATATTAAAGATATATATATATTTTAAAGATATATTTATACAAGCTAAATAGTCAAACTCGTTCGTGATATCCACATGGAGTGGTACAACAGAATTTAAAATAAAGTTAATGAAAAAAATGATTTAGAATTGAAAAAAAAATAAATAAATAGTAGTAAACTGAAAACAGGAACACTAGAATATTACCATACGATAAGATTATAAGTTAACACTGGCAGATCTTTTAAAAAGTAAAATTTCAAAAGATATCAGGTAAAATAATTACATTAGCATAGGTACAAATAATAAGCGATTGGATTGACTGAACTGTACTACAACGGCTAAATATTTATAAAGTTTAAATTCTAGATAAAAATCGTACACAAATAGAAGGTAAAATTGAAAAAATTGAATCAATTGTAGAAAGGTTAGAAAACAAAAGATATTTTCATTGTCACCCAAAAATACTGAAATAAACGACAGAACCAAGCCAATAACTGTTATAGTCAAATCTGTTATACCCTGAGAAATTAAATATTAAAACTTAAAAACCATCAGCATATGATCTGATTATCGAGAAATTTTAAAAACAATTATCTTAAAAATAATCATTAAAATTATCAATACTGTTGTACATTGTTCATTACTTTTGTAATTTGTACCGGTTCTGAATCATTATTGCACACTCATTCGTTTAAATAATAGAAATTTACCAGAAAAAAATAGGCTCATTCATTCATTAAGTGCCGTCTCCGTATCAGAGGTAGGCGACTACTTTCCTTTACATATTTTGTTGTATAGTTAAGTAGCATACAAAGCAATTATAATATGGCGCTAGCGCAGTTAAACATACATACACACACACCCGGAAGAACTGACCGTAATCGCTTTCTTGTCACGACACAATGCAGCTCCGCGTGTTTTTGTAGTGTACTTATTACTAGCACTCATATGGTGTTGTGCGTGGTGGTTTGCAATTGCCTTCCACGCGAGAATATTACGATTATTTATATTTTTATTTTCTAAATGATTATATTTTTGCGTCATCGATCGTACTCGAACCCGGTACCTTCCGTACAGAAGTCCGTGCTCTTAGCCACTCGGCTACTTCAACGATATATATATATATATATATATATATATATATACCTATTATTATTATTATTATTATGTTACAACCGATTGGCTGATTCGCCCCAACACAATATTTCTCCATAAAATGCGGTCACTGACTGCCTTCTTCAAATCTGCATATTTCGTAAAACCCGTCTGCTTTAGCACTATTTTTATAACATACTAGCATAAGATATCTCAATACGGTTTCCTTTATCATCTAACCAGGTTGACTGTTCGAATTTAGATCCTATAGTAAAACAGAAATTTGACAAATGTGGAATGTAATGATTTTTTAAAAAATAAACAACAAGAATTAAGTTAAAATCACTAAACGTTCTATAAAAATCACAAAGCTTTTCGGTTCGTAAACCATTATCAAGCGAAAATATAATAAAATATATACAATATATAAGGAATATAGAAATACTCATTTAGATATACAATTTATAGAAATAAACGAAATGAAAAATAGCCTGATAGTGAATGTGGTAAATGAAGCAAACTGCTGATCAGAAATATAAAATGTAAAAGCACTTATTTAGGTATACAATTTATAAAAATTAACAAAATGAAAAACTTATACATTTATATATATTTATATTTTATTATATGTTCACTTGATAACGGCGTAATAGCCGGAACACTTTGTGACTTTTATAAAACGTTTAGTGATTTTAACTTATTTCTTGTTTATTTTTTAAAACAGGAATAATAAAATGTTTATATTATATTAAACGAAGTGCACTGAATCATTAAATTATAAATAAATATGATAAGGTATTGCACGTTTGAAAATAAAAAACTTCTTGTTTGCTAAATCTAGGTTTTTTTTTTTTTTTTTTACATATTTAATTCCTTAATTTATTACAACAATGTTTAATATCGATAATTAATAATTAACGATAACGAATTAAATTACACGTATATTTAATCAGAACTTTAAAATTTGAATAAATTTTAGCGGTACAAAAATGCATTATATAAAACCGAATAGTAGTTATTAACACGAAACAATTCGTCACACAAGATGAATCAATATAAATTGTGTTAACGATAACGTCTTCTCTACTAGTAGTTTTATCCTAAGATCGGTATTTTATCATCATGGTACTTTTGTAGTATTATCTGCCACGCCTTTTCTCAATTCCCTTTATCTACCGAACCGATCTCTTAAATAAGGTTACTGTAAAAAAAATTACTGGATTTTCAACGTCCTCACTTTCCTAAGATTTTACTCTTAAACACATCACGAACTAATATTCTATGTCTTACAAGAACACCCATTCAGTGTTCTCTGTATCAGGTTTACTAATGTCCTCTTTTCATATATTCTACCTTTTTTTATTCTGTCTGTTCGTCTTATTTTTCCATCTCTCATCGGTATCATATTTCGAATGCTTTAAGTTTATCTTCATTCCGTATACTCATATATTCCATGATTCAGTACTATATAA
Organism: Coronaproctus castanopsis; assembly: GCA_032883995.1. Classification (NCBI taxonomy): domain Eukaryota; kingdom Metazoa; phylum Arthropoda; class Insecta; order Hemiptera; family Monophlebidae; genus Coronaproctus; species Coronaproctus castanopsis. Next base: position 27,137,101 of record CM065054.1, read on the forward strand.
AAATATATTTTCAATAATTGTTTCCAATGTCGAATTATGGCTTAGACCCATGAGACCCGAGCTTAGGGCGGCACAATTTGAGAGAAGAAAAAATTCGGATGTATCAAAAAATTAAAAAAAAAAAAAAAATCGAATAAGTATAGTAACGTGTAAAAGATAAATAAATGTTAATGGTAATTGAAATAAGTTGTACATTATCATTGTGAGTACATTGATGTAATACATTTTAAAACGTCATTTGTTTATTTTTATAAACACATTTTATAAAAAGGACACCATCTTGGGCTGGATCGAGAACGGCATGACACTTAAATCTGCTTCCGATCGTTTCTTTATATTCGGCGGCATTTATTTTTGCATTAATATATTTTGTTTCTTTCTACACAAAGGTTCGTAAATCGAATACAGTCGCTAATTTCCCAATCGATATATGAAACTTGTTAATCATCATTGTTTTCGATGACAATTTTTTATAATTTACTTTATACCGAAAAGTCTAACTTATTATCAATCACTGTGCTAAGGCACATTTCATTTTTTTTTTTTAGTAGCGAGCTGATACAAATACTACCATTGAAGTTATTGACCGTGTAATCAGCTAATTAAAAAATATTAATCTAAGATATTGTTAATGACAGAATAAAATTGCAAAAAAGTTGTGATCCTTTTTCAGATCTTGACAAAATATGCATACTGGAATTAAGTCAGAACAAGATATTTCTGCGTGCTTAGGACTTGCACATTTAACGCATCGTTTATTTCTCTTACATTGTGTTGTAATGTGGTCGTATCTCAGACATTGATAACATTGTCGGACTCGGCGTATAAAAGGTGTTCACAAAAAAATCTCATATTCCATAAGAATATATACAGGAAATGATTATCCACGGAATGTTATAAACACAGATGGACTCGAAATATATTGTACTTCGCCATTTATTAATGGTTCTTCTGTATAATCTCTTAATGTTTTTAATCGTAAATAACGGCTATTCTATCATTTCTCTGATCTGGTCTTCTGTATAATCCAGATCAACTCGTTTGGAAACGCCATTTCGGGATGTAAGAAAATTTGGAATCCTTATATCCGCATAGAGAATCATTACATATGCTGTTAGCTGTATATGACGAGGACAAATTAATTATGACCCTATTTATTGCAACCTTTTTAATTTCTATGATATCCTTACACAGGTTATTTTTTTAGCACACTATTGACGTAATATAAACAGTTCATTTGAAACCAATGAGGAAAATAAATGATTTGTTCAGAGAATTATCTTAAAATATATAATACAGTTTTCAATGGCGAATATAAATACATATAAATTATTTCATTTGATTTATAGTAATTTATGTATTAGAATTTCAAATCTTAGCAAGTTGATTGTATTTTGTTTGTTAATATAAGTAACTGCGCATTGAAACAGGGCTAAAGTTTGTTTTGTATTTATTTATGAATTAATTTAAAAAACGCTCGTAATTATTGTAAAATAAAAGATTGTTTTACATATGTTTAGAGATAAACTGTTATTGAATATGAAATTTTGAGAAGTTACTTATGAATGGAAAGCATGTTTTACGAACTTACGAACGTTACAATATAACGTTTTTGTATTTGAAATTGTAAATTGTGATACAATGAATACAAAATTAATAAATAAATAATAGAAAAAGTTATTTTAATTTTCATAAGTGTGAAAATGTATTGAATACGAAGTTAATACATTGCATTTGAACAATACATTGAAACGAGAACGTTAAAATATAACAACGCTGAAAGTTTAATGTTTTCATATAATAAAATTGAAGTGAATTAATATATGTTGGATAATAACTGATTTGAAGGATGGTATTGATAGATGAATATTAAAAATTACCGCTGTTGAATCAATTTAAAAGATGTAAGTGTTCATACGAATAAATGTTCCGTTAATATAATTAATATAAATGTTAATATTGGCGTTAAGTAATACATGGTTAAAATTCTTCAGTTATGGCGAGCAATAAAGTACGGACGTAAACCAATACTTAGAAATGAACCGTTAAAACCAGACAATGGGACCTGGATTATAGATGACACTGCTAAAGCAGATTTGTCTGCCCTACACCTATCTGGAATCTTTAAGTCCCATAATATAAAATCGCTCGCCGAAAATGAAGTTCGTGACTACTTAAAACAATCTCCTAATAGTTCAACAAATAAAATCAACCTAACTTCTCCACGAGAAATTAACGGGATAATAAAGAAGTTAAGCAATAAGAAGTCACCCGGTTATGATCTCATAACTGGACGTATTTTAAAAGAATTACCAAGAAAAGCGTTAGTTATGCTAACCTATATTTTTAATGCTATTTTACGAATTCAATATGTCCCAATATTGTGGAAATTTTCTAATGTAACAATGGTCCTAAAACCGGGTAAACCTTCACAAAATGTCTCCTCTTATCGGCCGATTTCACTCCTTTCAATTTTAGCTAAAGTACTTGAAAAACTTCTGGAAAAAAGAATACATACGTGCTTAAGCAGGAAAGATATAATTCCGAATCATCAATTTGGTTTTCGAGCTGGCCACTCAACCGTGCAACAAGTGCACCGACTGGTTAACAAGATTGAAGAAACGTTTCAAAATAAAACAGTAACCTCGGCTGCCTTCCTTGATGTGCATCGGGCTTTTGACAAAGTTTGGCATCCAGGAATTCTTTACAAGTGTAAGAAACTATTGCCGACTCAGTATTTCAATATCTTGGAATCTTATTTAACAGACAGGTATTTCCGAGTGGTAGTAAACGGAACTGAATCACAAATACAAAAAATCGTGGCCGGTGTACCGCAGGGAAGTGTACTCGGTCCACTATTGTATCTACTGTTTACCTATGATATGCCAGATGCTGATGATGCACTAACAGCAACGTTTGCTGATGATATGGCAATTATGTCAACACATGCGAACCCACAAAAATCCACAGAAAATCTACAAAATAATTTAAATAATATCCCGACACGGTTGAATAAGTGGAAAATTTCAATAAATGAAAATAAAAGCAGTCACATCATTTTCACAAAGAAGAAAATTGAACGTAATAATTACCATATAACCATAAATAGCAAACAAATAAACACATGTTCATCTGTTAAATATCTTGGAGTACACCTAGATGAAACACTTACATGGCTGCAGCATATTAAAACCAAATTAACAGAACTCAATCTAAAAACAAAGCAACTCCATTGGCTGCTTGGACCGCGCTCTCAATTACAGCTTACAAACAAAGTGTTGGTATATCGCATGGTACTAAAACCAATATGGTTGTACGCAACCGAACTATGGGGATGTGCGTCCAAAAGTAATATTAGTAGAATTCAACGCTACCAAAACAAGACGCTGAGGTTGCTGGTGGGAGCACCTTGGTATGTATCCAATTATACGTTACATCAAAATTTACAAATCAAGTACGTTACAGAAGAAATAAAATTAGCTGCCGCCAATCATTTGTCGAGACTGGAAGGATATGAAAACGTTCTTGCACTAAACCTTTTACATCAACCAGTAGGACGCAAGAGATTGAAAAGGAGAAACGTTGTTGATCTGGTGTGAATGATTCAATTAATAAAATCGAGATCGTATGCTGATGGGCTGATCTTGATAATCATGATCCTGTCATCACTACTATCTAGTAAATGACTATTATTAGTCAGTTCTAGATGTGAAGAAAAAAAATAAAAAAAAAAAAAAGTTCTGATATATAATTTTGAATTTAGATGCATTATGGTTCTATATTTGTGAGTAAAAATAATGAATAAATATAAATATGTTAATTTCTAATATGTAATAAGTGTTTTTTAGTTGAATTTCATTTAATTATATTTTTAGATTAACAAAAAGAATGAGATTAACACTTTACTTTGTTGTTTATGATTGTAAATTGCGAGTAGATATAATTTATAATTGCGAATTATGTGACGCGTGATTTGTTAGATAAAGTAATAAATACGTTTGCTACATTTTAGTTTCTCTTTAAATTTGAGAATTATTAGATTACACCAAGTGAAGATATGGTAGCTTCCCAATTCGGGGCCTGTCGAAAAATCAAAGAAAAGTACGACTGAAAAAGAGAGTGTGAATGTGCTATTATTCGAACGAATACGTATATGACAAAGTGTTGTAATGGATATCCTACATAATTCATATGTTTATATATTGGTTTAAATGATGCAACATTTGACGGATAAATGAATGGTGTAATATGTATGTTTAAATGAAAATAAAAGGTTGATGAAAAATATGATTAGCTAAAGATTAGTTGTATTTGGCTAATTTAAAATAATAATTACGCAATGAAAAAATAAAGAGAATATAAGCCCATTTTCACAGATGACGTACATGCGGATGGATTTTTGTGGATAACTCCGTCAAAAATAGTCGAATTTTGGCAAACCTTTTTTTGTTTTGTTCCTAATCATCACCTAAATAAGTAACTTCCGATAGGTAACCCCTAGTTTTTACATATTAACTTTTATTTTTTTTATTTTATATATTAATAAGGAAATAAGCTACATTGTCTAAAAATGTTAATAACTTTTGATCGGCCGAAGGTCGGGATGAAATTTGCTGACGATCTAGATGGGAATTTGCAACAACTTTTCAGCGCGAGTACTACATCCCCGAATCAACCCATCCTAGGGTAAATTCATCCCAAACAGGGGTATTTGACCCCTTTTGCGTTATAACTTTTCCTGAAATGAGGTTTATTACTAAGTAGGGGATGCCCCGCCGAGTCAATTTTCGTCTAAGTCATATACTGGGGTAGATACAGAGGGTTAAAAAACACCCTAAATAAGGAAATAAGCTACTTTCTCTTCAACTCTCGATAACTTTTCTAATATCGCCCTGTCGAAAAAGATTTCAGATAAAAAAAGTGTATCCAAATTGTCGCTACAAATAGTAACCAGTAATTGAAGTGAGAAATTTTACAATAGTCAATAATTTAATTTACACTTAAAGAAATAAAGAACATTTCACAATAACAAGTAATTTATTTTACAAAAAACATAAATTTTATATATATATATATATATATATATATATATATATATATATATATATATATATAAATATATATCAATTTCAAGTCTTCAGAAAGGTATCCTACAGCATTCAGTTTTCAATGCATTGTGTTAATTTGTAATTAGATTAAAACAGAGAAAATTTTAAAATAGCCAGTAATTTAAATAAAAACCTTAATTTAATAAACGATCTTGTTCTTAATTGTTTAACGTTTTTAATATTATATATATATATATATATATATATATATATATATATATATATATCAGTATGTTTGAACGATCTTTAATATTAAAAATTAATTAAAATATCAAATAATATAGATAAACTTTAAAAAATCTATGTGTACATAATAATTACAATAATGATTCTATTTCTTTTCATGAAACAATTTTTTTTTAAAGTATATATAAATATGTCTATAATGTGTAGTTTTTATCCATAACATGCAATACTTAATTTATGTAATATTAATTATTACGATAGAAAAAATAAGTAAAATGTTATTAGTCTTACTTGAAGATTTGAGCTTGTAACATCATATTAGTTTGCGTTGTTAATTGTAAAATCATCTGAAAATAAAATTTTGTATGTTTAATAGTTTCATATGTATGTGTGTATATGTACATACAGTCATACATATATAAAAGCATGTATTTGTTAGCTATTTCTGCAGAAGTAAGTATGTGTATGTTATTAAATGTATGTATTTGAATAAATATATATTATTAATATTACTTTGTCTTTGCAGTTTTAATAATGTGTTCCTGTAACCAAAGTTGGCTCATTCGAGGCATACTTGTATAACTCAGAATCGATTGGGGCTTGGATAAATTGATGTGTTTTGCTTCCCTAAGCGGGATAAAAAATAAAAAAAAATCGCGGAAAAAATTTTTAATTGTAAATTACAACTTTTTAAATTTTACTTATAAGTATGTTTATAAACATACCTAGGTTAGGTTAGAATCGGTCAGGTTTATTTCGGCTAGTTAGAAGTAGAATTAAAAGAAAAAACGAGAATGACACATTTAAACCAGAATAACAAAATACCTAGGTTAGGTTAAATTCAGTTAGGTTAGAATCGGTCAGGTTTATTTCGGCTAGTTAGCAGTAGAATAAAAAGAAAAAACGAGACTTTCAAAAATGGTTTCCGCGGATTTTTAACTTCGTAACTCGTTAAAAATAATAATTTTTGATATTTAAAAAAAAAAAAAACACGAAATTCGGGAGTGTACAAGTATTCTTCGAATCTACCCAAAAGTTTATTTACAAACATTCATATATAAAAGTATTTTAAAATAACGTTAATTACTTTTCCTGCAGCTTCCAAAGTTTTGTATTGCAAAGCTTTTCGATAATTACGTCATTTTCAAGCATACACTGAACTTGCACGTCTGTGGTACGATTCCGCGTAGTTTTTTCTTTAATATGATTTTTACTCCATCCCCAATGCATCACATAGAATTCATTCGGTTCTGATGTGGGATTGTGCATTCCAGATTGCTTTACAATTTTTCGCACAGTCTGAATATTGGTTATAAATTATGTTATTATTTCATCCTTCAGTTAAAAACGATATATATATATATATATATATATATATATATATATATATATATATATATATGATATAGTAACAATACAATTAATGGTAATTGCATAATGTATATCGCTGGATCTATATTACATTTTTCAGGGGTAATTATATTTACTACAAATTTAGACATTCTGTAAAAAAACATTTGCCCGTTTTCATAAAGAATAAATTTTAAGTGCGTGATTAATTTTTGAAAATACATAAAAAAACAGCCGTCTACACAGAGAGAAATCGAAAAACGGATGTTTTATTGTCTGTAACCCCGTCGACAGCGAGAAAATTTTAGAAACGTATATGGGCGCATCCGCAGACTTCAAAGTGTTACACGTACTTGTGTATCATATATACACATATATGTGTGTATATTATTATTGTGTTCATACTTATCTCTGCACTGTACTTATATAATGTATAATAATCTTAACAAATTGTGCACCACACATGTGTGTGTTTGTCTCCGAGCACAAAACTGTTTACTTACTTCTTACGTAATGCCACATTATCATTATGAATAAAATAAGAAAAAAAGGACAAACAGTTATCAGCTGGTAATAACGATAAATGCAACAATGGAACAGTTAGTGGCACAACTACTACACTTATGATTACCAACATTAATGCAAGCAATATTCGTAAGATGCTACTCAGGATAATTCAGAATTTAATAACGGAATAAAAGACAGTGAGAGTTCGTTCCTTTTACTAACTTATACGGCGGCAAAATGAATACTAATACGACCAAATGTATGTGTTGACAAATTTTACTAGATGCAAACACGTCGGAATTGCTTTCAAGCGCGCATTTAAAATAATGCTAACACGAATACAAAAAACATTCCAAATCATAAGCAAAACATTAAACTAAAAAGAAAAAATCTAAAACCCCCACTACAAAATCGAAACAACGATGACATGAGCGTTACTAAAACTGCTACGAAGCGAAATACAATTAATAAAAATTCGTATAAACCTCTCAACCAAATAACGCTAAAATAAAAATACTCTCTCCTGCAGAGGTAAAAAATTCACTAAACTCTTAAATAATAAAAAATTTCCTGGATTTGACATGATAACTGCTAGGATGCTAAAAGAATTGCCAAAAAATCAGTAATCCCGTTGACATACATATTTAATGCTATTATGGGAACATCGTACTTTCCATCTGAATGCAAGTTCTCGCAAATTACTCTATGATCCTAAACGCCGGAAAGGATAGTACACAACCCTCATCCTACTGTCCAATCTCGCTGCCGTCTGTTTTTATAAAAAAAACAGTAACTATTTCATTACAATATTAATCTTTTTTTTTTTTAATGAAACAAAATGTTTTAATTTTGAAACATGAATGATAACAAAGACTAAATCTATATTCGTATCTCGAAAAATTAAAGTGGAAATAGTCATTAAGAAATTAAAATATCACAAATATTCTAGAACACAACATGAAATCATGTATACACATATACAAAATTTATATATAGCCGCAGCATAATGAGTCAATAACACAGACGTTGATTCACACGGATTATCACACACTACTAATGCTAACCTGATATTTATTATCGAACATCTGTTTCCTAATATGCAAAACACGCGTTTATCTTCGTTTTGTTGAATAATAGATGAACGACGTCTGGATGAATAATTATTGATTATCCTTTTCGAAATTCTTCACCAAACTCATCCTTAACACCAATACGATCACGGGGGTACCTATAGAATGCGATATAATGCATAAATCAAAACTACAATATTGTTTTGTTTTTTAATATAAAATATTAAGGAAAATTAATACAGCTTAAATGATTTGATTTAAACACGAATATTGCGTTAATACAGCTAACATTATCTAAACAAGAAAATATCAACTGCTATCGTATTTTTAACAGGAAGTATCAGAAATGGAGAAGCCAAATCAACATTGTCATGAAAAGAAAAACATCCATTACACAAAGCTATTACAGCTTGTGAGGCAGTATTAAGCAGAAAAAAAAATATGAGTAAATACGTACGATGTACGAACCATTCAAACGATATTAATACATCGTTTCGTAATGTTTGTTTGACTAATTGAAAAATAACAATTTAAAATTATAAAAAAGTATATTAAAAGCAACACCAGTAAAAGATAAAAAAAGTAAGAATATTCTAATATTTTAAATATCTCATCTATCTCCAGCCATTAACGCAATATTAGGAAGTTATTTTAAAACTAGGAGTCTAATCACAAATATTTTAGATAAATAAAACGATTAAAAACGTTTATTATTTATACAGTATACACAACTAATATTTAAACTAACGTAATTTAACTATCGGTCATGTTAACCTGGTGTAAACGAAATATATTTTACAACGGTTATTCATGTAACAAATGAAAAAATTATAGAAATTAGGAAATATAAACGTATTTTAGGATTTTGCGCTTTGAAAACAATCTCCTGTTTTAAATAAGGAACACACTTATAAATAACATATTCAGTATGATCACATATTTGAAAAGTTTAGACTTCATAAATTTGTAACACGCAGTTTGACACGAACAATTTAAAGATCAAATGTAAGAACTTGTAGCAAATAATTGAAATAAAAATATAAAAAATTATGCAATTTAAAAAATAGCGTAAAATTCCGTAACAAAATTATTTTCGTGTAAACATAGCCTTATTTCAAATTATAGAACCATGTGTTTTTATTATCACAATTCGCAAGAGCGTATCCGTAAATGGTATAAACTTTTATATTGTGGTGCTAGAATAATTGAATTTAAATGGAGTAGTGTAGTGGTATCATCAAGTTATGAATGAATTGTTCACAAAAATTAAACTATTCGGGTTATTTAAAGTGAGAACATGGACCTTTAACATAATGTTTGAAAGTACAGATAACCAGAGGAAGGTATTTCATTATAGAATTCTACGTTATTTCAGAGGAAATACCGATTATGTTACATGCGTGCTACCGCAATTTACTCATACATCGAAATTTAAATTTTCCAATAATTTTAAGCTGAAATTTTGCAATGAAAAAATTATTGATTTACCAAGTGAATTTTTAAATTACATTCTAAAGTTTGAACCTAATGTAAATTTGAACACTTTTTCTATGAATATTGATAATTTATTACTAAACGAAAATTATTCGATAGACACTACACTAAAATTATTAGACATTTTGATACATATTATACCTAATATTACAGAATTGAACTTTTATTTTCGTGTTAAGCGCTTCGTTGAATTTTGGCTTAAAAATGGAGATATACAAAATTCATTTCATCTAATCCAGCTGTTATTCTTTATAAGTTTATCTAATTCTTCGTCGTGCGATCGCAATATTATGCAATATGCTATGGATGAATTTAATCGAAATAGTGAACTTTTAACAGTTTTACATTTAGAAGATGTAGCAATTCTGATGAACAGTTTTTACAGAACTGGTTTTCGAATAAAATCTGAAAAAGTATTGGCATTTATTTCCGATAATATTGAAAATAATTTAAAAGATTTATTACACGACGAGGCCATATTTATATCTTTGTTAAAGCCATTAAAATCAGCTAAATATCAAAACCGAAAATTACTTACCAAAATATCCGACGAAATGTTGATAAATAATTGTATACATTTTCCATTAATGGCTAAGACTCATTTAATATCTTTGTATAATGATTCTTTATATTATGACCCTAATTTCATTAAAATGTTACTACAGTCGATGGAACATGACATTATGCATATGGAGATAAAAGATATTAGACTAAAAGACATCAGCACATTTTTATGGACATTAAGTTATATCGGTGTAAAGATAAAATATAATCATGAAATAAAATCTGTCGCTGTGAATAAAATAGAATCCGTTGTAAAGAAAAACCTGTCGTTTGAACAAAAAAAATTTATTATGAGTATGTTATTGTCTATGTGGATCTTGAAGTGGGATATCGATGATTTAATTATATCTCACGTTACAACTAAATCTGACAAATTTTGGATGGGTAATACTTATACATAGAATTTAAGTATTTTGTTATAAACATTGTGTATTCAAATAACATGAGTAATTCCTTCATCCTGTTATACAAATACACACACACATATATATATATATATGTTTTTTATATATATTTTAATTAAGATATATATATATATATATTTCATAGCAAAATATAAAACAAGATATATCCGTTGATAAGATAGTCCATTTCAAAGTTTTAATTTCTAATTTTCATCTGCGCTTTACAAATTTAATAGTTCCAGGTTTGATCTGTTATCGTTACTTAAATAATTACTTTTATTTTTCTGATGAAAATGTTCTACAATCTTACATTTAATAACACAGATCGAAATGAATATATACCGAGTGGTAATATAATCCTGGAGGATATTATATGATTATTAAGTAAACCATAAAGCAAAATAAAAGTGTACTATATATTTATTTCGTTTTCGTCTTGTGGTTTTAGCTGCATTGTACGGTTATCAAGATTTGCAGTTATCATTTTATTTTAATTATTAATTTTTATACTTCCATTCTTTTTTGTGAATACTTTTCAAAATTTGGACAATTTTTCATCGCGAATAAATATACGTGTGTGCTTAATACGTTGAAATGTACAATTTTCTGTAATTACATATTACGTCAGCACGGAAAATGTAACGTTTATTTTGCGCCAATTTAATGAAAGCTGATTATTTAATTTTCAGTGGGAAATGAACAGTACGTAGCAAATTACCATCTACTGGAGACGTGCTTAACGATCGAAGCTCCGCATTTATATGAGCAGCGCACTCTGTCTGATATTCAAAAACACGTTTATGTTGAGCCGAATATTGATAAACGATTGGCTATGCGGTTTTTCTTTCAAAAAGTATTTCACGCCGTGCGAATTTTAACGCCTGTGTTAAATTTACAGGTGCAATGTGTGTATAATATTCCTTACATATGGATATGCGCGATACAAATTTTCAGTCAGAAAACGTAAGCAATGCTTCGTCCTTCGTTCATTAAATTTATGATTAATTTATATGCTGGATTTATTTCACTGAAAAATTAATATACATTTTTGTAAAATAAATTTATTAATGACAAAATATGAATCAATTTTGTAAAACATACACACTAATTATTGAATGTAGAACCTATTCTCGGTTTATCTATGTACTAAATAATAATATAAACATGAACTCTGATTGCCGTTTAATATTACCTGTATCGCGCGATTTAATCGAGAGCAACAACATCCGAATACTTATAATAATTTATATAACATTAAACATTTTTAATAACATAATAATCGAATACTTATGTAATTAAAAGATTTTAAGACTAGATTTGTAGAAACTTGCAATGGAAGATTAATCACCGTTATCACACAGCTTCTTACGATATACTTTTAGCTAAGTTAGAATTAAAATCGAAATAAGCGGAGGAAAATATTATAATTTTCTGATTTTTAATATGTTAAAGTCGCAATTATGATTAATTACTTTCGCCGGAGACTTCGAGAAAATATATTTTATTTATATTAATATTATATGAAAATTTCAAGAATATTCTTTTTTTTTTCCAGTTTTGCGAGAGTCCAAACTTAAAAGCGAATAATTGTAGTAAACATTTATTGATGGTTGTTGAAATTCATTGACGTAAAATGTTCGATTTTTATACAAACGCATTAGCTGTATCATTATTAACATTTTATATTTACGTTAATTACAGAACATTTTGTCGAAATTCGTTTACAGATTTCCGATTTATGTTGAAGTCTTAGATAATTCTACATGTTTACGTGGAACGAATATACCAAATGGTCTAATGATGTTGAAATTAAGATTAGAACAAGAGTTACAATGGAAATACATATTGGTAAATATTTGTAAGCAAAATAGTTTTTTTCATGTTACTAATATCGCTGTATTACATATTTTTACCGATAAATTAATTTTTTTTTTTATTTATATGTATTTACAGATCGATTATATGGATCCTAATTATGAAGAAACGGAATGTTTAATTGAATTTATTGATAGAGAACTAAAGAAACTAAAATAACGAACCGGATTGCATTTTTGGAAGTTATCGTGCGTATTAAAATTGTCTTGCGAGTTGTTTTTCTTTTTGAAATTATAAAACATTTATAACCAGCATACCATTCTATAATGCCAATAAGTTTTTCAGTCGCTTTTTGTAAGTAATGTAAAATTTGTTACATAATTTATTAATATAAGAAAGAAAATTTAAAATATTCATTTGCGCGTGCTTATAAGAAAGATTCGTATATATCTGTGACGATTTAATATAAATTAGCAATAGCGATTATATATCTGCTATATTCTTGTATAAGTAATCCTCCGTACTAAGCATAAAACGAATACACGTTATAACCAATGTGTTGTGTCCCTAGGAAAACCATTAACCTAGAAAAGACTTAAACTTTATAACGAAACGAATAATCAAAAAACCATTTATATTTATATATATATATATTTTTTTTTTTTAATGTTAACATACATTCTGTACAATGTTGAACATTTTCAGTGCTACCAAATACACCACAACGCTTTCAATAAAATTATTGTTTTTCTTTATATACTTAAACCAAGTAACTAGAATTAAAAGAAATTTAAAGATTAATTAATACAATCCTTAATTTTTATTCTTGTTTATAAATTTAATCGATTTGGAAGTCTGTATTGTCTCTGTGATCTTGGTATGCTTGGTCTCTCCTCCTGATTATTCACCTGATCATCATTGTTCGAATTTTTTTTCTACTCTCGTCCTCATTTTTCTCTTTGTTTCAGTTCTTGGAATCTCCTTCTGTCTCCCTAATTTAATAATTTGATCTTCATGTCTTCTTATTATATCTCTCCATTATCTTTCTGAATTTTAACCATCACTTCTTTCTTTTTTTCCACTACACCTTTGGACTACTTATCTTCTTGTCCATAATTTCTCATTAATACATTGTCTCCTAGTTGTAACTGAATCTCTCGTTTTCCATTAAAATATTTCTTTTCTGTTTATTCTCTTTGTTGTATTAACACACTGTAAATCTATGTTCTTAATTGTCTGTTCGGGTGCAATATTGTTGGCAGTTTCTTTCAACTCCAATATATATCTTGATATTGCTTCTTCAAAAGTTGCTCCTGATGCTAACATTTTCTTAAATTTATTTTTAAAATTCCCAACAGAATTTTCGCTCTGTGGGTGATATGGTGCTGCTCTGAGATGCTTGACTCCATTCTTTGATAAAAATGATTTAAATTCATTTAAGACAAACTGCGGATCATTATTCATTACCAATACTTCTGCAATGCCCCATCGTGCAAAATAGTCTCTATAACTTCCAATAATTTTTTTAATGTTGATGTTAACCAATATATTTCAATCCATTTTGAATACTGGTTTATGATGACTGAAAATGTATTTTGTCCATATTCACCTAAGTCCGCATGAATTCTAGCACTTGATTTCCATTTATGTAACTTTACTTTATTTGGATTTTTTCGATTTTTTAAACAAATTTCACAACTTGATGCTAATTTTTCTATTTATCTATTCCAAGCCACCAAAAATATGATCGTGCTAAACTTTTCATTTTGATAACCCCTAAATGTGTGCTATGTAATTCATTTAAACAATATTTTCGGAATTATTAATTTATGATCAGTAAAAATACATTCGTTTTCAATATTTAATTCATATCTTCAAAAAATAAGGTCGTAATTCGATTAGTATTTTACTTATTTTTACATTAGGCCAACCTTTCATACAGTATTCTAAAACTTTTTTTAATATGTTATCATTTTGTTTCTCTACTACTGACATTTCTATTTAAGTTTATTCAAACTTTCTGTTACAAAATGAATTTCTGGTATTTCAGCTTTTTTTTTTTTCTGTTGATCACCTTTAATTGGTAACCGAGGCAGACTATCAGCAATTATATTCTGCTTTGATATTATCCTAATTTCATAATTATATCCAGCAATAATAACTGCATTTGCTACAACAACTGAAAGTTCTTTTTTATTCCCAAATATAAATGTTAAAGGTTTATGATCTGTTTCTAAATTAAAACGAACACCATATAAATATTTGTGAAGTTTTTGTAAACAAAAAATTATGACCAATGCTTCCTTATTAATTTATGCATGTTTTCAGTCTCAGTGTACGCGATGTATAAGCAACTGGTTTTTCTACTCCATCAATTTTATGCATTAATACTGCACCTATTCCAACTGGACTTGCATCACATTTTAATTTTATCAGATATTTATTGTTAAAATGTACTAAAAATTTCGATTCTTTGAATATTTGTTTTACTTTTGTTGACACTCTTTATTCCATTTAAAATCATTTCGTTTTTTAATAATTCGTATAAGGATTTTAATAATGTTGTTGCATCCGGGATAAATTTCATTACACGAGTAAGAAGACCAAGAAACATCTGCACTGCTTTTACATTATTAAATGTTTTACTTTCAATTATTACTTTAATTTTCTCTGGATCAGAAGATATTCCATTTTTATTCAAAATGAATCCCAAAAATGAAATTTATTTTTTTTTTTAAAACTGGAATTGTTGCCAGGAAAAAACAATCTATTCATCGAAATAAATTTTTATTTAATTATTTGAAAGTATTAAACTATTGAATAAATTTATGTTATAAATAAAATTAGGTTTGAAAATGGTTCCGGTTTACATTCGTATAAACAAATATGTTATTTTATTAAGATTAAAACAACGTAGTTTTTAATCTGAATTATATTTACGATCTTAATACATATAAAACATATATATCAAAACTATATTTAACAATAGATTAAAACTACATTATATTACATATCAAAAATTACATAACATTAAAATAATATATAACATTCCAACAACAAGCTTTGTACACAGGAAACTATTCCAACACCATCCCTTCAAAGCCAAATCTTCGTTAAATACATTTATATTTGATGACTAAGGTTTAATCTAGAAACGAACCGATTAAACAGCTGATCTCCTAAAGCCTTGGTAAACAAGTCTGCTACTTGGTATTCTCTTGATATGTGACGTACATCGATATTCTTTTGTTCAATGTGTTCCTTAATAAAGTGCAGACGAACATCAAAATGTTTTGAACGTTTTTGTCAGTGGACTTTGCAATTTGGATACAGCTTACATTGTCCTCATACACAACAGTTGTTCCAATTTTGATCCCGATCTATTGTAGTAATCCTTTAGCCCAGATTAACTCCTTTACTGTATCTGCCAGTGCCACATATTCAGCTTCTGTACTTGACAGAGTAACTAATGTCTGTTTTTTGGTACGCCATATGACAGGACATCCATATACATATATGATATAACCTGTAGTAGATTTACTTTTAGCCTGTTTCGACATCTAAATGTGTAATTTGTAAATTTCTTTTATTAGCCACACTTAACAAAATTCTTAATGTCTCATATCTGAGAGTGGGTGCATAGGTTTCATCAAATTTATTAGTTTGAAACCCTTTTGCTACTAGTCTGGCTCTGTGTGTTCCATCGTCTTTTGTTTTAAGAATCCACTTTGAGTCTATGCACTTTTCGGTTTTCGTTTTTTTTTACAATTTCCCAAACATCATATGCCTATTTTCTATCTCTTTTTTCATAGCTGTTATCCATTCAGGTTTTAAATTTTCATCATTAACGAATTTCAGAGACATTATGTAATCTTTAAAGTGAGTGGGAAGCTTTTTCATTCTCTTTGGTCTTTCATTGTATTCTTCTATAACCAAGTGTTCCTTTTCATTATCATCATGATCGCTGTTGTCAATTTCTAAGGGAGTATCTGACCTGTCATATACTTCTGAAGACTCCTTTTGTATTGAGCCCAAATATGGAAACAGATTTTCAATAAATTTTACATTTCTTGTGACAATAATTGTATTTCTACTTAAATCTAGTAAGCGATATGCATTTTGTTAGGAAGACACATTTTTTGCTCACTTCAGACAATTTTCCTTTTCTAAACTGTTTATTTATTATTGCATAAGTTAGGCAGCCAAAAGGTTTTAAATATTTATATTTAACAGTTTTTCCAGACCATAATTCAAACAGGATTTGATTATCTATTGCACTTGTCGGTGTTCTATTTAAAATAAAAACCACATGATATAATGCTTCATTCCACAATTTTTCTTCTATGCCAGATTGTATTAACACAGCTCGCAATTTTTCCAAAATTGTTCTATTCATTCTTTCAGCTAAACCATTCTGTTGGGAGGTATAAGGCGCCGATGGTTTTAAAACAGTGCCATTATTTGACATAAAGTTTACTATATTTTGATTTGCATATTCCCCTCGTCCATTATCACATGTAAAGATTTTAATTTTTCGGCCGAATAATGTTTCCGCTTCTTTTTTATATTGAACTAGGACGTCATAAATTCCATCTTTACCTTTAAGTGGATAAGCTTTGACATAGTGAGTGAATTCGTCAATAAATGTTACAAAATATTTATATTCTCCATCTTTTTTGATTTCACATAAGTCCGAATGGACATTGTCTAAAGGTTGTTTTTTCCTTTTTTTTACTTCTAAAGCAAGATTTCGAGAATTTGGCTTTGATACCTACTTCACAATTCTCTACTTTACCAGATATATCTTTAATTAACTTTTTGTCTTTGAGATACCTCAAAACATGATTTCCAATATGATGTAATCTCTTGTGCCATGTAAGCGAATTTATTCCATTTTTTAGGTGACATCTTTAGAAAATCCACAATCTAGAGTGAAACTTTTTATAAAACTTGTTTCCATAAATTATGCATTTTTTATTATTTTAAAAAAATACATTATAGCCATTCTTATTTATTTGTGCAACCAAAATTACATTTTCCCGTAAATTTGGAACATACCAAACGTTTGCAAAACGTAACGTATTGCTAAAATCAATATAACCTGTACCATATGCAGTCAGTGAACCTTCTTCACTTGCTACATTAACATGTTCCGGATTTTGAAATGCTTTATACTCTTTTAGTAATTTTTCATCATTAACACAATGGTGAGTAGCACCGGAGTCTATTATAAATTTTATACCGTTAAAATTTTCATTTTCATCTAATCGTAATGTATTTACTGACATTATAGATCGTGTATCTTGTTTTTTCGAAATATGTTTTTTATTCACATTTTTGCAAAATTTATCAATATGTCCTTTTTGTTTACACGATTTACAAAACTTATCTTTAAAATAACAATTTGCAACTTTATGACCTATTTTTCCGCAACCATTACATTTTATGTTGCATACATTATTATTTACGAGATTAGGTAAAATTGTTGACTTATCTTTGGTACTTTCGATAATTAGTCGAGTTTTTACCTGCTTGTAATTCATCTCAGTCTCATTTTCAAGTACTGTGATTATCGTTTGTCATCTTTCGCTTCCAATGCCGCAAATAAATTCATGAAAACGAATTCTTGATCAATCTTCAGTTCAAGATTTGACGCCTCTTTTATAATTTCTTCATACCGTTTGATAAATTGTTCAACTGTTTCATTTTTTTCTATTTTTACATGAACTTTTTATAGGTTAAATACTTTTTATTTTCAACATTCCCTGTGAAATTATTGTTTAATTTTTTCCACATTTCACTTGCTACAATTTGCGATGACTTGTAGTAATTCGTCATCTACGGTGGAAATTATAACGTTTCTTACTTTACAGTCCTGTTCCGTTTTTTCTTCTACGCTTTTTAACCATCCTCTAGCTTCTAGGAAGGTAGAAATTCGTATAACAAGTAATTTCCGTTTAACATCAATTTCGGAATTGTCATTAACTGTTGATCCATGTTCAACACTTATATTTTAGACACGTGTTCGAAAAAGGTAAATTAAACGCAAACTGACGATAGACGAAAAAAATATTACACAACGTTAACTGTAAACTGTTATCGCGAACCACAGACCTCTGCTACCGTGTTATTTTATTAAGATTAAAACAACATAGTCTTTAATATGAATTATATTTACGATCTTAATACATATAAAACATATATATCAAAACTATATTTAGCAATAGATTAAAACTGCATTATATTACATATCAAAAATTACATAACATTAATACCAAGAATAATATATAACATTCCAACAACAAATATATATACACATGATAACATTTTTATAAAAAAAAAAAAAAAACTAATTGGCTTTGTACTCAGGAAACTATTCCAACAAAATATTTTAGGTTGCTATACATTACGCTCGATAGTAGTCGTGTTAGATGTTGTACTATTGAAATTTTTAACTAGTGCTAAATCAATTATGCTAGGATTTTAATTACGTCGAATTGGTACGTACAACGAATTGAATGTATGAGAATATACGAAAATTATATTTATACGACATTTGAATTAAAACATTATAAACAACGTTCTTACTAAAACAGTTCAGGTCTTGTATTTACAATTAAAGCCACCTATGATAATTAATATGTATTTGTTAAATAATTTTAAGTCGTGATCTAAACATGTGCATAAGCATATATTAATGGTGGAGTAATCAATCCACATTTGAATACTATATTTTTATAGATTTTGGGTGTATGATAGGCGGCAAATATAGTTGCCTTATTAATCAGTCGCTTATACAGGATGAGCCTCTCCCTACATCTAAAACCGTAAGTATTAGGTTGGAGACGTCGCAGTTTATTATCGATTCGATCACATTTCCTATGAAAATACACTCTACATGTGGTAGAAAAGTCAGTCGATAATACAGGCTGAAACCTAGATATTTCAACTGACGGGTGTGTGGAATTGTTTGCCCAGATACTAACTTCAGTTCTACACATTCTTTACTATCCCTTGATCACCGAACGCAATAAATTGACATTTGGGAGCAGAGAAAGCAAGACCTAATTCATTAAGGATGGATTCAAGTTGTAGACATACAAGTACGATTAATTTGAAAATCGTAATGCCTATCAACACCGAAGGAGATGCATAACTGCACAGGAGACGAGCTCAATGCATTTGTTGGAGTAGGAAATAAATTCATCTAATTCAAAGTGAACACGAGAATACGAAATATTCCAGAGCGTGGATCCTAGGACAGATGAAGAACACCACACTGCAATTAACTGCTAGCGACGAAGTCATTTATGCTCGGAATTGCATGTCGATTTTGAAAATAATTAATAATTGTATTAACGGTGAAAGGGTTAATATTCAATTGTTTTAAAGTAACAACCATTGCTGACCACTTACAGCTATCAAAGGCCCCCTTGACATCCAAGGAGATGACAACAGCAGAATGACTAGCAGTCAGTTGGGTTTTGATTCCCAGCTTGTAGCGGGTCCCCTCCTGAAGCCAAACTGGTTCTGGTGAAAAATATTAAGGCTACCCCAGCTTGTTTCAAGCGGATTTCATTGATAACCTTTTCGTACACTTTACCAATGGGATTCAGTAAAGAGATAGGCCTATAACCAGAGAGGGAGTTGGGATCTTTAGGAAGCAGCTTAATATTGGCTACTTTCCAACATGCTGGGAAGAACTGGTGATTAAGGCACTTATTTTATTGAACTAAATAAACTAGGGAACTTGGAATTTAAATATTTGACAATTTTGTTATTTATTTTATCTGAAGAAGGAACTTTTTTATTACTAAGCCCCTTCGCCAGATTTGTTATGTCATTTGAAGTAGTTGACGGAAAAACTGCTTCAGCAATAAAACTAGTGGAAATCCGACCATCATCGATCCTAAGGAAGAAATGATCGAAGAAAGCATTACATTTTTTAAAATTCTCTGTCAACGGAGGATTTGCTATATTAATATCTTGGATAATGGTGAGTTTATTCTTATTGAAGACATATTTATAAGGGCGACCCCAGGCAGTACTTGGATTAGATTGGCGTCGCCTAGTAAATGGAATAGCATCTATGTTTTATCTGTGTTAATTTTTAACCCAGACGTTTGTAAAACTTAAATATAGTGATAGTAGATTTTTGCAATCTGTTACGTATAGTATTTGATGTAAAAGATTAACAATATAAGGTCTCAGCATATTCTTTCAACGTAAAGCAATTAGGTAAATAATTTATTAAAAACGAAAACCAAGATAAGATCCTAATACATTACCATGCGATAATACATCTGAGCGTTAAGTGTTGACGGAGAACTTATATGTATAGTGAGTAACAGAGATTTCTATTGCTTAAATACGATTTTATTAACTTAATCGAATATTAGGGAAATAAGTTTATATATAATGTTATTATTCCATGTTTCAATATCAAGCAATCTTAGGCGCGATATAATATTGATATATTGGAGAATAGTGATTTTATTAATTATAAACAAAGTAAAATCATAACACAGTTGAATCATTATAAAAGTTTTTTATTGATAAGATTTTCGATAGTTACGTCATTATCAAGCATACACAATGAATCTTACATATAAATTAGCTGAAATATTCATATAACGATAACATTTTATATATTTTTATGTCCAACTTACGGTGCTGAAAGGGTTATAACTCTTGAATAATAAACACTGAAGGGGCAAAGTCCTTAATTAATAATCGTTGAAGGGGCATGGCCCCCGGTATAATATCTGAGAGAGCGACTGACATCCCCCCCTAAGTCGGCGCCTATGATTACCCATTAAGATTAAAGTTATCGGTTATGTAATTCGTTCGTCTAGCCGCTGTGTAATTGTTCAATAATTGAAAACATTTCTATTAACCATACCGCATGTAAAACGGACAAAGTAAATTAGTGGGGGAACTATTTTTTTTTTTTTTTTTTTTTTGTTTTTTTTTTTAGTCTAGTAAAACAATCGAATCAAATGTAATCAAAAATGAAAGTAAATTTGGAATAATAGAAAAACGACCGCATTTGACGTATATATAGCCGAATTTTTGCTAATTTGATCTTAGTCGATAAGTTAATACGCGCACTTTATTTTAGTATAAGACTGTATTCGAAACGCTGAAGCTACTATTTTAGGTTTATCAATCTATTTAAATAACGCTGTGTAAATTGTGTAAATTCGCGTTTTGTTTACTATTAAAATAGTAAGTTTGTTTCCATTATTCAAATGCGTATACCAGTTTACGTTTATAATTATTCTTGTTACTTCGGGATTCTAAACAGAATCCTTGTCAATGTAATCAATGCCTTTATTATCGTCCTGTGTATCTACCTCGATTTCGATTGTCTTTCGACGTACCATTCTTTTAACTAAATCACAGATCCAGTGGTTTATAGTAAACGCCTAAGCACGCAATTACCAAAAATAACTAAATAAATCCCAAAGACGATAAAAAAAAAAATGAACCTTGAAATAAAAAAAAATGCATAAATTTTATCGTATTTTCATATAATAAACTATTGATAAATTAAGTACTTACGAACATTATTTAATTTACGGACGAATTAATTTAATCGTATGATTTTAATATTTAAAATACTATATTAAACGAAGCTCCGAGATCCTTCATGCTTATACACATCTGTTCTCTTTATAGTATTTGTATATAACAAACCGTAGGTTTAATAATATTATGTATAATTCTTCACTAAACGACTCGGTAGAAAAATAATCCCTGAAAATGTAAAACTGACAATTTCTGAAATATTCAACATACTATCGTTATTTACACTCATACAAACGATCATCACCTATTACATCTGTAATCCGGTAAAAATAACTAATTTTTCTGAATATGTATTCTTTGCGTTAATTTATCATCTACGTGAATGCGCAAATTTACATTCTGTCTAATTTTTTTATTTTACATGAAAAAATATGCATAATTTTTCTACATTTATTTTCATCATCCTCAACTGTCAGTCGATTAATTTTATTTCTATTAAACTGAAGCGCATAATTTGACATCTTCATTTCTTGAAAAAAAAAAAAAAAAAAAAAATGTAAATATTGCTTATGTTCACCTTACCATCTTTAGGGAGGTTTATCGAGTAAATTAAATAGTGATAGTGCTTTACGGTGCTCTAGTTATGATGTGATTTTAATAGTATATAATATTCGTTAGAAATAATTGCCTTTAACTTAAACAATAAGCCATTATGCTAGATATTGCAAAAACTCCTACCTATATTGATAAATATCACCTTATTACGTTATTACACCAGCTGCCCCTAATTGGCGATTTCCAATAGACTTATAGGATACTACTTTTGTTCTTTGCCTGGTTTTAACATCAAAATTATACAGATAACCGCAATGTAGTGTTAAAAAATGAATTAATAACAGAATTTATTATCATGTTATACCTTTGTTATCATACAAAAATCCAAAGATTTTTTACGTTTTAATAGTTACAATTTGAAACTTCTCTTAACGAGATTGTACGGACTTTATCATTATATATAGACTCATTTTGCACTTTGATTATTATCAATAGAGGAACTCGTATGGTTTAAATAAAGTTATTCTAAATGCTCCAAATGTATTTGCAAACAAAATCAACACAGTTTAATCACAAAGTTTGTTATTGCAAAGCTTTTCGACAGTTACGTCATTTTCAAAGATACACAATAAATATTACATATGAATTATCAGAAATATGATAATAACGACAACTTTAAATTTGACATAGATATTTCACTAGGCAGACGTAATTTCACTTTTAGATTTATTTACAATAAATTTTATTTTGAAAACAGATTTTGAAAAATAATTTTTCATCAAAATTGATATATATCTCCGAACATGGTTCACGTTCTATTAAATGTTGAATATATTGGAGAGTAGTGATTTTATACATTATAAACCAAACAAAATCATAACACAGTTTAATCACTAAAAACTTAAATGTATTTGCGTTTCTCTTATTACTTTTAGTGGCAGACCACCCATTAATTTATTTTATAAATACTGTTCTTTCACTTTGCTAATTTTTGTAAACTGTATATCTAAATGATTATTTTTTATATTTTATATTTTTATTTTATTTTTATGTCTACTTAATAATAATTGAACAGACGAAATGCTTTGTGATTTTTCATAAAGAAAATTTCAGTGATTTCAACTCCTTTTTTATGGTTTATTTTTTAAAAAATCACTACATTTTTGCACTTTTCAAATTAATACAAAATAAAAACAAATCCAATACATCAACATTTTCAAATTAACATACTTTTTATATAATTTAATATTTATTTTTAAATGTTCCATTATATTTATAATGGATTGGATTGTTACGTACTTGTGGCTGTTACTTCTTTAAGTATAATGTGGCAATAGCCATGGAAATGATGTATCATATGCAAATTGTTAAGTTTGTATGCGTACTGTGCGTTGTTTTGGAAGAGTTGATTGGAGTTTATGTGTTTAGTTTAGAAAATTGATACTAATTGTTGGTTTAGATTATAGCAGTATTATTTTGTAAGTAATTTTTTAAATATTTTGTTATGACATTATTATGAATAACGATTTAATTCTTGTTTTATTCATATTGTTTATTTTTCAATAATTTTTAGGCTAATCAAAAAATGAGAACTGTAGTAGTAACAGGTTTTGGGCCGTTTTTGGAACATACTGTAAATTCGAGTTGGGAAGCTGTTAAATTATTACCAGATTTAAATACTGAAGAACAATTAAATATTCGGCTCATTGTGCAGGAAATACCCGTTTCATATGAAAGCGTTAACGATGTAGTACCCAAGATATGGGAAATTTATAAACCAGATGTAAGTCATTTTATTTTGTATACATCAGTTGTCCCTGTATTACAGTTGGTTTTTAACATTCATTTTCATTTCATAAGAATTCGTTCTTTTGGGTCAGTTCTTGTTCAAAAAGTATATTGTAGTACAACTTTATTATATTATATATATATATATATATTTTTAGCAAAACAAAATAAAATTGAAGTTAATCACTAAAAAATTTTATTACACAAACACGAACACGAAGCTTTTCAACTATTAAGTCATTTTCACGCTTTTGTTAAAAATGTTACAAATAAATTGTTTTGCTAAATTCATAAAATCACTACTCTCCAATACATCATTATATATATACAACATTTTATATATATATATATATATATATATATATATATATATATATATATATATATGTATTATTTAATTAAATATACCACATTTTCACATTTATTTTGTGAAATTTAACATTCCTTAAAATTATATTCAATGATAATAATTAGTAATGATACTGCAATGATAGTTACTACGTACAAGATAAAAATTCAAACAGTTCAACAGTTATATGGTATTGTACTTTAAGCACACTGATATTTAAGCATTTATATGAGAATTGTTACATTTTAATAAATATTTTTCAAAATTCCGCACGTAATGTACACATAATACATGGTGCTCTGAATAAGTTAGAATTTTGTTTGTTTTATTAATTTGCAATTTCACATCATTTTTCATACCATATATGTTTAATGGAACGTTTCGATTGTAAAATCACTTCAAATTAATATTTCTTCCAAGAATAAACTTTTCTACTTTATACCTAAGTTGCAATAATACAATGTCTAAAATGTGAACTGTTTTTGATTTTATAATTATTTAATACTATTATTAATAAGAATAAAACATTTTTCCTACAATAATTCTTTAAAGCTTGTATTATTATTTTTACAGTTGGTTGTTCATTGTGGAGTATCCAGTTCTGCTACGTCAATTGTTTTGGAATCTACGGCAAATAAAACAGGTTATTTCATGATCGATAATGATGATAAACAGTTGGAAAATGGAATTTGTGTTCTTGGTTGTGAAGATAAACTAAAAACCGAATTAGATTTAGACCAAATTGTAAAAAATGCTAAGCTGTTTTCGGTGAATTTGGAGCTCAGCAACAATGCTAGAAAGTATGGCAAAGTTTTATATATTGTTACCTTTGTTGATATATTAATATATTGTGTAACATTTTCTTGAATTCCAATTAATTTGTTAGTTATTCGTATATTGCGATAAAATCAACACGCTCTAGTCTCATATATGATTAAATTTTATGAGACTTAGAAGTACGACGAGTTTTATTTATATTTATATAATGTGTATTGAGTTAAACATTCAAATTGTTTCTCATTTTAAAATTAATATATTCCCACTTTTCTTGCGTATATACGTCTGATTTAATTTCCATTATTCTGCATGATTTATTTTCATTGTTATCTCAATTTCGCAATATCTTCTTTTTTACAATTTATTATATTTTTTTTTCTTGTCTTTTTTCTTAATACTTTTTTGATCTTGAATTTTAGATAAGGAGCTGTGCCACTGGGACACGCTCCATTAAATACATTTATTTTCAGAAGTTATCCTCGCCGCTTATACTAAACTGAATGAGTCGTAAAAATATTTCATTGTGTTATCTTAATTGATATATCGGAAATAATATTATTTTATTCATACACAAAACAGAATTTTAAAAGTAAACTGATAAATATTGTGCCATCTACTTGACATTAATATAAATATTATCTATATGTATATATACATATATATCGTCGGGATAGCCTAATAGCTAGATCACGCACTTCTATGCGGAAGGTACCGAGTTCGAATACAATCGACGGCGCAAAAATTATCATAAAAAAAAGTATAAATAATCCGAATATTATCGCATGGAAGTCAATCGCAAACCACTACGTACAACAAGTAACAATATAGTACAAAACATGCGAGGCTGCATTGTGTCGTGACAATAAAGAGATTACAATCAATTCTCCGTGACTATCTGCGCCAACGCCACATTATGATTGCCTTGTACGTTACTTAAATTATGTATAGTTAAGTAGTCGCCTGCCTCCGAAACGGAGACGGCATTAATAATATATAAAATATATATATATATATATAAGTATAATTAATTGTGTGTTTTACGTTTGTAGGTATTTATGCGAATATATTTATTATGTATCGCTTAGTATCAATAAACAACGTACTGCATTTCTTCATGTTCCTGCATTATCTGAAACATACACTTCAGAACGTGTAGCTAAAGAAATCAAGATTATCATTCGTTTATTACTGGAGCAGTTAGATAATGTTCATTACTTAGGCGAATACTGCGTGCTGACAGATACGAGTGAAAGTGATGGACAAAATAAAGAAAATGTTGCTGCTTACGATTATACATCGTACAATTCTGATGTCGATTCTGACGATTCTGGTGACGGCAAACTCGTTATTGTAGAAAATCCGGATGAGATACCCGATGAAACTCAGTAACGCAAAATCTTTTATATATATATATATATGTGTGCATAAATACGTAATGTAAAAAGAAATATGTAGTATTTTTAAAAAGACAAAAATCTAAAGTGAAAGTATTATTTTTAATTACAGAGACAATTTTGAAGATTAGTTACCTTCTTTAGTTCCTGTAATATTTTTATCATTTTTAACGAGCTAATAATGTTATTAAACAGATATATTTTGAGTAGAGTACTCTAAATTTTTTCTAAGTGCAATTACAGAAAAAAAAATTGTTTTGAGTGCAATACGTTTTTAATTTAATATTTTTGTAAATTATCGCGTGAATTTTTTGTGTGTATTTTATATTTTGCGGCGCAAATTTGATTTTTTTTTTTATGTGTATGCTTGCATATTATGATATTTGTAAAAGTAAAAATAAAATTCTTGTCAATATATTCATTTTTTCATTCTGTCTGGGTGATAATACCTATGTTCATGTAGTTCAAAATTCAGCTAATTCGCTTAAAGAAGAAGAAAATGTTCATTGATAATTTAAACAGGTCAAAATAGTTAATTATCAAAATTAAAATGTCCTTAATCGCTAATAATACTTACTAGTCTGACAGATATAAAAGTTCTGTCTCTCGGCTTGTGGAAAAATCTTCTGCCAACTCATCAGTACATACGTTGTGTCTCTTAATATGTGTCTCAAGTAGTACGCTTTTTCTCCGTCTGATCATATCCAACAAATCTCTGTTTTTTTTTTTTTAAATATATCTAATACTTCATTTTTCTTCTTTTCTGTTTCTGTCCACGATACGCACAGTATACGGCGGTAACATGTCACTTCGTAAGTTTATATAGTGTTTATTATTTTAGCCTTCAGTGTTCATGTTTCGCTGCCATACACCAACACTGACCATACATGGAATTTTAAAGCTCTAGTTCTTACTGACAGAAATATTACAAGTGATGTTAGTGTTTTCTTTATTTTCATAAATGCTAATCTTACCTGTCCTATCCTGCATTTAATCTCTTCGTTTGAATCCCCGGCATTGGTGTAAGTCAAGCTCCTAGGTGTCTATACTTGTTCACTACTTCTAATTCAGTATGTCTTAGTATTATTTTTGTTTTTTTGGATTTACCGTCACACCATTATTTTAATTTTCTTAGTATTAATTTCCATATTTATCGCAGATTTTTTCTTACTGTTTTCAATAATATTTCTACATCTATCTACCTAGGTTTATAAGATTGTGTTAATTTGGTGAAATATAAAAAGATCAATCACTTAATATCTATCGTATAAAGACCGTAAGCGGTCAGAGGAAAAGGTAAGTTTACAAGTAAACGCGTAGAAAAATGTAAATTACCGAGCAATTAAGTTTAAAACAAAGAATCAACAATAAATTATATAACGAGGAAATCTCATCATTAACCGTTTTTCAGTCGCACGTGAAATTTTGACAGAAAATTATAAATCTTGTACAGGCTGTTTATTATATAACGCTGCTTCTTAGATAACTATAGATGATTTTGAATGGTTTTTACATGAATATAATTAGAATTGACACATTTCATTGTCAACCGGGAAATATATAATTTTGTTAGTATCAAAAGTTCATGTGAACATTGTAACTGAAAGGGTTAATGTTACTAGTTAGCAATAATATAGTAGCGAATGTAGCCTATAAATCTTTTTTCAAATATGATAACATACCGAAACTAGTTCTCTTTCATAGCTTTATATAAACAAGTATGATTAATTGATTAAAAATGAACAATCTTAAAGCTGTAACACATTAAATGTTAAAAGCTGTAACACGTTAAATGTTAAAAGCTGTAACACGTTAAATGTTAAAAGCTGTAACACGTTAAATGTTAAAAGCTGTAACACGTTAAATGTTAAAAGCTGTAACACATTAAATGTTAAAAGCTGTAACACATTAAATATTAACAACGTGTCCTGTATTATGTCGCTAACATACAATTGTTATACCACAACGGAAATACATAATTTTGTTAGTATCAAAAGTTCATGTGAACATTGTAACTGAAAGGGTTAATGTTACTAGTTAGCAATAATATAGTAGCGAATGTAGCCTATAAATCTTTTTTCAAATATGATAACATACCGAAACTAGTTCTCTTTCATAGCTTTATATAAACAAGTATGATTAATTGATTAAAAATGAACAATCTTAAAGCTGTAACACATTAAATGTTAAAAGCTGTAACACATTAAATATTAACAACGTGTCCTGTATTATGTCGCTAACATACAATTGTTATACCACAACGGAAATACTGTATTTTTAAAAAATCAAATAGAAACTTTCGCTATTTTCTCCGAATGTTCGTACTTTAACATATTCTGTTGCCGTAGCATATCTCAGGCTCATAACACGGAAATAGCGTAAAATACAAATTAGCATGAAAGTAAAGGGAATGTATAATTTCAGAAGGATTTGTTAAAGTATATTGTATTTGTCACCCGAAACTCAAAATAATAAT
This sequence comes from Coronaproctus castanopsis, assembly GCA_032883995.1. Classification (NCBI taxonomy): domain Eukaryota; kingdom Metazoa; phylum Arthropoda; class Insecta; order Hemiptera; family Monophlebidae; genus Coronaproctus; species Coronaproctus castanopsis. The sequence continues at coordinate 27,166,469 of CM065054.1, forward strand.
ACAATCGACAATCTTAAATTTTAGGCCCGTAATTATCAAATTAAACATAGTAGTCATGCACGTGTTAATTTATAATAATGCTGAAAAAAGTTTTAAGAATCGAGAACTCTGCGCTATCGGAAAAAAATATATGTTAATAAAATAAATGACACACACACAACTTTCGTAAAACTGACGCGGTAATAAATTTACTCCGAATAGATAAGTAATATAAATAAAGATTATTATTAAACGTTATGTAAAAATATACGTGACATATAAGAAAGATGTAACGTTAATAGTTTAGTAGCGCTACAATTCCTTACTACAAACCGCCTGCTACTTATGAATACTCAATAACAAAAATCGTAATTAAGATAAAAATTATACTAAAGTTTCCACATTGCATGTGTATTTAAGTTTATTTTTTTCTTTTTTTTTTTTGTAATTGGCGATTTAAAATCGTAAGTGACGATGTGAATATTTAGCTATTACTCGCGAAAATTGATCAGGAAAAACGTTTAAGGAATGGAAAATTTTTTAAAATTATTGCTGAAAACTGATAATATACATATTTATTTTTCAATCGTTCGGTTTCAACATTGTAAATATCATAAACCGATTAGACCGTTCATTGTGTGAGCTAGAAAACTCGATAGAGTCAACGATTAAAAGCTTGAAGAACTCATAGCGTTAGTAACGTAACGGAATTTCTTCCAACAGGAAACAATTTAAATTTTACTTTTTGTGTCGCACCTTAAACACAATAAGAAGTGCAGCGGCAAGAACCAAGTACAATTTAAACAAGTGGAAAATGTCGTTAAGGAGAATAACTAACATTTATTTAAGCGCGACCCAACATTCGATGTAAATAAATTATATTCCAATATAGATAAAGAAACTTTAAAATTTCTAGCATATTGGTTGCGGAAAGGGTTATATCTGTCCTCAACCAACCTTAGCCACTAATTTAACGATAACCCGACCAGCTGTTTTACTTAGTCAATGGGGATTTTCATATTTTCTCGTACCTTCTATTCTGTAGTTCCTTAGAATATGACCTAATAGCTAATAATCATCCTTTATATTATATTTGATCGTTTAATAATAATATCTTTTTGTAATAATTTTCCGATTTGTAACACGCGTTGATTTTAGATTTCTAATTACAAAGTCAAATATATATCTTCAATAAGCAGCGTTTCTGTAATTATTTGTTGCAATTAGACTTGCGTAATATGTATATTAACAATATGTCTATAAATGAAAAGTTTGAGTGGTTTATCACAATAATTACTAGCCCTCATAAATACGTGCATGTAGCTTAAGAGAATAAACATAAGCAAAAAAGACACACATGGGTGAGTGAAGATACATCAGCTTCGATTAGTAATAAAAAAAAAACTTTGTATACATTATCCAATTTCCCTTAAACACCAATATTCGCGATGCTTTCAAATAAGCTTCAAAAGCTTCACAGAAATCTACGAGATAGGCTAGTTTAATTGAATATACGATCGTATTAAATGCGGTGATAATAATAATTAAAAAAAAATTACTGGCGTCTAATTTCGATAAAATTATTGGGGGAAAGAAAGATACAATAAAGGAGATTCAAATTAATGACAACAAGGTGCCTCCTATTAATGGTAATGAAAGATTAATTCCAAACTTCTTCAATAGTTACACTATCGAGAAAGTGTCGGTTGTGTTAGAAGAGAGTGTGGCTCATCACTAATAAATAATGAAAATTTATCGCTTTTTACAAGTGTTTGTTCATTTGCATTCATTGATTTTTCAATAGATAATGTTAAGGAAGTAATAATATCGTTTAGTAACAATTTTTTTTTTTAATTTGATTGGATTTCAATTAGCTCGATAAAAGACATTTACTTCTTCCTGGAATCGTTAACATATTTATTTAATAAATCGGTAACACTCTGGAATTTTCTCGGAAATACTTAAACTAGGAATAATAACACCAGCCTATAAAAGTGAAGATAAAAACCGTTTCTAAGATTTTTGAAAAGTACGAAAATTAGATCACGATATGCCTATATCAATCCACTGCTGGGTGTAGACATTCCCGAAACTTTTACGATTCCTATCTTGTGCGGCTTGGATACAATTGATTCCTGCGTTATGAAAATTATTATGTTTAAAGACTTACAAAAATTTAATTTTTTTTAGTAAAAATCAGTATTGTTTTCTTCAAAGAATGAGCACGTATGGAAATATATCCTATATATATATATATATATATTATATCTTCGGTATATTTTAACATCCGTAAAACTTTCGATACGGTAGATCATACTCTTCTACTAAAAAATTATATAATGGCGGATTTAGAGGAAGCGAGCTTTAGTGGTTTAAAACCTATTTGTATAACAGGAAACGTGTAGTAAAAATAAATAATATTTACAGCGATCGTATGGTGCAAACTATCAGAATGCATCAAGGTAGCGTGCTTGGTCCACTCTTATTTTTAATTTACGTGAACGTTTTGTGTAATTTACCTGTTTCAACTATTTACCTATGTAGATGATAGTGGGTTAAAAATAGCATTGATTATTGTCATAGGTGCTTTATGTTATGTATTTAAATTACTATTACTATTATTTCATTGTATGAAATATTGAAAATGTTTCAATAATGTGAAATAAATTTTATTTGATTTTTATATAAATATTTATTCATTTTTACTATATATGTTGTAATATTTCCATTTCTATAAGTATCGTCCTTATTTTCAATCATTATGTACGATTACAGCAATATGGATGATAAAAATCGTTCTACATTTTGCTCTTATTATAAATTATGATAATTTTTCTTTATTTAAAGATAACGTTATTTATTATACATTAACAAAACAAAGGCGAAGGCAGAAGGTTTCGTTAAAATAAAGAACACACTATAATCAAATAAATTGCTTTAATGAATTGTTTAATAAAAAACAAAATGTAAATCCATAAAATTAAAAATTTTTAAACCTTCCTCCACGGCCACCGCCGAAACGATTACCACCTCCACCTCTCCCGCCGCTGAATCGACCACCGCCTCCTCCTCCTCCACCCCCGCCTCTACCACCACGACCGCCGCCAAATTTTCCTCGACCTCCGCCGTAAGCGTTGCCACGAAATCCACCTCTACCACCACCGCCACCCCTGCCACCACCATCAGTTCCACCTTTATTCTTCTTTTTTGGTTGTTTCGGTGCAGGTGGTTTAGGTAAAAATCTATGAAGTGGTAAAACTTTCGTAGAGTCTAGATAGAACTGAAAAAATTATTATTATATATAATAATGTAATATTTACACAGAGAAATATATCGATACTGGAATTTAATACAAAATCATGCTAAGGTGTGTGAGAAAATTATCAACAATTTAATTCAAAACTATCAACTAAAAAAGTGTTTCATAAAAATCATTTTAGTTTCAGAGGTGGATTTAATACTAAAGGGGTGCTTTAGAAATCAGTTTAAAACATTAAAAATTCAGTCAATATTGGTAACTCTATCGTTTCTATATTACAAAAAAAAAAAAAAAAAAGATCTTAGTTGACATCTTAGAAATAAACAAATTTACTTTTATTATTTAAAGAACACTTTAATGACATGAAGTACAGATTAATAATAATTTGTTCAATAAAAATATTAAAATGATATGGATCTCTACTAGGATTACCATTTAAAATTGAACAATTTTGCTCACAAGAATCCAGTTAATTAACTCAGTAGTTGCCGTTTCTGTATTACAAAAAAAAAAAATGTTTTTGATAATTGTAAATGATCTTAATTGATATTCTTAAAAATAAACAAATGTATAATAAACACTTCAATAAGTTCATTTTAAGACAGAACAGTTAAAGTACAGATTAATAATAATTTGTTCAATAAAAATATTGAAATGATATGAATCTGTACACCAAGTTCATCATAGCAATTTCGTTCAGTTAGACGTTAATATAATATACTGTTTCTGTTAGCTTTATGCCCCTGATAAGTAAACATTATAAATACGAACAAGTAGAATTGAAAAAATGAACCTAACATTTTCTGTACAAACTTTAAAATTGCCAATCAAATTTGTAAAATAAAATTTATGTCTAGTTATCAGATTTTCAACACGAGAACTTTTTCAATATTAAGATGTATTAATTCATTATATAGTAACATATTGCATACTTATATACTGACAAAATGTATAAATTCTTTTTAAAGACGGTAGTCTAATGTTCGAGATCTGAAATACGCGGAAATAAGCAGTAAAGACAATTTCTAATAAAACACCTGCTGTTTACATAGAACTGTCCCAACTGTTGTTACTCATTTAGTTTGAACTCTTGAACATGTCAATTATCTATGTGTATAGATTTATTGACAATTTTTTTAAAAATTTAATACACCTCGATATTAAGGTAAATATATTAGGTGATAAAAATAAACATAAAATTTGAGAAAATTCTTTATTGTGCATTGCATTTATGATATATCGAATTTATCCGTTTTAGACGTTTTATTGCACATACAAAAAATACAATAAAATTATAAACACAAACAGTATTATACTATAAAGACCAAGATAAAAATCATTTAAACGGAGTAGGATTCTAAATAAACAAAGGACGGACTAATTAAAATACTGCAGCCTAACAGACAGAATTGCATATATCTTAGTTGAATTACCTCAAGAACATATTCTTACTCATACAAGCCTATGCACCAACAGGAGAACATCCGAATGAAAAATGAGAAGAGTTCTATGAAATATTACAAGATTGATTGGATAGATTTGGTGCAAGTGGATAATGATTATTGGAGACTTTAACGTGATAGTTGGAACTAAGTAAAATGATCAAGAGACAGCAATAGGCGAACATGGAACTGATATTAGAAATGAAATAGACCAAACATTGATGAACTTTCTCGAGATTAATAATAGTTGTGCAATGAATACCTTCTTTAAGAAAAATTCAAAAATTAAATGGACCTGGAGAAGTACAAATTTTCGATATAAAAATGAAATTCATTCTATTTTATGTAACTGTTGGAGTAATAAATAACGTTGATACTGTCAGCGACTATAAATTACTGAGAGCTAGATTAAAAATAAATTTACAATCTAAGAAACGGTACACAAAGGTTTTTACTCATAAAAGGGTCGTAACTGTCGAAAAGCTTCGCGATTAAAAACTTTCAGTGATTGTGTTATATTTTGTTCGGTTTATTATTAAAAAATAAAAAACACCGAAGGAATAATTATAAAAAAAAAATAAAAATTTTTATATTTCACCGACATTTATAACACAAAAGCGGTAGGACAACAGAGAAACATTGGTACTAATCAGATAAACGATACACATATTCCTGAAATAATGAAAGAAGAAGTCAGACATGTTCTCAAATCATTCAAAAGAAATGAAGCACCCAGCCCTGACCAAATATTACCAGAAACGTTAGACAATACGGAGGGTCGGTAATGGTAAACATGTTACGCGATTTATTTAATAAGTGCTTGAAAGAAAATAAGATACCTGGAAGTTATTTTAATACATACAAAATGAAATACATTCGCACTAAAGAATTACAATAGACTTGTCAGTATTCTATTACAAATGTATAAACTATTTACTCGGATTATAACAAATCGAAAAACGCAATCAATAGATCCTCATCAACTAACAGAACAGGCCGGATGTCGATAGGAGTTCAGTATAAACGGCCACGTTTTGGTAATTAGGACGTTAATACAAAATTATGAAGAGTATACTATGTATGGCCTTTGTTGATTATGAAAAAGTGTTCGATTCGGTAGAAATATGGACAGTGCTAAATTCACTATACGACTCGGGAATAGATGACTATTATATTAATATCGTCAAGAAAATGTATGAATCGGCGTCAATGAAGGTTAAATTATGGGAAAATGCGGATGGTATACTACTAAAAAGAGGGGTAGTAAAAAAGGGTGAATATCACCAAAAATATTTATTACAGCTTTGGAAAGTGTCTTTAGAAAATTAAACTGAAACTCAATGGGCATCCAAATGAATAGAGAAAAATTAAATCATTTGCAGTTTACTTATGACGTAATCCTAATAGGTACAGTACAGAGGAAATGCAATTAATGCTGACAGAACTGAACAAGTTCAAATTACCTGGTCACAAAAAACTCATTATCTATAAGTAACATGCTCTTAGCTCAACATACACATAGTCTATTATAATGGACATCATTCAGCAATTAATATGCAGATTAATACATTTATAAAATATTATATATATATATATATATATATATATAATTAAATTTTTAGAGGTTATTATTATGAAAATTATACCCCGTGATTCTTAATTACTTCATTTCCTGTCGGAATGTTTTTTCTTGCCTAATTTGTTCCATTATTTATTAATATAGTATAAATTATGTTATACACTGTAAGAACGTTTATTTTATAAATGGACGAAGCGAAGCATTTTTCTGAAGTATTAATTTAGTTTATCGTTTTTGTAATAATGACAGATATATGTTTTTGATTCGTGTCCAAAGCATAATATTTTAATGAATGATTAATATAACAACATGTCGAAGACATGATTCCAATTTATGTCAAACTTTTTTGTATATAATACGAAGTACAAAGATATCAGTGAAAAACATTTAAAAAATTATGAAATAATATGTTAAAATACATTTATAATTGTTTAATAGTAATATTTTGTAACGTAAATCAAATAAATATACACTACCTTTTGTTTAATTTCAAATGATTCTGCTTTAATTCCTTCGGAAAGTTTCACAGATACTTGATAATCGTGCAAGTTACCAAAAATTTCGTCTATTTTCCCAATTGGCTGTTTATTTTGTAAATATATAAGAGCGTTAAAGTACGGAACATCGTTCATTTCAGATTTCAGTATTAGATCACCTTCACAATAGTGAGTAAGATATCCGAATGTAATGATCTAGAACAGTGAACAATAAATATTTAAAGTTGATAAACGTTATTTAGTATTTTTTGAAATTTTCACGATGACTATTAGCGCCATGGATATAATAATATGAGCGTAACACACAGTAATAAAAGTACACACGAACAAGTATCACTACTAATAATATAATTTTATATAATTATTAGTTAAAAGTGTGATTTATTTTAAAAACAATCATGAATGGTGTTAATAACAAACAACCGAAACGACGATTAAATGTTATAACATACTTCATCCGGTTCGTATGATTGTCCTGAAGAAAATCTGTTCGAATTTCTACCTGTTCAAGAAAAGAAAAAACACATTCTGTTAAGGATTATGATGTGGTGATGCCAAAATTGTACATTTAGTGGATTTATATCATAAACTTACCACCTCCGCGACGATTAAATCTATCATTTCCGCCACCTCTTCCACGGCCTCTTGCATCGCGAAAACCCCAAGAAGGTTTCATTACTTTTAACTTGTATGCTATTACAGTGAAACAATTCATTAATAGGTTACTAGTTATTAATCCGTCAATTTATTATGCATTAAAAATACAAACATGAATATTCCGGAAGAAAATAAATTTAATATAATTATCTTACATATGGTCATCACATAAATTATTTTTTTCAAATGTACAATATTAAAAACGATTATATAAATTCAATAAATTTTAACGTATTTTTTAAAAAGAACGCTTCTATATTTTTATTCAGTTATTATATTAAAAACTTGAACCAAAATTTAAACATCAATAATTCGTATATCTTCGTTAAAGAAACAACAGTAGCAACACCGAATTTTAAAATATGTAATTTTTTAAAATCACGTTATACTACACAGTAAACAAATATACTAACTTTTTAAATCTTAACAAATTACCATAAAACACTTGTTTTTAAAAAAAGAAGATTCAGATTTAATTTTAATTTTAAAAATTTAAGAAATTACAATTTGTAAGTAGTATATACAGCACATGTGAAATGAAAACATATTTTTCGTAAAATATACAATACAAGCCTCTAATCTAAAACCTAAACTTTTTAATTCTGGGACGGTTCGCCTTGGGTGCGCTGCAATCACTTGCAAAAATCGATAATAAGTCGATTATGAAATAATGATAAAACTTTCATTACGAAGTAATGGCATAAATAAAGTTATTTGTATACAATTGCAACACAATTATAGAATAAAAATTAAATAACAATCATAAATTTGAATGAGTTTTTATTTCTTCGTAATACACAATTTATTCAAATATAGCGCATATTCCATATGGGTGGGGGTTAAAAATTATTTTATCATAATTAGTTCGAAATTATTTTGTGGATTTGCATAAATATATATATATATATATATATATATATATATATATATATATATATATATATATATATATATAAACAGTAAACTGAAAAGAGACTACACAAGTAATTATTTAAACCGATGAATAGACTTACAAAATGTTCGTAATACTGGGGCTAAATGTGAAATAATATGTAATGACTATACATTTAAATTCAAACACTTACATTTTCAATTTATATATATTAGGAACTTGTATATTAAATTCCTGCGATGTTACCCAAATGGATACATAGTAAATACGTTATATTATCTTTTGATCATATTATAAATAAACTTACATTTAAAATTTGCACAGTAATATTGTGAATAAGGTCGTTCATGTTTGTAATCTTAAAAGTATGATTTGATAGGACCTTGAGTCTCTCTGTATAGTGTTACTCAACATGCATACCCAGTTCTTGGATTCGTCATAAGAAATTCAAAATTATTCAGTGATCCAAGAACACTAAATATTCGATAGTCCTTGTTTAAGTGATATCGAGTCGCTTTATTGGCATTTAATTTTTCATTACGTTAATAACATCGGACACCGTTAGTTAGCTCAAAAACAGATTAAAAATCTTTTTTTTTTTTTTTACTCAATTTCGTCATATATTATGTATATATATATATATATATTTATTACAAACAATATTAGATATCATTCGGTTTTAGCACTTTCAGTATAATTTGTCGCTACGTGACATTTTATTCAAACAACAAGTGTATATTCATTCACTCAGCAAAAATTACAGGAAAAAACCTACACGCAATATAAAGAAATATGTATCGGACGGCGCAGTGGCGTAGCCTGACTTGGTTGAAGAGGGGGGTTCAAACAAAACTTATAACAGTAAACCCAACTTAAATTGAACTTTAAGTAAATAACCAAAACTCAAGTAGGTTAAACCCCAAACCCTAAGCAATACAACTCACCAGAGTTATTTTTATAGTTATTAGACATCGAATATGTAATTCTATTAGAAGCAATAGACGGCAGAAATATTTAACGTCACTGGAACACACTGATAGTATGTTAACTACATAAATATAAAAATTATTAATTGTAATATATTACAAAACTAATTATTTACTTCAAAAACAACGAAATCTAAATAAAATGAAAAAAAACAAAATAGGTTTAACAAATGTAAAACTGCATTTAACAGCGAGTATATATTTTCTTATTATCAGATTGATTCCAAGGGGGAAGTCAGGCCCTCAATCCCCCTCTGGCTACGTCACTGGGACGGCGTATGCTCAGAAACCAGTTTAAAATCTTTACTCTTTTTATTATTTTATTATATATTATATATATACGTGTCTAGCCTTTTTTTTTTTCATGTTACGTATTATTCGTTTCTAGCACTTTCAGTATAAACTGTGTCATTTTTCGCTATGACATTTAGGAAATATTTTTTCAATACTCTTTTTTAATCGTTATATTTATTCTCTTAAGATAGATCCTTACAACCTAATTATAAAAAATTAAATTAAACAACAAAAAAAAAAAAGAAGTTAAAATCATTAAAACTTTTCTTTATGAATAATCACAAAGCTTGTCGGATGTTAGGCCAGTATCCAGTGAATATTCAAAAATTAAAAATATAAAATAAAAAAATATTAATTTAAGATTACAATTGACAACATCTTCTGCAACGGATAAGAAAAAACGTCCTGAATAAAAAAAAAACAAAAAAACTGTTCATATCCCACAAACATCGATCGAGAAGCAATCATTGGGAGTCCCGGACACTATGCTCGTCGTCATGCTGCTTCTTTAAACCTGTCTAGAGATTCTGTTCGCCGTATATTGAGTGGAAGACTTGAAATTTCATCCGTATCAACTGGTAATAACTCGGGAATTAAAAAATACCGACCATGCACAATGAAAACTTTTTGCTGAAATGAAAAAAATCGATTTCGACAATCTTCTGATGAGCGATGAAGCTCATTTTTAGCTTTCCAGATTCGTAAACAAACAGAACTGCCGCTACTAGTCCGAATCTAATCTTAATTAAATCGAACAGAATCTGTCACACAGTGAGCGAGTTACTATTTGGGTTGGAGCGGGGAAGTGGGGAATAGTGGGCCTAATTTTTGACGTCGTCGTCGTCGTCGTCTGCGCCGTATATGGGTTCAACATGATGGTGCGACGTGTTGCTGTTCGGCAGAAACGATAGCAGTACTGAAAGAAGCGTTTGGCATCCGTATATTGTCGCGTCGCACGGATTTCGCTTGGCCGCCGCGCTCGTCAGATTTGACCACTACAATTTTTTTTTGTGGGCATATCTTAAGAACCGCGTTTTGCGAAACCCGTCCACGAGCAGTGGATGACCTGAAAACTCGGATTTTTGAAGAAATTTCAAAAATTCAGTGGCCTGTGCTCGAAAAAATCTTCGAAAATTTTATAAAAAGACCGAATGAATTTATTGTGTGTTAAAAGCGGTCAATATCGTGTTCAACAATTGATTGTAAGCTGATCTCCCGTTTTTGCCGTTTTTAAATAAAATTTCATTCATCAATAAACATAACCGTCCTCCGAGTCACCAATATATTTAATAAACAAACTTTTCTCTTTCACAAATTAGAGAAAATCATTGTGATACTTTAATCACTACAAATATAAAACACACCGATATGCATAGATACTTAAATACGCACATGAACATATATATATATATATACATATATATATATATATATATATATATATATATATATATATATATATATATATATACATACATATATATGTCGCATCCCAAAAGTTAAATTATTAGAAAACCGAACAGGCTGCGCTCCTATGGTGGAGGTTCATCATTCGGTTTTTCATTTTATACTGTAAAAAAGTTGCTACACATTGGCCGGTCACCGATTAAATCGATTATTGAGTTATAGTAGAGGACTTTACATTTTTTTTGTTGTAACTATGTAGTCTTGCCTAATAATGTAGTTACACTCGATCCGGGTAGTTTGTCGGATTTGGAAGCGGCGCTAAAAAAAAATTCGTCGATAATACTTTATCGTTAAAAGCGAGTGTTTAATCTAAACATTATCTAGATTTATGTAACGATGGTAAAGGACCCGGACGATTACTCGGATTTAATCGGAACGATGGTGAACTATACAGCGGAAAATATGAGGGAAAACAGTACCGATTATGGCCGGCGGATAAAGAAATTAAATCGCCCGATACTATCCAAATGAATAACGTGAACGTTATCAACCTAGTGTATAATTTGGTTCGTGGCTCGTACAAGAATGGAACAGTCAGTCATATCTTACATTCGTTTCCACTTTTAGAAAATTATTACTATTCCCCAGCACCACAAAATAAAAGTGGGAATTTTATAACTAAATATATTTTTTGTTTAAATTTGAAAAAAATAACAATCATCAATATTAAAACTTATCGACTGTGTTATATACCAAAAATTGTGTGTGTGTGTAACTTACAAAGTAAAATCTTACATATTAGTATTTAATGAAGTACTTTTCAAATTAGTTTCCTTTTCAATTAAAGCCGCGTGTTCACCATTAGACTCATTTGGGTTAAACCACTTTACTTCATACTGATTAGGAAAGGGCGCGGTTTCCAATCGTTAGTTAATCGTTGTTAATCGAATTAAACAGGGCAACGTAAATTTGATATTAGTTCGAACTGTGTTCTCTTTCATAATGAGAAACCCCCGCGTAAAGTTAAAAACCAAAAACAAAAACAGATGTAATACGAGTGAAAATTGGTTGTACGATTTTATATATATATATATATATATAGTGATTATGACTGTGAAATATTATTCTGTATAAAACAAGTTCTACCAAAAATGACGTGTAATGAACATATAGCATTATAATTTTTTTTTTTAAACACGTAGTCTAGAAAATTTATTTATATTTTTAAACTTTACAATTTAAACATTTTCAAAATTAAACTTTTTTTTAGCAAAATCTGTTCGATTTCGAATACTCCTGAGAATTGAAATCAAAATGTATCATTTTCGAAAAGGACCTATGCAGGATAAACGTATCAAAACGATTTATTCGCGACGAAATTTTTAGGGAAGTGAATAAAATTGAATAGTCTCAATGAGTGATATTGTGAATATATAGTTGTATTATGAACAGCCACACACACATATACATATATAATATATATACAAACAGTGTGTACATATTATTCAAGTGTAACGCCTGCAAAATTTCATCTTCCGACACCTGCACATACCCAGTAACTTTATAATTTGCAGGCTTTTTTTTAAACATATCTAACGCCTGCAAATAACCCATTCCGACACCTGCACATGTTTCATAATAATCTTCAAAAAACGTATACTTCATATTATTCTAACGTAACGCCTGCAAACTTCATCTTCCGATACCTGCGCATCACTAAAGTAATCCCGAGTAAGTTTATAATTTGCAGGATTTTATTTTAACACATTTAACGCCTGCAAGTAATATATTCCGACACCTGCACATCTTCAGAGTAATTCGAGTATTCTCAAAATTTACAGGCATTTAACAATAAATATTTTTAACAGCTAGAGGTTGTACTGATTTTGTCCGTTATAGTATCATACCGAGAAGTATATTGTTACCCGTCAACATCATAGAAACCTCTGATCTATATATAACCAGCATAATTCCGACTATATTGCCCCATCAAAAACGATGGTAAGAGGCAAAGTCGTTACTGAGTATCCGAAAAAGTCACTCCCAAATGAGTGCATGAAAAAATAAGTTGCGGGATCGGGATCACATTCGTCGGGTTTTATATTATATATATATATCCTATATATATCCTATCATAGATATATATACATACATATATATCTGGACCAATAAATTCAACATATATATATATCCGGAGATCAATAAATTCAACATTTGTATTTTGGGGGGGTCGCCTGATCATATCAGGTATATAAATATATTGTTAAAAATGATTCTTCTTCTGAAAAGGAAGCGGGCATACAGAATCGGAGCGATTTTAAAGGAAGTAAATACAGGCAGGTTTTGCTGCTAATCGGAGCAATCTTAAGAAAAACCGGCCTGTATCTAATCAGTGCGATTTTATTGTCTCTGGCGAAGCTGCTTTACTGCTAACTGAGGAGTGATGTTATTGTCTCCTATATATTATATGGTGAAAAACGACAAGCCCATATTCATATTCATCATGTTTGTTTCCGTTTTTTTTATTACTTACTTTTACGGTGATTTTTTTCTGCTATAGGAGGGATTTAAATCGTTATGGTATGCAAAACTGCGCCATGTAAAAGCAACTTTTCGTCACCGATCGTTTGGCAATGGATTAATAGTAATCATATAGTCGGAATTATACTGCTTATGTATAGATCAGAGGTTTCTAAGATGTTGACGGGTAACAATACACTTCTCGGTATGATACTATAATGGACAAAATCAGTACAACCTCTAGCTGTTAAAAATATTTATTTTTAAATGCCTGCAAATTTTGAGAATACTCGAATTACTTTGGAAGATGTGCAGGTGTCGGAATGTATTACTTGCAGGCGTTAAATGTGTTAAAATAAAAGCCCGCAAATTATAAACTCACTCGGGATTATTTTAGTGATGTGCTGGTGTCGGAGATGAAGTTTGCAGGCGTTACATTAAAATAATATTAAGCATACGTTTTTTGAATATTACTTTGAAATAAGTGCAGGTGTCGGAATGGGTTATTTGCAGGTGTTAAATGCGTTTAAATAAAAACCCGCAAATTATAAACTTACTCGGGATTACTTTAGTGATGTACAGGTGTCGGAAGGTGAAATTTCCAGGCGTTCACTAAAATAATATCTACACACTGTATATATATTATATATGTATATGTGTGTGCATGTTCATAATACAGCTACATATTCACATATCATTCATTGAGGAGGTTATTCAAAATAAATCACTTCCTTATAAATTTCATGGTGAATAAATCGTTTTGAGACGTTTATCCTGTAGAGGTCCTTTCGAAAATGAGACATTTTGAATTCAATTCTCAGGAGTATTCGAAATCGAACAGATTTTCCTAAAAAAGTTTAATTTTGAAAATATTTAAATTGTAAAATTCAAAAATATAAATAAGTTTTTTAGACTCCTTCGTGTTAAAAAAAAAAATTACAATGCTTTGAGTTCATTACACATCATTTTTGGTATGACTTCTTTTATACAGAATAATATTTCACAGTCATAATATATATATATATATATATATATATATATATATATATATATATATATATATATATATATATATATATATATATATATATATATATATATATATATATATACAATTGTACGACCAATTTTCACTCATATTACATCTGGTTTTGTTTTTGGTTTTTTGCTTTGCTTGAGCGTATCTCATTATGAAAGAGAAGGCAGTTCGAACTAATATCTGTTGTACTATCGTGGCTACTTCAACGATGGTGCACATATAAAAATCAAAGCCAAACATCAGTTGTTACCACCTATTAAAAGACGCACGCTACGATTTTTCGAAAATACAATACGTGTAAACTGGCTGGAGAAACTTGCAAACCCACATAAACCAGACTAAACGATCGATAAGTAAATAAACAATGACACACATGAAACACAATCGGAGAAGATTTGGAAGAGACTGACCATACATGACTGTCAGTTGGGATTACACAATAATCAATTATTCTCTAGATAAAAACCTTACAATGAAACACATGAACACAAACTGTGAGAAGATCGTAACTGCCATGTGTTGCCCTTGTTTGCTCGTTTATATTAATTATATAAATAAATCGTTTGTATTAAAAATCATAAGATAATTAACGATATTTTTGTGCAAACCTACATAAATGAGCGTTTTTATTAATTATATAAACTAGGTGCTACCGATTAAGTAAAATTGCTTATCTAATGGACTACGCAAGTGGGAAGTCTGTATACATAAAAAAATATTATATAATACGTGCACGATTATATTATGTATATACACATAATGCTTGGTAACCACACGTGCCCATCAATATCATATATATATATATCGGTAATACATTTTACAAATTTTTGTATACTTTCCTATCCAATGAACCATTTTTGTTACAGATTTTTCATAGGATAAAACTACCATCCTAAAAATTACGTCATATAAGTTGTTGTGCTACAAGCGTTGTAATAGATAAGATCGTAGTGCCCCATGTATATATATATATATATATAAAATACGTGAATATAATATATATAATTTTATGTATTATACGCAAATATCCATAATCACATTTGAAAATTCATTTTAAAAAAACTCTGCTATCACAGCATGCGCGTGTATATATAAATTTGTTAAGCTACCACCACAATTACTTTATATTACGCAATATTTATACGCGTCTGTATATATATATATATATATATATATATATATATATATATATATATATATATATATATATATATATATGGCTAAAAGTTTTACTTACAAATTGTCAAATACTCTCCCACCAAATAATTTTTTTTTATTATAGAATTTTTTATTGGATGGAAACTAAATCACAAAGGTGACGTCATACCGGTGAGATTGTTCCACTCCATATACAAATATATCTTACGTTTTTAATCAAATTTGAAAATTACTACTAACACTTCATGCATCTGTATATATAAATTTATTTTGCATTAAATTATATATATTTTCACCTACGCATACGAGCCATAAACGTGTGATAATATTTATATATATATATATATATATATATATATATATATATATATATATATATATGTATATACACTAAATGCCCGCGAATAATTCAGGGTAGACAAATGTGCACCCAAATATTAATATAAATATATATGTATGTATAACTGTACGTCTCTATACACGCTAATGTCCCGAATCACATTTGAAAATTAATTTTTACTGCTACCATTCCATTTGTGTGTATGTATAAATTTTTAAATGTTTTGCTGCTACCGCAATACCATGATATTGCGCTATATATATATATATATGTGTGTGTATGTATATATATATATATATATATATATATATATATATATATATATATATATATATATATATATATAGAACACTGTCTTTAATCGAATTTGGAAATTTGGAAATTAATACTGCTACTTCATTATAAATTTAATCGTTTTGCTACAACCGTAATTCCTCCACGCTAAATTTTCTGACGTATACATTTTGCCACCTTTTCTCACGTACCATACAATATGTGCGGGTAATAAATTTTTGCGAGAATATATACGTATAACACGCGCGGTTACCGCACGTACGCTAAAGTATATACATATATAATATGCGCAGTAAAGAGATGGCGCTATCAGAGTAAATATAATTATAAATAAATAAATAAATATATATATATATGCACACACGCACACACATATATATATATATATCATTAGAAAACAATGGGGCCAGTCCAAAAACCAATCAAGGTGCGTTTTGATAATCTAAAATTGAACTTCAGGATAAATGTTATAAACAAAATGATAGATCTCCACATCAGTTTTCATTTGGCGTTAAACTCGACCCCCTTATCTATCCTAGAGCATACCTAGGAAAAACCCTTAAAAATGTTGACCCCAGTTTTATCTTTTTTTTCCTCTGCAAAATTACACACATTTGCTTGGTTTTTTTTTATATATATCAACCTTTTCATTCAGACATCACTCACAACAACAAGGCGTCAACTATGTTTCCAGTTCCACTGGTTGCTATTCCTGCAGCGAATGTTACTATTCATATAGCGCATCAGCTCGAGGATTCTTAGAAGCAAATATGGATAGAAACTGAATAAGCTACGGAGTATCAAAGCAGACACAACTCCCTAGAAAATGTTCATCGTGCCGCGAATAAGTAGTTCTTACCCAGTTCGGCATCGGGCATACAGTATTTACACACAAGCGTATCCTCGATCGAAGAGACACCCCATTATGTTGATATTGTGGCCGGCAATCTATGTCGTCCACACGTTCTTCATTTGCATCCACGATCTCTGATAATCCGAACATGATCGATCATACCTTCCCCGATTTCTGAAACGTTACTAAATTCTTTCCTCTAATATAATTATCACAAGCGGTGTTTTTGGCCACAGTAACAGTACATGGCACCGTTTACAAAAAAAAAAAAAAAAAATACGCATATGTGCCACATCAATCATTATCATCGTAGAAATCGGAATGTGATTCCTATATAATTTATCTGAAAACTATTTTCAGTTTACCGTCCTAAAAAATAAATATAAATCAAAACTTACGGTTTACTTCGTAAAATAACGCATTGTGATAACAATATCACGATCGCCGTAAGTTGGATTTTCATTTTGAGTGATTCTGAAAAAAAAAAAAATTATATTAATGTAGTGATTTTTAAAAAGTAAATAAACCACCAGAAAGTAGTTTTTTTTTTAATTTATTTATTTAACATATGCGAACTGTTAAAAGCAATTCGTAAAATTAACTCCTACACTATAGTATCATCGATATTTTTCATTAATGCGTTTATAACGCGTTTGTTGGCTGCTCTGTAACAATTGAAAATCGCATCCTTATCCGATATTACCTACCTAAAAATTTCTCCATCACATCTGCCGAACTACAGGCAATATACTTAGCAATGCAATCATTAACGCGAACCGACATAATTCCGCTACGATATGCTCTTGCAGCATTAAACGCGATCAACGATGTGTACAGCCGCAATCAATATCGGCTCG
Organism: Coronaproctus castanopsis; assembly: GCA_032883995.1. Lineage (NCBI taxonomy): Eukaryota > Metazoa > Arthropoda > Insecta > Hemiptera > Monophlebidae > Coronaproctus > Coronaproctus castanopsis. The sequence goes on from CM065054.1 coordinate 27,184,522, forward strand.
CGAAAGAAATTTTAAAAATATTAATAGCCGCACCACATCGGAAAACAACCTTTCTACCAGTTCTAGCCTATTCGGGGATTACTGAAAACAATCCGGCAGACGAAGCAGCCAAGAAAGAAGTACTATTCATACCTGCTGCGAATATACCAGTACCACCAGCAAACTTTATCCGATACCTACAACTTGATTTCGTAAACCTATTGAACAACCGAATACCCCATCATCAAATCAACTACGTCTAACCAGCCGTGGCAGATTCGTTCTAACCGACGAAGAGAGGATGTATAGTCATCAGCCGGCTTCGATCGGGACATACAAATGTTAGCCACATCCACTTAATACATAAAACAACAGTTCCGGTATGTCCATCGTGTAAGTGTTCTCAGTCCTACATCATAGTCCTAGAATGCACTCAACATACTCATCTCAGATCAGCGTTGAAGCAATGTCAAGCTCTGGCTACGCGACGACGCTCAAGTCCTAACAAATGTCATCTCATATCTTCGTCAGCCAAACACGTATAACAACATATAAACAACTTAGCCAATGTTCTCGATGTAATAAATATAATTTGCCATGCATCTGACCTAAGTCGCTGTTTGCGGTACGTAAATTTAGTATTATTATTATCTTAATATTAAGTAAATACGGATTTAACTTAATAAAATAAAAAATAAGTAAATCTATTGGCTCACTCTGAGGTTTGCAATAAGCTTTTCATTCAGGGTTGGTCTTTAAAAAAAAAAATACATAAAAACTTCCTTGCAGTTTATTACGGTATATTCTTTTTCGAGTATTTTGGTGACAACTTTAGCGAGCTTTCGGAGTTGTTCTTGTTCCATACGAAGTCTTTAAAAAAAAAAAAATTATATTTCTCTCTAATGTTACTAAACATTTTTTTCGCATATTTTAAAGGTACAATCTGGCGAATCTTCCGGTTCTTTGGATTCTTTGCAGAGGCTGTCGCGTTAGTGATACTGAACCTTTTTAAATAATTAGCAAAATTGCCGTGACCTGTAAAATACTGTTAGGAAAAAGTTAGTGCTGAAATGTTTAGTTTTTAATCTTGCTTCTATATCAGGTGAATGGAGCCACACGTCCGCCGGTGGTATCATCCTTATATCGTTTTTACCATATCTGCGTTGTTTTTGATTCGAGTTATCATAATTTTCGGTAATTTATTGTTCGGTCCGTTGACTCTGTTCTCAATTTTTAGTTTTTTTTTTTTTTTAATTACGTCAGTTTGTTTCAAACGTAGATCTACCGAAGTTATCCCTGCTATTACGTGTACACAGAGCCTATAAGAAACAATTCCATATGCTGATACAACATTTAGGAGAATAAATCTTTGCAAGGATTTTAGATGAAATCAGATATTTCAATTAATTAAAGTACGTTAAGTATCCGTATTCTGTGACTGATCTGAAAAGAGCATTCATCATCATCGATAATACAGTCCTAAGACTACTTTTATTTCACGACAAGTGCTTTCCAGATGCACCGATTGTCCACCCAGCTCATTTCATCTCTGAATACATGTCCATTTTCGTACCCTTCAATGACATCGCTACGAATGTATTTCTCGGTCGGTCTCTCGTTCTTTTTTTCCCTTGGATCTTAATAATCCGTCATGTCGCATGACCCATCCAAGTTAAACGCCTTTTCTTTATCCGGTAGAGCAATGCCTTCTTTTCTTCAACTCTACTTAGTACTGCTTCATTTTTAATTTTACCAGTCTATTTAATACGTTCCATCTCAAAAGTTTCCAGCTTTCGAATATTCTGCGGACTTGAAAGTCCACGTTTCGGTGCAAACCGACCAAATATAGCTTTTTATAACGCGCTTCCGGAGGTTCATTGGCATTGTTTTCTGTCGCCATATATTTTGTTACCCCCACCCCGTGATAACTTGATTTTTGCGTCACAATAATGATCCTCAGTTATTAATTGTCCGACATATTTGAAACTGCGAACTTGTTTGATTTGTTCTCCATTAATTTTTAATTTGAAACAACGCGGGTTTTTACTAATCATCGTTATTTTTGTTTTACCTCCATTAATATTCTTTTCCTATATATCATTTATAGACTGGACCATTTTTTGAAGTAGATCACGCAATTATGACTTGGTCGTCTGCGAACTGAATAGTTTGAAGTATCTCTCTCGTTCTGTTTAGATTGTGGAATGTAGTGGTTTTATTTATACTTAATTACTAAAAACAGTTGAAATCACTAAATTTATTTAATTACGCGTAGCTTTTCGGCATTTACGCCATTGTCAAGCTATATACAATTAAAATTAACTCTACAAAATCATAAAATATTAATTTAAAACTAAGTTTACAATTTTACACTAAAATGAATTATAAATACTTAAAATTATCTGACAATGACAGTGGTAAACAACACCATCAATTATCAGTAATATAAAATTTACAGAACAGTAGCTAGAAAATAATTATTTTATAAAAATATGTATTTGAACAATGAAAAATATATGTTTATGTAATTAAAAAAATCAATAGTTAGGAATAATATTTTTATAATATACTTTTTAAAATTAATTCTTCCTCAAACTTTACCATTGAATTTAATAAATTATTTTTATCCGTTTCTTTTATTATTTCCATTTTTTCAAGTAGTTTTCTTTTTTGAAAATGTTTTTCTGTATGTAAAATTTTATAATTTCGATATTATTTATTTTGTGTTTTAATTCTATACAATGTTTTCCAAATAATGATTTTTCATCATTATTTGTATATGAGTTTAAATGTTCTTTAAATCTTGTTATGAATTGTCTGCCTGTTTCTCCTATGTATTCTTTTTCACATTGGTTACAATTTAATTTATAGACTCCTGAATTTTTTTTTAATATATTTTTATCTTCTATTTTGTTATTATTTATTGATTTTAATAATGTATTATTATTTCTTATTGCTAAATCGATGTTGTATTTGTTAAATATTTTAATTATTTTATATGTGTGACTGCCTACATAATTTATTGAACCTAAATACTTATTTTTATCTTTTTCTATATTTATATTGCCGAAAAGCTTCGCATAATTAAATAAATTTAGTGATTTCATTAGTAATTAAGTATCTCTCGTTCTGCTACGGATATAGCATAATATTAGTATTTTCCAATGGATCCTTAAGTACGACTTCCGCATATACGTTAAACATATAATGGCGACGAAAGACTTGTCGTACTCCTTTTCTTCTTTTTGCTGGCTCTAACACGTCTGCGTCCAATCTGATAACTAGAGTATAATGATTTTACTAGTAACGTGTCCAAATTTATCGCAACGCGATGATTTCGATTTATTACGAAAGTTTTCTAATTTTGTGGTTGAAATTAGTAAATTTTTAAATATGAAAAGAAAACACGCAAAAAATTTCGCCTATTAATCCGAAATCAAAAGGGGGACTTGAAAAATAAAATATGAAAATATATAATTAGATTAAGAGACATGACATGGAGGATGCCTCAAATAAAGTTATCGATCGAGCAAGAAGAAACTTTAAATAATACGGACTACGAACTACTATATAGACGTTGACTATAAAAAAAGGTACAACGATTTCAACAGGGACTGAATTTACTTGGGATATTCCGCTATCGGTATTCGAAAACCAAGTACGTACTAGTAGGTTTTTAGAAAGAAAAAAATATTTCGACTTACGATTTATTAAATTTAGAAAAAACGTTCAAATTTTATTGAATAATAACCTATCCGAGAGAAAGACTGAATTTGAAATATAGCGAAAATTAAATGCGCTAATCTGTATGAAATGTTTAAAAACTTTAAACATTCTTATTACGACAAACACGAATACGAGATGAATCCTATAGTCGACTATAGTATACGTATGTATCAAAGTATCCGGTTAATAGATTGCTCGTATCAACGGAACGTTATAAAAGAATCGCTGATTAATATTAAAGTAGTATTTTAATTGGTGAGATAACATACCGCCGAACGTAACGATTCATTGCGTGTTAATAATGGACGATAAAACCGTATACAATCCTCTGAATAGCAGAGTAATTCATTAGTAAAAGTATGTAAATAATAGCACTCGCGTAATACGAACTTTAGAACAATCGTATGTAAGAAATAGTATATAGGTAGGTGTAGTTGTCAAAAAATTTAGTCTCACATAGACCGTTGTACGGTATACACGTGTGTTTACGATACGATGGCTAACGATAGATTTAGAAATAGTCCTTCTAATAAGGGCTTTTCGTACGTTATCGATTTGCAAGATTTATTAAAAATACTAATAAAAGAACTGGCGATTGTATCTCTTGAAGATGACCGAATTGTTCATTTTATGGTAAAATCACCTCGTATATACGTGCTATAGAAGAACAGATAAATTTTTTTACCAAAAGATATCACAAAATTAATTGGGAAGATGGATACGTGGAATTTCACGAAGCGGTTAAAATAGTATAAGTCAAAGGAACGGAGAGAGTAAACTATATAAGAGAGTTGTTGGGAAATAGAATTGTTGTTTTCACCTTGGATCCATTAGGGATGTCCAGGTAGTTTACTCTATAAATCGCGTTGAAGCGTTATTTTTATGACCTATATTTACCGGATCAAGCCAGACATACGAGTATGCATTGTGCGTTGAAACTCGCTATTACGTATAAAGATCGGGTAAATAATTTGATTTTTAAAACGAGTTTTCAAATATCGTTAAATCACGCGACATCTAATATACGTCGCGAATACCAGCAAGGGATCAAATTAGATCGTTCGCTTTAAAAAGGTTTTGTAACGTGTATTCCAAATATTTAGGAAAATTGTAAAAATAGCCAGTTAGTAATAATTGAACCGAAAACTAACGAACATCGTTACTATATCTACGGGTACGTACGAACTGAACGATATAATAGAATTTATTCAACAAAACGAAGAACTTAGCAACGCGGGGGAATAGTCATTAGGTTATAATCCGAATACGTTAAAAATAAAATTATATTCGGAATGAACTATAGATTTCGCAACTGCGAACTCGATAGGACGTGTACTTGGTTTTAGTAAAATGTAAACTCAAACAGAGGGACAAACACATTATTCGAACGACCATATAGATATCTTTACTATAAATAACATTAAAATTAGATGTAATTTAATAAAATGTAATATAACTGACGTAATTCCGCTAAACGCTCAAGTTGGTGTGAATAAATTATCGAAAGACCTAATTATTTATCATTTTATCGTATGAATACGAATGAAATAAATTACATATCCGTTATGATAGTTGATCAAAATGCAAAAATGACGAATAAAAATATAACAAATTACAAGATACATTTTATAACGAGTAATAAAAACGACACATTGATATTATCAACTGCTATTATCGAATAAATACTGGTGTAAATTTACTTCGGTAGGTGTAAAAATAAATTATTAAAATGGACGATTACGTGAACGTTTTGGAAAAAAGTTGAAAGAAAAATAACTCCGTACATGAGAAAATCAGGAAACAAATAAAACTCGACGAGGATTGTTAAACCTCTAAGAGCGATGCATACTCAACTAGTCAATAAATTACCATCCGTACTAACCCGAGATAAATCTATCGCTTCTTTAACTGTTGGTTCGGTCAAAAAAAAAGGTATAGAACCGCTCATGAAATTCCAAAAATAGACGCAATAGCCGCGTCAGCTATAGGAACCTACCCTCTATCGAAATATCGCAGGAATTTGTACAAATATTAGGTTCGATAGCCACGAACAACTATTTGTCGAAAATTCTGAAGGCAGATTCCACTTTTGGTATACGTATCGAGGATGAGACTATGTATATAAGAAATTCGACGATAATTATAGAGAACGATAATATAAAGTTAGCAAATACCGATTACTAGTACGAACGTTCGCGAGGATTATGAGAGTTATTAACACTGGAAAAACCTAAAAATTACGACGAAAAAGAACACGATGTGAACTTTTGTTAAAAACTAGTTTTCGTATAAACAAAAAAAATTACCCGAATAATCCGCGCTTGTTAAGTAGTATAGGAAATAAATATAACGTCGTAATTAAGCCGATTTTAATTAAACGCAATATTCCAAAAAAACGTCGAAAAACTGATGCGGGATTAGAAAAAATCTATATAAATAACTCTGTAGAATATACTGGAACAATATAGACGAATTGTTAGATTGTGTACATTATACGGTGAAGTAAAAGCCGGTGGTAATCCTTTAATAAATTAACGAAATTATAAACAGTTTACAAGAATTTAAAGAAGCCGAAAAAGCTAATGCGTAGTTTGTAAAGCCAAAAGAGCTATCGGTGCTGGTTAAACATCCGATTAACATAAGCACCGAACAAGGGGAACTTATTGCGAAAGCCAATAAATCCGTCACTTTAAAAACAAATGAAACGAGAAATAAACACCTACCTCCTTTTTGCTTCATAACTTGCGTAAAACATTTATGAATCGCTGTTTCTACTACTTTAAGGTTGTATCCGCATTTGTGTTCCGACGTTCTACTATATAATTTACCGCATTTTTTACATTTGTATACACTACTTCGCATACTTGATCGTGGTTCTTGAAACATTCCCGATTATAACAATATCTAAATTTACACCTAAATGCTATTTAGTAAGTTTTATGATTATTTATGCATAATGTGACACGAGAAGCAACCCATCCAGTGACGGGTGTTTAAGTATAATTTTACATATTAATAGTATTCATATTAAATCCAGTGGCTTCGTTCTCTGTTGAGTCTGTGGATAACGAGTGAGTTGTCTATAGTAAGGAGATCGCCATATGATTAGGGTGGTTCTCTAGCCCCGCGGCGTATTTTTTAGCAACTTATTTCTTCCTTTACAGTTTTCACACTTTCAGATTTTCGTGTAGTGTAAGATTAGTCCGAAGGATTTTGTTTTAAACTGTCTGCAAAATAGCGATATTACTTTTCTTGGCACAACCCCCATAATTGGCAGCCGTATCGTTAAACTGGTTTCAAAACTCGGTTATACAAGAGCATTTTATTATCAGTAGACAGTTCTGATCGTCTGCCTAGTAGCCAAAACATTTGTGTTTCCGTTTAATGTTTAGTTCATTACTCTTTTTTATTATATGTTTTTTCCATGTTAGGTGCTTGTCTAAATTTAAACCAACATATTTTACTTCCTCTTTTTGCTGGTATTGTAACACCATTCATAATTATTTGTCTAGTTGTGCATATTTCTTCTGTTAGTAAATATTACTCTAGCTGATTTATCTTCATCAATCTTTATTTTCCACGTTTTAAACGATGTTTCGATTTTGCTTACTGCTTCTTGCAGGTTTTTACGTACCTCTACGGCGCAGATATGTCTGAACAGAGAATTGCTGTGTCATCTGCGAAAGTTGCTATTTCGATGTTTGTCGGAATATGGAATATCTGCCGTATAAACTAGATAGAGCTACCCTGGGGTACACCTGCTTTTACCGGATAAATCTGTGATTCATCCTCTCCATATTTGACACAGAAGTATCTTTCATCTAGATATGTGACTGCAATATCCGAGTCATTTGATGTGGAAAGTAACAACCGATTATTTTTTTGTAATAGACCTTTATGCCGAACTTTATCAAAAGCTTGACTTACGTCTAAGAAAACCGCGTCACGAACTTTTTTTTCTTCAATAGATTTTTCAATCACATTAACTATTCGATCGACCTGCTTTATTGTACTATGTTTTTCCCCCAAAACCAAATTGATGGCCCGGTATTAGTGACTTGTTTTGGACAATTGGTAGTATTCTTTTCAGGAGTAGTTGTTTTTCGTACAACTTAGACAGCACAGGCAGTAATGAAACGGGGCGATACGAGCTTGTTTCTGTTGCGGGAGTTTTTGCGGCTTTTTAATTACGATGATTTGTGAAAATTTTAATTGAACTGGGAAATGCGTTAATCACAGCGTCGCATTGAAGATATACACGTTAAAAGTATTAAACCTTTTCTTGGTAATTCTTTTAAAATTTTATCAGGTCGTATCCTGGTGATTTTGTCGGATTCATCGTTTTTATTATATTTTTAATTTCGCCAGGGGAAGTAAGTTTAATGACACATCATGATATCGTATTTATGAAAAAGCGGAAGAGTTTTCAGGGCGTGAAATGTATCAGCGTAGTATTTTCCAAATACATCTGCTTTCTCCAAATCAGTTCGGGCCCAACTTCCATCTGACTTTTTTATTGGGAGATTAATTTGCTTAGGTCTTTGCAGATTTCTAGTCGCCTTCCATAGGGAGTAATCACGTTCCGCTAATGGAGACAAGTTTAACAACTTTTCTCTAAATGATTTGTTTTTTAGGTCTACTAATAAGCGCTTTACAAGCTTAATCTGTTTATTCAGTGCCGTCTTAATTGTCGGTTTTCTATACATCTGCCACTGATTCCTCAGTTTCCGTTTCAGTGTAACTTCCCTTCTAATTTCTTTGGGGTAATAGATAATAGGTGCGCGGACACATTCATTTTTTGTGTGGCAGACCACCACGCTGACCGTTGTGTGATTTGAATAAAATATTCAACTGCATCTTCTGTGTATTTTTCCGGTTTTAGTGACATTTTTAAGTTAACCGTATTCCTTCTCTAAATTCTTCCCAATTAGTACGTTTATTGTGCAGTTTAGGTTTGCAAATTTTAGTTATTATATGCTCACTAATATTAAGCATTATTGCAGAATGATCCGATGCTAATTCTTCTCACGTCCAGGAAAATTTGTGCAAAACCCTTTACTACAAAGATGTCTAATATATCTGGAGTTTTTTTTGTGGGTCAGTTGGCCAATAAGTCGTTTTCCCGGATGAATGAACATTGCTGTGTATTTCATCAACTGCCATTTTCAGTTGATTTCCCCTAGGAACAGTGAGTCTTGATTCGAAATGAATATTTTTGAAAGTCGCCACCAACTATAAACCTACTGCCTAATGTTTTGAAAAAAAATCAATGAAGTGTTTTTTCTTAATATTATGTTTTGGTGGGCAATATACAGCTGAGGTGGTGAACTTTTTGCCTGACTGTTCTTCTCAGTTACTATGCTTGTTGCTTGCAAATGACGGAATTCATATTTTTCTAGTATATAGTGTTTTATATTATTTTTTATTAAAATACCAGTACCACCGTGCGCTCTTCCATCAGGATGGTTTGTGTAGTATGAGTTATATCCAGTGAAGGTGACGTGTCTTGTATTCGTTTAGTGCGTTTCATATAATAAAAGCACATCAATATTGTTTTGCATAATGTACATTTGTATTTCGTCGGTATGATTTAGAACGCCCTTAGAGTTCCAGATAACTGAGATTGCTCATTTTTTATTCAACAGCGCAGTTGTAATTGTCTGCATAACATTGTTGATTATTTGACTTTGCTGTTGCATCGTATCGCGAAATAGCGTTTTTATTTCAGTTAAGAAGGAATGCAAAACTGTCGACATATCATTGGTATTTATACTGTCACCGATTGGACCTCTACTTATTTCACGTTTATTTCGCTTGCTTAAAGTTTGTGCATAGGTCAAGCGATGTGTTGACTCAGAACTGTCAGTCTGATATATCCTTTATAACTTGATGGGCGGTCTCCATCGCAGTTGACATATTCTGGTGATTCATTCTGGTTTTTATCGCGACATGTTGATGGATGATTTTTACCGCATTTCACGCATGCAAAAGGCCTGCTACAATAAGTTTTTGTGTGTCCGTTCTTTGACAACGAAAACACTGCGGAATGACATTCTTTTTCCGTGGAGATTCCATTTTCACTTTCACATGAAGTAACGTTTAAATTTTATATATATCGGGATTATTTTCCTGAGGCTCCAGATCTACAAAAAATAATGGTAAGGGTTGTTTGCTTATCCTATGTTTGATATTAGTCACGTGCCTAACTTTATGCCCGTTTTTCAAGGGCAGCTTTAATGAGGTTTGCATCCACAGAGTAGTGTAAATGTCGAATTACCACTCGAAAGCATCAGATTTAATCTGGTATGTGTGGTGCTCTATTCATTCGTCCCTTAAATATTTGATTAGGGTACGGTAACTTTCAATGCCATTTGATTTTACTTCTACTCGGTTATCAGTTAGCGATCTACAATGTATATTATTTGTTGGAATAACGCTTGTGATATCTTTCATCATTTCAGCATAATCTACAACCCAGTAGACCGTTATAGCAGGTGGTTTTAGTTCTTTTTTGAGATCTGCATCTTCCTTCACGCTATTTTCATAAGTTTCCAAACAAGCATATCTGTTATTATTACGCCTGGATATCTTTTTTTCAAGTTGTTCAGATGAGATGGTTCTAACATATTCTCTCTGTCTTTTTCTGTTATTTTTGACCACTTGCCAGCTGTGATCTTTTTCTTGCTCGATTTCAGTTAGCATTGTTTCTTGTAGTGGGTAATTTTCCTCCGTTGTAATAGGCGATAGAATATTTGTGTAATTACAATCTAATTATAAAATATCATAAAACACTATATATATATAATATAAAAAATCAATTGAAAATTAGTTAAATCACTAATATATATATATATATATATATATATATATATATATATATATATATATATATATATATATATATATATATATATATATATTAGCGTGTTAAGAGATAAGGGGTACCGAAGAAATTCATCGTAAATATGGAAAATATAAAATTTAAAAAATAGGATATTTGTATCCAAGAAAAATAAATAAAGTTAAACAAAATTCGAGATATCAGATCAATAATATATGTAAAGTAGGCTGGTGATCGACGTATATATATAGATATATATATCGGTATAATTAAGTTATTTCCCTATAAGTAAGATATAACAACAGTTAATAATCAATCAATTAGGAGAAATATTAATCAATGAGGAAAATAAAATGAATATAATAAATGAACGTTTAAGGAATTGTATTTTGAATAAGAAATATTAAGATCCAATTAAGATCTCTATATTATCCAAATATTAAAACATACTAAGTAATAGGCCGGGTCGATGCAAAATATTTCAATATAAAATTAATACTATACCGCATAAAGTTTTCAAAAACAGCAGAACCTATCCGATCCCTATATGTAAAAGAGGAAATTAGAAGAATGCTAAGTGAAGAAATAATCAGATCATCGGATTCTCCGTATAATAGTCCCCTAGTTGCTGTAATTAAAAAATCTGGATATATAAGGTCATACCTTGATTCAAGAGAAATAAAATAATTTTAGTAGATAATGAAAAACCGAGAGCAATAGAATTATTATGTAAACATAGCGAATTCAAGTTCATCAGCTCCATAGATTTAGTCGCTAGTTTCTTACAGGTTCCTCTAGAAGAAGGGCCGAGGAAATATGTCGTATTTACGTTTGAAGGAAAAAATTATGAATTCGCTGTTGTACCGTTTGTGGTCTATCAGTTAGTACAGCGTCCTTCGTAAAGACGTTATCCATAGTACTTGGTGATGAGTTGAGCCTATTATTAACTATGTTGACGATGTATGCATCATATCAAAAACGGAGGAAGAGCATATATACAGCGTATAAATTTAGTTTTGAGCAAATTATAATCGGCAGGAATGACTGCTGATGTAAGAAAATCTGAATTCGGTGTTCCGAAAATCAATTTTTTAGGATATGTTATTAAGCGAGAATGGTATATCAATGCAAACTGAAAAAATTGATTTAATAAAAAACTTTAAACCCTCAAAGACCAAGTAATTAAAACGAAACGAAGATTAATCACGAGATCACGATAGCTGTTTCTTCTCCACGCGTGGAAATTTTAGTTTACGTTAAAATTTTCAGATTACGTCAAACTTTTCTAGAACAAGTTTAAATTTTTAGATCACGTCAAAATTTCATAATGATAAAAAAAAAAAATAGAGAAATAATTTAAATAACCGTCTTATTTGATTTTAAGCTAAAATTACAAAATAAATTATACCAACCCCGCAATAGTTAAGTCTACTGGCGACCACGATCTTTTAAAAATTGCTCTATTAGGCTACGAGCCCCATAACCTGTTGAGTACGTCATAAATTGACATCCACGACGCGAGATCGAGCACAGTGATTATTTTAAATTGACGATCACCACTCTAGACAAAAGAGCTAGCCAGTGAAATATATTATAATTAGGTAGCGAGGATATATCTGCATTAAAAGAATAAATATTACGATAAAAAAAAGTGTATACGTTAAAAACGAGCGATATGAAAAAATGACACATACCTGCTCTACAGATATCGGCCCAATTAATGTTTTTTTTTTTTTTAAATAATATGAATATATGCTTACGAGTGTCGTGTACGTGTTTGTTTATACAAAGGCTAAGGAATGCCAATATTCGGATTGTTATAAGTTTATAATAATAATTCAAATGCTTGCGCAGCGTTGCGCGCAGACGGTTTTATTTATTCTATTTTAATTTCACATACATAATTGAAATAATAATTGTGCGCAATATCATTTGACTGTTATGTAATTATTATTATTATTATTATTTTTAGTTATTTTGTTAACGATCATTTATTTATTTATTCATTTATTTTTTGATTTGTAATTATTTTTATTTTATATTTCTTCTTTTATCATCAATGTTTGAAATGTATAGGTGTGTGTATTGTAATGAAATTGAAATAAATTCGATTTATTACTGTAGACTAGATTTGGAAATAATTCTACTGACCAGTATATTATAAAATTAAGATCAGAAGACGAAATTATACATGAAGAACTATTTGAAATAACAGCAGCTGGGGTGGCAAGGCTCCATCGAGAAGGAAACAAAATAAGAATGATAAACCTTTAAATATGTAACATAATTATAAAACATATTAATTCAAATTTTCACATTTGTATTGTTATTAGATACGAAATGTTTGTTACATTATTTCGATTTCGAAGCCGGTTTTTCGAGGCGAATTTGCACGCATCGACATCCTTTACCAACATTCGAGTTGATGGGACTTTTTATAATTAGTACCTTGAATAGTAGCAGATTTTGTACACAAAATAACATGCAATAGGATAAGCACGATGTTTGGTAACAAACGATAAGATGATGATTATTTACTTATTTATTTATAAATTTTTAAAAAAATGATGATGATTATAAACAACAAAAGAGAAGTAATTTTGTTTCTTTATGAAAAATCGCAAAGCTTTTCGAGCCATTGCAAAGCGAATATAAAAAGGGCAGTAGGTCCGCGCTTTAATCGGCCGCGTCACTGGGTGTAACTCTAAATATGAATAAGACGTGTATTTAACAAAAATAGATTTTTGCACTTTTTGAGGGGTATTTTACCTTAATTAAGTTCAACGCTGTTTCCTTTTTCGTTTTTTTTTTTTTTTTTTTGACCCCCAGCTCGTAAAAACGATTAGGTAAATATATTGTTTAAAAGAAGTATAACTTCAATAGGAATAACAGATTCTCCAGAACCCGTCCGATTAAATTTATGGAACTCCTGACGAAACTGTTTTACAATATTATGAGATTAAATTTACACACCATATACTCAGGCCAGAGGTGCACATTTATTCTACGATGATTTATTTCTGCAACGGTGAAAGTGCTAAAAAATTTTAAATAGTTTAGTTACTAATTGATCTGCTCTATTATCGTTAAAATCTTTATTATAATGATTACATTCGGAAAGAGCGCGCTTTATCAGTAAAGTTACATGTTACACAGTTGTCGGAGAGTGCGATTATACTTGTTTTAATCTTTAAATAAGCCGTGGCCGGTAATAAATTGTACGTTAGAAAAATTAGCTATAAATTATGAATTACTGTAAATCTTTTTTCCATGTCTAGGACATTTTTTTTTTTTTTTGTTTTTAGCTACGCCGTTATATTCTTTCCACTGTGTTTGAAATTTATTTTGTATAACGCTTATCTAATATTTTAATAAACTGTTTATAAAATGTTCACGAGATAAAATAAGGTTGTCGATATTTTACATTACCGAAATCGTGATCTGGATTTGTACATTTTACGAAAAATATGGTAATACGTTTCTCTATATCCGAAATGGTTTCGATTCCTACAACGATAATGCTTGCCAAGCAGATAGTAGTTCTGTAGGATTTAATACATTTTATTGCTGTAGAAAGCTGTTTAATATGTTGTGAAATATCTTTATTTTTAGCATATCTTTATATATGACACTGTCTTAAAAAACTACACTTTTACATAATATGTTATTTACTTTTGGTAATTTAAACGGTTATAATTATCATACAATTTGTTAAATATAATTAAAAATTTCTTTATTTTGCTAGTAATGTATTGAAAGAACGCTATGTTTTTTTTTCTTTAGAAGATTGTGTACAAAATTGAATTTCGTAACAAACAGCTGTTAGACTGTTACCGTCTGTCTAAGAAATTTACATTATTATCGGTCGTCTATGTGTTAATACGATTAGGTTTTTAAATGGATCGTTTAATTTATTAAATAAATTATTATTTGTATAAATAATTTCGATAATAATATGAAAAACAAATATTCACGTATTTGTTTTCAGTTTGTTTGGAATTATTTTGTAAAATAAATTGATCCGCATTTATATATATATATATATATATATATATATATATATATATATATATATATATATATATGAATTAAATCAAGTTTTACAATATTTAACTATGTCATACTGATAACTTCAGATGAATTCGTTCTATATTGTTCACCGTACAATTTGTATTACCTTTTATACAGTTTTAAGTCAAAACGTCCCCATCGTAATGGACTACACTACTCGTATATTGCAAAAGGAAGGTGTTAGAAAAATACGGTAATAAAGCCAACATAGACGTATGTTGCACCAACATCCGGATGTGCAAAATAGTCAAATAAAAATATATTACGACAATAAAATTTTAAGGCTGATATTATACAAAATGCCGCAGGTTACTAATGAAGCTATTCATCGCGAACTCGAGGTCTGCATGATTGACGAAACAATAGAGCAGCAGGCTCATGCAATGCGCGTATGCGGACACTGCCATGGGTTAATGGCTGCTTTTGCGGACGTCGTGTTAACCAGACGATTGAAAACAACTAGAATTCGCATCGTCGTTTAGGAGATTCAACGGTTGTATTTTCCGTACAAGAGAAGACGACGATACCCTTCATAGATAGCCAACTTGAGTAGGAATGAATTAGCAACAAACGTAATTAATTTTAATTATTTACTTTTTATTCGTATTCGAAAATTGCCAACGACGATACTAATAATAATTTAAATTCAAATTCAAATTTATTTCACATTATAAAGACATTTCCGATGTTACATAAAACGAAATAATAGTAATAGTGATTTAGATATATAAGATAAAAGGCCTACGTGATGCGCGAATAGCAAAATACAATTTACTTGCTAACTCACGTTACAAACATATCGCACACATTCGTATACGCACACGCTTGAAACTCCACGCAGAAAAACACAATATTTTTATACGATGAGTATATAAATACGATAGCATTTTCGAACAAAAACATTTAAAAGCCCTGAATAAGGCTTATTATATAAAGACAGTACTCAGTGCTTTAAATTCGTATAAAAACTAACGGAACAACATACGATACGAGAAGATTCATATTATGATACATAACAAGAATATATATATATATGCACGTACATATATTATAGTATAATAAATAAATTAAAATCGAAATTAATACTCGTAAAATACAATAACACTGATTATACAAGAAGAGAAATGTTCAAGCGTACGTTCGATACAATTAATAATGTAATACAGGTGGACGGAATTTCAGTGATGTGAAATCAGACACAAAGGTGAAAGCTGAATAAATGTTTTTAATTCTACAACGTCGTTTACAATTCGTTAACACAAAGTAAGTCGATGTCGCACTGAATGAAATAGTGAGAAGAGTAATATGCCTGAAATCTATATTATTAATGGATACTATCCTTTATGCTCGGCCTTCCAATTATCAATTGTTGAAGCGGGAACATCAATTAGATGCGTTACACCACGTTTACCATGAACTATTTCCGTCAAATACTAATAAAGCAACAACCTGTATTGCTTTTCACAATGCCATTTCATCAGCAAAAATTATTTTTTTTAAATTGTCACGCATCGCAGCTAAATTCGGGTCTATTGATTGTTAGTTTTTTAATTTATATTCCTTATTTAAAGTAACCGATTGCACAAAAAGATCCTTTAGACGCCTTCTAATACTATCGGTTAATAATTTGATGCATTTTTTCATTGATTCCGACAAAAATTGTTTCAGCTAAAATTAATATATCTATAAACTGTTTAATATGTCTGGTTTCAAAATCACCCGTATTATTCATTTTTGTAAGTACCGGTATTGAGCGAGTGCAAGATTTTGTCTTTTCTAGACAATAACACGGCAGAATCCTGATCTTGCACTGCAAGGTCGTTGCTCTCATAAATGTTACAGTGAATATATGCGTTTTCACTGTCAGACCAATATCGAAATCAACGTATTTCTTTCACTTCTTTTGGTCAGAATTTAAGTTTCGTTTTATCTTTTCGACTTTTTTTTTTTTTTTTTTTTTTTTTATTGTCACCGTCTATTATCATAAGTATCGGAACAGATATAATAGAAGGCCCACCACATTATCAAAATCTCATTATTAGTACCATTATTTCCACATTCATCTGCATCACTGCAGCAATATCCACATTATTATGTTTTAATCCTCCCATTCACATTGCTGCTGCTATGAACTTCATCAGAATCTAAATCCAAAATAATTGTTAAATCGATATATAGTTTTCTTTTTTTCTCCTAAAATTATTTATCTTACATCACAATATGTGTTCAATTAGCACCACAAATCATAAATTTCTGGAATAAAATTATGAAAAGTATTGCTACCAGTAATTCACACTGTTAGAAATAAAATACACCACACAACAGCAAACTTTTGTTTGCAGTTGTGTAGTCTATTTTATTATTATTTCTAGCAATTTGAATTATTTATGCAAATAATTTGAATAATTTTAGTCCGGATGTGCTAATTGAGCATGTATCGACGTAAGATTAGTAATTTTAGGAGGAAGAAAGATTATTATATCGATTTAACAATTATATCGGATCTAGATTCTGATGAAGTTTATAGCAGCGACAATGTAAATGAGATGATTATAATATACAACGTGGATTGCTGCGATGATGCAGACGAATGTGGAAATAATAGTAGGAATAATGGTTTAGTTCAAGTGGTGGGCCTTCGATTATATCTCATGCGAACATATTTAGAAGAGATGATGACAGTAAAGAAAAAAAAAAGAGAAAATGAAATTTAAATCTAACCAGAAGAAGTGTAAGAAACAAGTCGATTTGGATACTGGTTCTGACAATGCATATATTCACCATAACATATATGAGAGCAATAATCTTGAAATACAAGATACAGATTGAGCTGTGTTATTCTCTACAAAAGATAAAATCTTGCACTTGTTTTGAATACCGCTGCTAACGATAATGAAGTATGCATGATTTCCAAATCGGAAATATTAAACAATCCAAGTTATTACTCTTTTATTGTTTGAAGGAAATAGTTCATAGTAAACATGGAGTACCGCATCTAATTGATGTTTCCATTTCTACACTACTGGAAGTCCGAATTGACAAAAAATATCGATTTATCACGAAAATCTAGATGTAAAATGGTAAGTTCAGTTTAAAGATGACTTTCGAAGATGCAGAAATTGCATTGCCCACCTACAAGTGTGTAGTGAAATTATCTATAGAGAATAGATTATTAGAAACAGAGTAATTTAATTTTCATATTCGGATGAAGCACATATTTTCATATGTAGAAGAAACAAGAACGATGTACACTGATGGTACAGGAGATGTATCCTGGTCCCACTAAGAGTAGACCTAGAGTATGTGGAATAAAACTTGTAATTACATTAGAGTATTTTTTTTTAATTTTTTTTTTTTTTTAATGAAGGATATGATAAAATAATTTGTACTATAAAACATAATTTTTCGCATTCATTAATATATATCTACATTTTAAATCAAAATAACTGATTTTTTTTTAAATAATTTAAATAACTAAACTTTCAATGCATTAGGATACAAATTTAATCAGATTTTGGGTTCATCAACATTACATTTTTGTAACGATTTTAATTCAAAATTTTTTTACATAATTTTTTACTCATTTACAAGGAATTATTTTCAATAAAATCTTTAAATTATAAGCAAAGAGCGGTTATAATTCAGAAAATTTATTTATGGAACGTAATGTGATATCGATGACAAAAAACAATGAACTAAAACATTTGACTCCTGATATTAATAATTACAGTAATTTCATTAAGATCATAAATTCAACTTTGAAGAAGACTATCATACAGCAGATGATATAGTAGAGCATACATCCCTGCCATTAATAATGATTTTGAAAGAATCTATGACGAGTCTGGCTTAATATAATGATGATTACCGATGCAATATTCATAACTGGGAAGTTGCTGATGTCATCGATGGTTAAAGAGAAACAATGAATTGAAACCCTAGAAGGTGTTGAAATGGCTCCGAATGGTCGCAAATTGAGGTGTAAATCCTGAATAAGTTGAATGGAGAAGAACGTAATGTCAATTATCAAACTAAGGTGGCAGCTAACCGAGTATCTCATCAACATATTATAAATGAGAAAACCAAATCTCGACTAAATAAAAGGAATATAAAGGTAATTAGGAAAACCGACGAATATAATAAACTTAGATAAGCATTTTAAATGGAACAGCGATATTAAAGTGATGAAAATAGGAAGAATTGAATGACGTTAAAAATTATAAGAAAATTTCCTATTAAGTAACATTTGAAGTTAAATCGCGTCGCTCCTATAATTGAACTAAAATTTATTAAAAAACAAGCTACCTTTAGAGCAGGCAGATCGTGTACTAGCCCGATTCTAGATATAACTAAGTACATTGTGGACGAATTTGAGGAGCAGATCACTGATGTAGACTTTGTAGGTCTGTGTGCAATCTATGATACAGTCAACCACGCATATTTAGTTTTTATTAATTAACAAATACAAATGGTCGTAAAATGACACAAATACTATCTACATTATTGAAAATAAATGCTTTTACACAACCCTACATGGTACAAAAAGCAGATGTAGCCGTCAGAAAAATGACATGCCTTAAGGTAGCGTAGCGGTCACAGTTTTTTATAATATGTACATATGGATGATCAGTTCACACCGTATAATACAAAATGTTTCCTTTACGCTCATGATTTAGCTACAGCTGTTTAATAGAGTACATGGAAGTAGAAAAAAATCTAGAACAAACACTTTAAGAAATTGGTGACTATTATCGTAAAGAAAATTTGAAACAAAAAAGTCTTCAAAAACGGTAGAAGAATCATAATAGGAATCTGAAAGTAAAATGGTATGAT
Organism: Coronaproctus castanopsis; assembly: GCA_032883995.1. Lineage (NCBI taxonomy): Eukaryota > Metazoa > Arthropoda > Insecta > Hemiptera > Monophlebidae > Coronaproctus > Coronaproctus castanopsis. The sequence continues at coordinate 27,203,972 of CM065054.1, forward strand.
AGCGTGTTAACATACAATAATGACCTCAAACATTTAGGCATAACTTTATATAGATTTCTAACCTGCAGAAAACACTGTGATACTGAATACGAAGTTTTTATTAGAAATAACATAAGAAAACTTGCAGAAGCTAATTGGGTACATAGTACTTAGAATTTCATCTTTTGCGTTTTACTATTCAAAGATAGAATATGCATGCTCTACTGTATAAACCAAACTGACCGATGTAGAACTAAATAAAAGCGATGGAATTGTAACAGACTATTTTAAACTCACACAAACAGTACAATTACTATGCAGTATATAACACAACCGGATGTCAGAAGAAAAATGATTGTAATGGCAGAAGAATCTGTAAAGAAAACAAATAATAGGCAATCGCTTTATAAATACACACAGCCACCTAGACATCTGAAATCGAAACCATTCTTGAGGGGGCATGGTAGGAACCTCCAAACAGTGCCTCTGGAAACAGCGAGATAATTATTGCGTAAAACAATGCAAACTTCGCTGGCTAATCCTACCAAACACGGTCAAAGGAAAAGGTCGTTTTTAGGACCGAAACAAAGTTTAACAGTAATGTCAATAAACATCGAAGGACTGCCACCCGAAAAGAATATTTTGGCTGAACTATGCAAATGCGATGTGCTTTGCATACAAGAAACACATTGGGAAACAAAACATAGGAAACTAAATGTATCCGGGATGAAATTAGCGATGGAAAAACCACATAAAAAATATGAAAGTGCTATACTTACTCGGCCAGATTTGGAAATTAACTGGACGTACAGAAGAGAATAACATAGAAATAATCACAGCAGACATAGGGAAATGTAGTGTAACATCGGTTTATAAACCTCCAAACATACCCTTCAAATTCGAGAAATCTGTGAATTATGAAAGTACTAGTACAAAAATTATAATAGGAGAATTCAATAGCCACAGTACGATGTGGGGATACTCAAAGAATAATGATGATGGAAAAGCTGTTGAAAACTGGGCAGAAATGAATTGCTTGAGTTTAGTTCACGATCCAAAATTACCTTCATCGTTTAATAATGGGAGATGGCGTAGAGGATATAATCTGGATAACGTTTTCGTGAGCGATAACATAAGACGTATGACCACTAAAGCAGTATTGGATCTCATACCGAAATCAGAGCACCGGCCAATTCTGTGCGAAGTAAATGCAGTAATAGTGCCGCGAAAGGTACCTTTTAGATTTAATTTTAAAAAAGCAAAATGGATGGAATTTGCAAATTACTTGGATAATGAAGAAGAAATGATAGAACCAATACCAGTGAACTATCATAATTTTGTGGAGATCTTAAAAAAAGTACCTAAAAGGCATATACCAAGAGGATCTCGCACTAATTATATAAAGGGATTATGTCAGGAAACTATTAAAAATCTACAAGAACACTATAAAAAATATGAAAAAGATCCTTTTGACAATGCTACAATTGAAATAGAAGAAAATTTCATAGGAATAATAACAGGAGAAAGGAAAAAAGAATGGATTTCAACAATAGAAAACTTGGACATGTCGAAAAATAGTTACAAGGCTTGGAAGCTGATAAAAAACATGAATAATGAAAAACTACAACCAAAAGTATATATAAATATTACACCAGATCAAAAATAGCAAATAAATTACTAATGAATGGAAAAATCAAAGGTAGAATAGATAAACCAGAATTGATAGTGAAAACAACTGATAATAGGAGTCAGTTTAATGAACCGCTTAGAATGGATGAACTAGACAGGGCAATTAAGATAATGAAAGATAGGAAAGCACCCGGAATTGATAATATAATGACGGAACAAATTAAACATATAGGACTTAGAACAAAAAAATGGCTTTTAGATATGTTTAATAACTGTATTAAAATGGACCGAATTCCTAAAGAATGGTTAAAATCGCATGTGGTTGCATTACTTAAACTGGGAATAACCTTTACAAATGTTGGAAACTTTAGACCCGTTTCTTTACTGTGTCACACTTATAAAATATTTGAACGAATAATATTAAATAGAATAAATGCAAAAATAAACTCAAAACTTATTAAACAGCAGGCCGGATTTAGAGCTGAAAAGTCGTGCACAGCGCAAATCTTAAGTCTAGTTCAGGAAATAGAAAATAGGTATGAAAATAAAATGATAACAGGGGCGACGTTCATAGATTTAAGCGCTGTATATGATACAGTAAATCATAGAATATTAACAAAAAAAATTTACGAGCTTACTGCCGACTACAAATTAACCAAAATCATTAGCACATTATTGAGGAATCGGCGATTCTATGTAACGCTACAAAACAAAAAGAGCAGATGGAGGAAACAGAACAACGGTTTACCACAAGGAAGCGTGCTTGCACCAATGTTGTTTAACATATATACTAATGATCAACCGATTGGAAGTTCAACAAAACACTTCATATATGCTGATGATTTAGCTATTATAACTCAAGAGAAAACGTACCGTTGTTCTGTTTCCTCCATCTGCTCTTTTTGTTTTGTAGCGTTACATAGAATCGCCGATTCCTCAATAATGTGCTAATGATTAGTAACGGCGTTTCACCTGAGAAATAAGGATGCAAGACGCAAACTAAATGTTAAATGGCAAGGGATATCCCAGGAACACTGTAACAACCCAAAGTATTTAGGCGTTAAATTGGACCGAGCTTTAACATTTAAGGAACACTGCGAAGATACCAAAAGAAAAATTTGTACAAGGAATGATTTACTTACAACATTTATTGGCTCCACCTGGGGTGCAGATCTAACTGTATTAAGGACGTCAGCTTTCGCTCTGTGTTACTCCGCAGTGAATATGCTAGTGCAGTATGGCGGAATTCAGCACATGTTAAAAGAATCGATGTAGGCACTACACGAAACCGATCGAATAATTACAGGATGATTAAAGCTGATAAAATATAAATACTATGCGGCATAGCACCACCAGATATAAGGCGGGAACTGATGGCTATAAAAGGAAAACAAAACAAGAACAATAAGACATCCATTGAATAAGAAAGATGCGGCAATAAGTCGACTGAAGTCAAGGAAAAGTTTTCTTAAAACAACAAACGCCTGAAATTACTAGGATGGAATTATGGAAGGAAGGCTGAAAGAAAATCGACTAAAATTATGGGAACAACCGAACGAACATGTGCCTCCCGATAATAATTTGCCGTGGTCGACATGGAACACACCCTAAATAGAATAAGAACCATGACAGAAAGAACGGCAAAGAACATGAAACGATGGAAAATTAAATATGACGACAGATGTGAATATGGCATGGTACAAGATTTAGAGCACCTACTAACTTGCTCATTGTTGACAATACAATGCAGGATGAAAGATATGATTAGAATAAATGGAATCTCAGACGAGGCAGTTCAGATTGTAAAATATTGGGGGAAAAGCATGATCGATACGATAAGAAGAAAACCATTCTTCAATGAGACAGAGAATGGAGAGATAAATTAAATACAAAAAATATTACATTTCCAGCCAGCCAAAGAATTTCTATCAAATCTCAAATAAAAATACTGGAAGATTCTAAACCAGACTACACTCCGATGTTAGAGTAACTTACTAAAATAGAAAATGAACCCTGCTTTGTAGGGTGAAAAACGCAGATTATTTCCTTTGTTGTCCATAAATTAGAGTAAGCAGCACAATACAAGAGTTGCGTTACTTTCAAGGAAATAAAACGGAACAAACTATGAATATGCTAGTATACTGCAAGTGGAAAGATCCTAGTCTAACTATAATGTACCTATCGTTAAGAAAAAAGAAGCTTCTAAAATAAATTAAAAATTTACAGTATAAAAAATAAACTGTAGGTTATTATTTATTTGGTACATTCATAATGCCCAGCTTTAAGTAAAACGAATTGTAGTTCCAGGATTGTGTTAGTAAGAACTAGATTAACCGAATGCGAGTACACAATCTATTTATTTTTCAATATTTACCAATACGATAAATAAATCAAATAATATTCAGGCAACCAGATAGAACATTGGTATGATTTTATAATGAACGGTAATAACAAAACATTTTATAATGAATATGTCACCGCGAATAAAAAATTGTAAAATAATCATTATGTGAAAATTAATAACAAGCATGAGGCTAAATTTACGCATAAATTAAATTTATCGTTTATACGTTGTAATATAGATTCAAAAACAAATATAACACGTACAATATCTACTTACTACACAATGTGACAATATAACAAAATAAACCAATATATTTCAACTTGCTAACGTAATAAGGTATTAGTAACGAGAATGCAAATTATTATCCGCAACAGTACTACCAGCATCTAGAAACAAAAAATAAATAAAATTATAAATCTAATTTAACAACAATAATAACAAAAGAAAGAAAAAAAAAACACTAAATAGAAATAAAAAATATGAAAATATATCACAGTACACGCTTAAATTTTTATTTTTGAACTCATTTGAAAATATGCAAATTACTTATACATCACTTAAAATTTCACTATATTGTCTCTACATTGCAAATCAATACTTTGATTTTGAATTAAATTTTTATATTTAGATGGTGATTTATATCTGATACGTTTCCGTTAAATAATTAATTATTCAGTTTTTCCTTATGAATACGAAATTCAACATATTACATGCCAGCTGTATTTGGATATACATGTAACTTATTACTAGTTATTTTTTATATCATCACGAATAGCAATCATACATCTTATCTTTCTGTCCAGATTGTATTTTTTTCGCCCTTCTAACTGATGATAACAGTGCTAAATTCAGTATATAAATTTATGCACTCCTATTTTAGAATGGCGATATGAATTTAAAATTATATAACGGTATGCTCATGTATATATATATATATGTTTTTTTTTTAAAATATTGCAAAACATAAAAACTATTCGAATATGCCCCTTCTGTTTACTAACAGCGAACTTTATTACTACACCAAAAATATTTTACGGCTCTTTTCAGCAGACTTTTTTTTTTTGTAAATATTTAAAAAAATAAATTTAGGAATATTAAAAATATATTTCGTGACATTTTTTCAAGTTCAAGAAAACGAAATGTGTAAGTTTCAGTCATTCCACCCTTATTCTGAGTTAATTAATTTATTGAGAACTATAGCGCATTTAATAATAATATCACATGTAATGTGCAAAATTAAATCGTTATATATTTCGGGGAAAAAATTGTTTTTTGGTTCTCGTAGATATCACTAATTTTTCCTTCTAAATTAAAATTTTGTGTTCAATTAATTTCTATTAGCAGTCGAATTTAAAACTTATTTAAATACTTTTATTATTGTAATTTATTACTTTACTGCGGATCGTTTAGATTTTTAATTTCGTTAAAATCATTTTCCATATCGATAATATGAACACCATTATATCGTTTATTTATTACTATACATATTTCTAAATTTATTACCACTTACATTTAACACCTTTAGTGTTTATATATATATATATATATATATATATATATATATATATATATATATATATATATATATATAAAATTTGTGAATGTAAATACATTAACTAAAAATAATCTTTTTTCACGAGTATAGTGAACACTACTGATAACCTGGTATAAATGAAATCATTTAGATTGTCAAATATTGGGGAAAACCAAATTTAAACTGACCGGCACGATAACAAGAACAAACCGGTTTGTAAAATATAATCGCAAACGTAATGCTGAGAAATTATATTGATGTAATAACTATTTCAGTAAGTTTATTACTCTCAGAGATCAGTTTAAGATGTATACAGTTCGCGAGATAATGGTAGAAAAAAACAACATTTTTTTTTAATAATAATTCTGAGGCGTAAACAATACTAGCAAACGAAATTAACGTAAGGTAGTTTGTAGGAAATGTATTTTAAATATTCTAAAGTTTGCTACATGCAACAGCAATTATTTGAAAAGTGAATCGTAAAAATAACAGTAATTACTTTTTTTCTGAAGGGTACTTTGTACAGAGCGTCCACAGATATGTAGATTAGCTGCGAATAAGCTTATCCCGGAATGAGACGTGGGAACCGACCAAAATGCACTAATTGCAGAAATAAAGTTATGAAGCACCCATAAATGCACAACAAATTTCAATAGATGATATTTAAAAGATAATAATAACAAATATAAAAATGTAGTCACAAGAGAATTAAACAACATAGCAGAAAATGGCATGATGAATTGATTCCAAACTAAAAACCACCGCTGAAAAATATAAACCACCGACAAAACAAAGAAAACCACGGAGAATTGAGAATACACGAAACAAAATAAAATAGTGGCGAGAAATAATAACAGAAGGAATTAGAAACGAAAATAAACGCAAAGAATACAACGATTTAGCTCGAAAAATTAATTGGATGCCGGGAAAGGACAAAAACAACCAAACATATGTACTGAAATTCAGAATCATGTTCAAAATAGTGAAACGAGTTATGTCTTCAAGAAAGCAAGCAGATACTTTCAGGTACGACATATGCCCATAAATGATCAAAATGGAAAACTTATCAATCATGATACCTTTTATCACAGATAAGACTGGAACATACAGGGTTTATAATTGGGAAAGGCACACAGAACAACTTCTTAATATCCGACGAATAATCTAGAAAAACCAAGAATACAACGTTCCAACCATATTCTGCTTCTTCGACTATGCTAAGGCTAGATAGTCCTTAAGAAGATGGGCATTCCAGAACATTAATCACACTGATCAAAAGCTTATATTCAAATAATTCTGTGCACATCAAGATCGAAAACGAAATATCGGAAAACTTTAAAGCGGAAACAGACGTCAGACAAAGATGCATTCTAACCCCCATACTATTCAACATATACAGTGAATGAATAATGCGCCAGGTAATGAAAAACTGGAAAGGTGGAGTCAATATTGGCGATAGAAAATTAAATAACTCATGCCATGTCCAGCGTAACGCGACTCGTGCGTTGCGATTTAGTCGTTACGACTGGCGACAAAAATTAAATCAACATGTTTGGATGAGGTTTTCCAATCGGATCGATTTAAACGTACGACTGTCGGATAAAAACGCGCGCAATGTTTTAATTATTAAAATATTTGATTTTACTCGCAATATCGAGCGTTTGATTTCCCGTTTTTTGTGTAATTTTGTTTCGAAAGTTCAAAAACGTAATGTTTTATGGGAGAAAAAAAAAAAAAAAAAAAAAAAAAAAAGTATAAACGATAGTGGGAAGTTATGACAGAAAATACCCAGTTATCAAGTATCATATAATTTTTAATATGTTAAAGTTATTTAATTTATGCGGTATATGATACTTATATAACATGAAAAGAATTTAAGATGTAACATAATTATGCCCACAAAGTAAATGGCAATTATGTTAAAAATATTTTTTTTTTTTTAGAAGAAGATTGCAAAAAGAAGTGGGGCAATTTGCGTGACTTGTTTGCAAAAGAAATTTAAAAAATTCAAAAATCTCGATGACAAATGATCATATTTTAATCGCATGTTATCTGTAAAAAAATTCATATACACAACGAGTAACAGAAGGAACTAACCGAGATAAAATCAAATAATTTAATGGAACCAGAATCTGACGTTTGTATTTTGTCACAAGATGATTTATTTAATTACAGTTGTAAAGACAATATTAATGATTATTTTCAAAACTAAATAAATTCAGAAGCTGAAGATAAGTCTGAACAAGAGCAAAATATTCTGGTTACTAATACAAAGCCCGAAAAAAAAAAAAAAAAACGAAACTGGAAAATTCAAGTATGGAAAAAGCAATAATAGATATAGAGAAGAAAAAATTAGAATTATTAATTAAGCCGGGAGATCCAAACTTACTGTTTTTTAAATCGCTATTATCGTACTTGAAAAAATATTTTTCATACAACTGAGGATACGTAATCAAATTCAAAATTTAATATTAGAAGAATTAACAACAAAAATCCGTGTAATGTATTTTTAATCATTTAACATTTTTTTAACGAGTATATATTAAATATTGTTATACATGAACTGTAGTTTCTACATTTGTATTCAATTAATTTAGATATATATGTTAAATTATGAACTTCGAATTAAAAAAATATGATTAGAATGTATATTTCGGTGTACACGCATATGGGCAAAGTTAAATCTTATTTTGCAAAAAGTAACGACAAAAAATATTGTTAATACTTGTTCCAATTGATTTTAATAATATTCTAAATTTAGCTTATCTTTTGGTAATACAATAGATCAATTACCGATATTACGTTATATTGCTGGATTGAGGAATGTACCAGAATCACTATTAAAAATCCATGTTTTGAATCAACAATCGGAGTTAATCCCGTTGAAATAAAGTGTTTATAATTATAAAACATACCGTCTGATTTGATTGAACATTTAATTTTAATGTACTTACCATCGAAACTGCCTAAACAATTAGGAAAATAATTTTTTTTTTTTAAGAAATCATCGGTAACTTTTTTAAAATCATCAACATTTGGCACCGGCATATATAATGTTCGAAGGGAATTCCATACAGCTTGATCAACTTCGACAGCAACTGATGATTTTGTTATTCGAAATGAGAAAACCAGTTGTCCGAATGATATTCCAGTTGACAAAAATCTGAAATTAAAATTTTGTAAAAAAATGTTTAAATTGAGAACCGTAACATATTTAAGATTTTAAAATTTGCATACGTAGATATTTCGAATTATCAAAAATTACTACTATATAAATACATGCATACATACGTCAAAGATAACAAGAATCGTTCTCTAACAAAATTTCAGGTTTGAAAATTTATTATGCGATAAGTACAATCTTATTTTTGATCAACATTGTAATCAAACGTAGATATTTGCATTCTTATGTATTGATAGAATGCATTTTCATCCAAACGAAAGCGGTGGATATAGATGGTTAAATTTGTCAAAAAAAGTAATATTCACGATAAATTTCACGCGTAGTTTTTCTTCTGTATTTATATTTTTGAAATAGTTTAAATTTTAATAAACTATCCTCCTTCAATAAGTCCTTACGATGCATTATTTGCCATCCTACTCATTTAAATAAAACGGATCAGAATATATAAACAATATTTGCCGGTCGCTTCTGCATATTCACGTTGGAGAGCATTGTTTTTATCTCGGATTGTGCGATGCGTTTGAACGATTTTGGTCGTTCCGCACGCATCGTGTTACGCTGGGCATGGCATTATGCTACGCTAATAATACTGTGATAATCGCTACTAGTGAAAACGAACTAGCAACACTAATTACATCGAATCGAATATTTCAGCGGAAAAGTTAACTAAAAATGCATAATAATAACCGTTGATAGAGCAGGAATACTACCTAAAAGATTTAATTCGATAACTGATAGAACACAGCAACCTAAAACTCTATATCTCGGTGCTTTTATAACAAATAACAGAAACTAAACGAAGAATCAGCATGGCAAAAAATTATCTTGGAACACTTACAAAAATATGGAAGAACCGTCAAATAATAACGTGTTAAACCATACAGCGGCATCACGCGGAAAAATTTAAGCATTCGAAATGACCGGCTACATATGATAAGAATAATCTGGACCGAACATAGAACTAACCTCTCAATCCCAGAACAATTACACATAAAACCCAGACAGCGATTCACTACCTACTATAACACAACAAGGGTTAACGTTCATCAGTCACGTAATAAAACATAACAGATTGGAAAAAACACGTATCCAAAGGCAAATAAATTACAATGTAAAAAAACCGAATAGATAATATCAAAGCAATTACTAGGATTAATAAGAATTATAAACGACAGAAAAAAATGGCGCAGGTGGTTTTCCAATCCCCGAATTCATGATGGTTGCTAAGGACGTCCGCAAACAGACATACGACTGTAGAAAAAGATAAAATAGTAACAAATCATATTTCTGGAAACAACATTATCAACAAATTAACGATGTTTCCAAAAGATTTAATACAAACGGACAGTTGTAATAATTAATAATAATTTTTATAATATACCGCGAAATAACTTCTATAATTTTAGTATTATATCCAAAATACTATTCGCATTGTAGATAGGACTATGAACGTAACGAACAAAAAATATTTTAATATAATATATATTTTTCGATATAATTAAATCGATAAGGGAAATTAAACGTAGGTAATTTTGTCGCGATAATAATAGATATTTACGCAAATTTAAATACGAGCATACAAGCAACATAGTAAATTAACAGAAAAAAAAAAGAGATAACACGATTTAACATTGCATACACACGCAACAGGCAATTATCAAGCATAAACATACATGCACACACTATCAAACATAAACATACATACACGCTATTAAGCATTAATATATAGACGACGTAAATGAAGTTATAACTGTCAAATTATAAGACGAACCCGGGTTCTATACGGGTCAAATGAGCACGCATACGTGACGCGACAAATAAAATAAAAGTCCGCGTGTTTTTCTTTTTGTTCGATTCCTATGTTTATTAACGCGCGTGTAATAATAAATAATTATAATTTTAAACAATATTATCGATTATAAATTATCTCCTTACTAATTACACGTATACAACACGCGAAGGTAAATAAAGTTGAAATATTTAAAAATGTAATTTTACGTTTACACGCCTATTTCGAACAAACAGGTGTCACACACACATATGGATACGCGATACATTCTCGGAATAGACATTGGAATAACTTCCGTCAAGGTATGCGTAATCAATAACCATTTGGATACCTATCGATGAAAATTCGGAATCTACTGAAGCGGATGTTACTTGTAGTAGTTACTGTAACGAACAAGATGTCATTAAAATAACTGATACTTTACAAAATTGTATGTCGCATTTTGATGTAAACTTGTTAAACAAGATGATTTTTATTTACTACCTATCTACGTACATAATTAATCTATATATATGATATTACAATAATTTAAAATATAAACAAAATTAAACATTTTCAAACTTTTGTAATTGTTATTTATTATAATTTGCATATATTTAAATAAAATGAAATTACAATTAAAAACATAAATGACATATACATATATATACAGTAAAATCCGCTTAATGTGATCGCAAATGTCCGAGGGGATATCGATAACATTAAGCGGCTGATAACATTAAGCGAAAAAAAAAACGAGTTGAAAAAATTTTTTTTATTGCACGTACATATATCACATACTTGATTCTAGCTTTGAAGTACATACCACAAAGTGCGTTTAAATCTACGAAACCAGCCTTCTGTAGCAACGAAATCTTCTTTGCCTAACTGTTTCGCTAAACTTTCCGCTTTTGCACGTAAAATCGGACCGTTAACTGACGCGTTCTTGTCACGTACCTGATCGAACCATCCAACCAAAGCTGTTTCAACTTGTTCATCTTTACCGAATCGTTTTCTTTTACGCGAAGTGTTCCCGTTGCATATCGTCGCAGTTTCCAATTCTTCTCTCGACTTCAAAATTTTACATAATAGCGGTTGCGAAATTCCTAATTTTGATGCTGCTTCACGTTGAGATATGGGTACAAGCGCGTCATACTTTCGTAAAATGTTTACTTTTTCCGAAACACTGCAATCGCGACGTTTTGGTTTCGACGACATTATCATAAGGAAAGCGATGAAACAACTGTATACAAAGACGATTTGTTATCAACTTCGTTATATGCATAATTGTAGGTACACATTCAATGAAAGAAGATAAGAAACGAGATTTATTGAAAAACCTGCTCTGATTACGATAACAATAAACGACGTCTTGATCACATAAAAGGGGGAAATTTGTGTGTAAAAAGGACAAGAAATCGGGACCGAAGCATTTTGATAACATTAACCGAATGATAACAATATCCGGCTTCACATTAAGCGGATTCTACTGTGTATATATATATATATATATATATATATATATATATATATATATATATATATATATATATATATATATATTATATATATAAGACAGGGTGTTTCAAATATTTTTTTAAATATTACTTTCGTGTGGTTTCGTGTTTACTAAAGATTTTAAATTCTAGTCATCAACTAACTGTTAGATCAGAACAAATTGTAAATAAATTGTTACAAGTTTATTTTAAAATTTTCTGTAATTATAATATTTGTTGTAATTTTATGGTTTAATTATTTAGCACGCATTATTTTAAAATTACGACATAACGAAATATATATGCTCGTTATACGAATGATTTTAGACGAACTAGAAACATTTCGATTTCTTTTTTTTAATAATTTACACACAATTCATCCAGATTTATAACGTGAAAATCCGATAACTATCAGAATAGTTACTATACGTGTTGCGTAATACTCTCTCGTTATCTCGATATAGAAAAATTTACATAAGATATAAAACTTCAATTATTTCGTTAATTTTTAAATTATTTGTCCTATTATTTTTCAATATTTATCGTTATGAGAATGGTTTTTAACAATCCTTGAAATTTAATTTGGTACTCACTTTTACGGGGGGGGGGGGGAAATGGAAAACGACACATTTTCATAAAACAACGTAAAGGTGCACACTATACAAATGAAACCGGTTTTAAATGAGGAATAGTACGTTTAGACTTTAAACACAAGTACGCTTTCATTTATCGTATAAATGTTCATACATCAATTTAGGTAACCGTGATTATAGCGGTTAGGTTGTTGGAATTGTATTTTGGAATTCGAAAAATATTCCACGGAAAGTAACGTCTATGTTAAAAAATCGAATATACGAAATTACAAGACATGTCTCAAATTTATATACTCGGCAAAACGGACGATGTGATTCAAAATTTCTATCTGAATTGCCGAAAGCAGAGTATACAGGATATGGAAGTAACACGTTTACATAGAAAAGAGCAGTATAAAAATGAAATAATTGACATCTTATAAAAGGAATTTATATAATGTCGAGACATAAAGAAATGTAAAAAAACAAATATTTTTTAGCGAATGAAACGAAAATTGTTGAAAACTATTTTTAAATAAACGCAAATAAAGAAATAGAGATAGCACGAAATTCGATTAGAATCAACATTAAAAATGCAGTTTAGATAAAAATTAGTAATAAATAATAAAAGGATTAAGGAAATATTAATAGTTCGAAAGTAAGTACGAAAGAAAAATTTAAATATGTAAAAAAATCGTTCTCGTTATATCATGGATTCTAGCTAATGTAATTAATTTGTAAATCACTTTATTAATTCCCCTTGTATGATATTTATCTCCAAATTAAAAAGAGTTAAAATAATATAAATAAAAACAAAACTAACCTGATTATTTTTAACGTTTACTTGTAAATGAAATGTGTATACACTACTACGACTGATAAATTGAAAACATTTGTTTTCGAATTCCGCGATTAATTGCATTTTCTATTTTTAAAACAACTGTAACACCATAACAAAATGATAAAGCGATTAAAAATTTATGACACAATAAAAAATGATTTTTGTCGGAAAAAATAGAAAAATAATTTAGCGAATGATAATCTAAACATAAACCATATACTCTTTAAATAGGCATAAGTTAACAATCCAAAATGGCTGGTCCACATATTGGTGGTTAATAATGTAAAAATAATTTTCTTCGTTTATGCGACCAAAAACATTACTGGAGATAAGAAGAATAAGTCCTTGAGGCCAAAATTACTGAAATTTCGAACAAAAATCATATTTTAATAGCACTAATAAGTATAAAGTATAAACATAACATACTATAATCTACGAATTCATTTAACTCGACTGCTGCGATGGTTGGCCCTGACTTTAAAGGGTTGTACACGATTATATAACCTAAGGGTCTGGGAGCATTTGGAACATTTATGATGTCCATCTTTCGGAATGTGCACCCATTCCCTTAGTTTACAGCGCAAAATTTATTTTATAACATTAAACTAAAAACCTCCATTCTATAACATAAATTACACATTAACAGGTAAAAAACTAACACGCCGTAAAACGAATGTTACGTACATCAATTACATCAAACAACAGTTATGTAATTTATGTATAATTCTATAATTCTATAATTGTACAGTATATTAGTATATAATAATGGTTTATAACGGAAATAATAACAGCCGCAGGAGGTACTATAATCGATCTTACAATCGATACGTGTGAATCGCCGAATTTTTAATGTTTTCAAAAATATATAATCAAAATAAATAATATATAATTACATAACAAATTATAATAAACAGTTAATTAAAAAATACTTTTTAAAATACACATTTCTATCTAAATATGATTTTTGCAGATTCTTTTCATAAATCATATGTTTAATTAACCTAACTAAATCAATAAGCAGGGCTTTTAAAACATAAATAGCTATATAACAAATCTTAAATGTTTCCTAATTATATTTATGAATACCCAATACACGTTAAATATGTCTTAGCAACACTGAGCAACAATTTTATGAATCATCTTAAATTTTTGGGGGAAAAAAGCATGGTGGCTAAATTAAATTGTTTATTAAACAGGGAAAATTCTGCGTTATTGTGCTAGGACAAGGTAATGATATTTAATATATTTATTTTTATAATATTAACGTTTATTTTCGATAAAATAATGTTCTGTTTATCTATACTTAAAATTTTGAATCGGTTTTTACCGCCCGTCTTTGCAAATTTGTTTTAAAAAGTATTGAAGAATTTAGTTGAAACTTATTTATCGGCGAAATCAGAAGCATTCGGAAACATGGTTATAACTGATTCTAAACTTTAAAATCCACAATAATATTAAACAGCATATTTAAACAAATACGATAAAGCTGGTGATTTAGGGGCAGAAAATTTATATAATAGCACTACAGATAAAGTTATTAATTCATCTACATACAAAATAGAGAAAAAAAATAGTATAAATAAGGAAGAGTAATTTAAAACTTCTGTTGTATAAATTTAACTAACCGTTAAAATTATTAAGTATGAAAAAGAAACTACTAGATAAGTTTGAACTTTGTAACAAGTTCACCTACGAGATCCGAAATCTGTTAGTAACGTGAAAAATATGAAATACCTGCTCGGACAACTATTTGACAAAATTGCTCGAACGAGCTACTAATAATACTTTTCTTTTTATATAGTGAAACTGAAAATATGAAAAAGAAAATATGAAAAAGAAAATAATAGCTTAGTTAAATTATATATAGTGTGAAGTTTCTTTATAACCCAACATTAATTTATTTGTAAATCGAGTATGATTATTGCTCATTACTATTAATTATTAATGGATACTATTGCAAATGCAGAAAGTTTTTAACACGGGTCTTTTATCTTGTTCATGGTTGGCCTATAATTACATAATTTTTCAACACACAATTCGGTACGCACAGTAAACGATTCTTATAATATTCATCTATTCGGGGGTTATATATTGTCGGCTAATTATACTTAAATAATTTTGGAAATTTATTTTATATCTAATTCACTTACATAAATTTGTTTTGCACCGATTATTATGTACCGAATTTTTAAACAGCGTGTTTTCTATAAGGAATTCAGGTCCGTTATTGGAAGTATAATTTATTTCCAGTACTGTTTTCTTCAGCTTTAGCTTGAAAATCGGAATAATCACTATTATACTGCAATCTCTTATGTACTTTCAAAGATACAAAAGGGTGAATTTATGAGGGGTATAAGTTGCTTATTAACATCGGAAACAGCTTGAAATTATTTTAACCGAATTTAAACCATGTACCCACTGTAATCATATTTATGAAGGAAAAACACTATAAATCATTTTATACGTTAATTTTACTTTCTCTTCTCTATGTTATTTACGTATGTGAAAAATGACAGGTTGTGTAAGTCGTGAATGGTTGTTTTTAGTTTATAGGTGAAAATTACATATTGGTCAATAACAGGTATTAAAAAATTGTAAATGTATTTATATTTTTAAAAAGTACTAACTAGGTGCTGCGTTCGAGGAAACTGCACAGTGCAACCTTGCAAAGTACACAGTTTTAATAAAAGATTATTATTTTTAGTCAAACATTATTCTCAAATCAATTTTAAAAAATAAAAACAAACCTGTGTTTCATAAAGCTAGGAGCCAAATGAGACGCGTATAGCGCGTGAGACACTAAATGACATTTGTGCGTGAGACACTAAATGACATTTGTCGCTACACGCGCTCGTCGAACGCGTAGCGTGATGGTGCGCATATTAAAACACGATTTTCGAGTAATAAAGATTTTCCTTAATCGAAATGTGAATAGAGAACAAAAAATTTGTAATTATTAAATTTGAGTTTTGAATTAGATTTGGTCTTTGATGAAGAAATTTCATTTATTCCGGAATGGATAAGAAATTTAAGTTAGCGAATAATTTTTTTTGGAAAGAGAACGGTGTGGACAATTTAAAATAACAACCAAGATGAATGATGCAGACTTTGTAAATTATTGAATCTGTTTTTTTTTTCCAGGTTTTATTCAAGTGTAACTCGCGCGAGAAACTGTCAACTACAACGCTATAAGCCTGCGCGCAGACGCTGTCATATCTGCAATTTGCGCTATTGCACTACATTCTAAAAATCGTCCTGCGCTGTGTTGTGTTACGCCAAACGCGTCTCAATTTGCGCCTACTTAATAGTGTACTTCTGTATTACGTCTAAATTACGATTAGTGACGTAAGAACGATTGCAGCGCTGAACTGTTTTCAGTTTTGTTTTGTATTGTATCGTATTAAATTGGTGTGTGTTACTTCATTATGTAATTCTAATTTTAATGTTTAGTGAGTTCTTAATTCAGTACGATATCTCATTGTATTAATATATTATGTATTCAACCAAATTTAATTTTCAAAAATGTCTAATGATATACGCTATAATGTAATATCAAATTCTAGAACAAAATAACGGGTAATTATTTAGAAATATGTTACATTATTGTTATTTAAAACACCGTGTGTAACTATAATTATCAAATAATAAGAATATGACGATTACGCTAGCATGTTGACTGAATAATTTTCAATTAAACGTGTTTTAATCAAATCAGAAGAATGGTGCAATATAATTAAATGAACATGTTCTGTATTTGTGCTATTCTACCGTTTAACTAGATTTATTTATAAAATTAAAAGAGAAAACATAAACGTTAGTGGGTTTTTTTGAAAAAACAATTTTTTCCGTTATTGCAGTTTGACGATAAACCTGCGTTTAATTTCACCCCTTAAACTAGAATTATTTAATGTTTTAAAACAAGAAATGAGTTGAAATCGCTAAACGTTTTATAAAAATCACAAAACTTTCCGGCTATTAAACCATTATGAAGTGAACATAAAATATAAAAATATACGCAATATATAAGAAATATAAAATCTAAAACTACAAATTTAGATATACAATTTATAAAAATTAAAATTAGAAATAGTCTGAAAGTGTTTTCTTGTTTTTTTTTTTTTTATTTTTTAAAAGGTCACTACATTCCACATTTATCAAATTACTTCATTCTATGCGAATTGAAATAAATATATAGTTTATATGGTTTTATTTATAGCAGGAAAAGTGAAGCTGCATAAATTCTACAATGCTGAACTTAAATATTTGCATTTGTCGCTAACGTAACGATAATCATTCGTGATGTTTTACTCCTATGATTTTAAAAAAATTTTTACTTCACGTAATAAATTGATTAATTTCATTATATTTACACTGAATTAGGTAGTGTTAAATTGTTCGTTTGTATTGTATTTATAATATTTTTTTATATGTAAATTTTATCATTTATTAATTTTCCAAAGTTTTAATTTTAACATAGAATACGAATTCATATCAAATTGATTAAAACGCATTTGTTTAAAAGAGTACTTTACCGAAATATTACGTTTACTCCTAATATATTATTTGATTCTAGATAATACATGTGCAATTTTAGCATTATTCTTGGTTTCTAAAGTCTATATAACAAAAGAATTACTTTGAGATCGGAAGGTACAAGATTAACATTTGACCAGTAGAAAGTAAGTGTAATTTCTTGAAATTAACTTATAACAAATATAATAACTGATTACCTCAGTTACTACACGAGCTTAAATTTCTTCATTATTTTTTAAGTTTACTATGAATTGCATCTTAAAAATTTAATTTATCTACAAATCTCTGATGAAGAAACGTTTCTTCATAACGTTGAAGTAATTAAAGACATATTTTGATATTGTTTATATGTTACATAAATATTGTTAACTTGTGTCAAATCTTGAACCGTGATTCAGAATTAATATACATACCAAGATAACTGACGTTATGACTGAAAGTTGTAAGTTTATGTTGAGAAGAGTATCATATAATGATGAATTTAAATCATTAACTTATATTACATTAAAACTGGTAAACAGTTTATGATACATTAAGTAATTTTCGAAAAAATTTGAGTGATTATTATATATATTTATTTTTTATTCTAAGAAATGAAATATATTAATCTTTTCCTTTTAACTTAGGTGTGTTGATAAATTATTTCATCTGTATTTAGTATAATTAATATTTTCTTGCATCTTCAAATTATTAATGGTGAGAATGTAAACGTATGTAATGTGCAGATAATTTGTTTAATACGAATTCCGTAATTTCGTATATATTTAAATAAATTGGAGGTATTTAAAAAAATTTTTTTTTTTTAGATAACTGTTGTCTGCTGTAACACGCACATTCAATCAGTTCGCTATATTATAAAAAGTATATCGAGATTTCAATCCGCTAAACGTTTTATGGAGTCGTTTTAACATAATACTATAAGTAAATCTTTCATAATTACCCTCCTTAAGTCGCATTACGCTTGTTATAATGTATTCTGATCCACGAAAAAACACGAATTTTTATTTTTGTGATAAATCGTAAAACACGATTATACATATTCAATTGAAAAAACAGACGAAGTAAAATTGAAATTAAAGTTAACACGAGTTTATTATGTTCAAAATTATATAAAATTATTTTCTTATTCTTTTTCTCACTCAATCGTCTATGTGTTTACAGGGGTCGACAATTAATACGAACTTGTGCAAAATATTCATTTTGATCATTATATTGTACCGGGACAAGTTTCTTGATGTGATTTACGTAACATTATACAAAACTAGTATCCGGAATTGATCACGTGTGAGCAAATGACAAACGGTTTTATGATTCATTTAAATTTTCGATAACTAAGTAAAAAAAAAAAAGAATTAAATTAATTATAATATTAAAATAGGTATATAAGTATATTCGTTTCCTCGTTTATTTTATAATTGTTTCTCAATTATTCGTTCGCAGGAAAATGTCTGATTCTAGAGACGATTTAGCACATAAAGTATATTCACTTACAGCTAATGAAAAAATTGAACTTTTATCTGCGGTTGGGACTTCAAGTGATGCAGTTGAACAACAGTTGACAGATATTTTACTTCAACTAGTAATACATCCTTCGAATAGCAGAGACAGGGGTGTATTCACGAGTAAATTGATGGAAATATGTAGTCGCCGATTATTGCAGCGTAATGGCCAAAATGTTCATTCACACGGTTCACAACCGCCGGTAACATCACAGGTATAAATAACAGAGTTTTAACTCAATGCGGGTTATTAAAATTCCGCGAATATATTTAAACGAATGCGAGTTATGTAAGTTCGTGAGTGTAATTTAAATGGTGGTCACGTATGAATTCAATTTTTAGGTCGTTTTCCTGTTAACCATTAAATATAAGCGATTAATTTAAAAAATTGAATGTGTGGCTTATTTAAAATTAGGTGAAAATAAAACACCAGCGCTGTATGTTTTTTATAATAGAACAAACATGATAGTTTAATATTGTATCACATTGAAAAAGAACGATTTTTCAGTTATATGTAAAATGGTAGTAAAATACATACGGATACTATATATATATATATATATGTATGTATATGTATAATATATTTTTGGATTTCTATTTTAGCAGCCCGGAGAAAACGAACGACCATCAACGAGTCAGGCAGCGGTTCATTTGAATAACCAGTCTACGCTCGCATCGGAACAGCTAAATTTTCCATACGCGGATTTATCTCAATCCTGTCCAACTGTATTTCCACCGCCAGCATGCTTTAGATCGCAGAATCCACAGTTTTCCTTATCATCGCCCGGTCAATCTGGTGGAAATATTAGGAATTTAATGTTACGACCGCAACTTTCTAATTATACAGCCAATTTAACTCCGATACCAGTTGCAATTCCGTTAAACAATATGTCTTCAATAATGCCATTTTTACGGGTAGCAAAGTTTAAAACGAATCCATTCTATGAAAATAAACTTAAATTACTGCCTCCGACTAGACTAATACATACGAATGAGTTAACATTACCGCAAGACGCTTCCTCTATGAGACAATATTTTAGTGAATGTACATTTTCGTTTTCATTAACAGCCCCTGACGGTTCTACGATTTCGCAATCTTTAATGCAGTCTATCTTAAACGAATCAAATATTTACCGTCATCATATTGTCATACGAATAGGAAAATTTAATGAAAATTCACAATTTTACGAAGAGGTAATGCCTTTAAATTTACAAATTAGAGTTAATCAAAATTATATTCAATTACCACCGTTACGATATCACGATTTCGGATGTAGACATGTATGTAAATATGTAGTAATTACTGACGAAACGCAATTAACACCAGGTGCTACGAATTCTGTTGTCATCAATTGGGTTCCTGAAACGGACAAAATATTTTATTTTGATATATGCATTGGACGTATAATACCTTATCAGATACTGTTTTGTCATATATTGATCGCTAATTACATTAAGTGGGATGTATCCTTGTTACGTGTCGTCGATCTAATTAAATATCAAACTGAACAAGACGGTGTTGGACGTAGAACAGCGCGTTTTTCATTAAATTGTCCGTTATCTGGTCAACGCATAACGTATCCGAGTATTGGGAAGTTATGTCAACATATACAAATGTTTGACATAGAAAACTATCTTCGAATGAACGAAATTTATAATTCTTGGACGTGCCCGATATGTCAGCAATGTACACCGTTAAACGATCTTGAAATTCATGGATATGTTAGTTTTAACGTTATTAGATCGAGTCGTTTGCCAGATAATTGCAACGAAATTGAATTTAATGTTGACGGAGCTTGGATTGCGGTTGTTAGTGGTATGCAAGAGGAGAACCTTTCGACAGAAAGTAATGAATTATCTACCGACGATGAAAACTCGACAATGGAAAATGTTGGATTTTCTAACAACGATGAAAACTCAACAACAGAAGATATTGAACGGCCTGACGACATTGAAATGTCAGCAGCAGAAAATAATACATTTTCTGACGACAATGAAATGCCAACGGTTGAAAATAATACATTTTCTGACGACAGTGAAATGCCAACGGTTGAAAATAATACATTTTCTGACGACAGTGAAATTCCAACGGTTGAAAATAATACATTTTCTGACGACAGTGAAATTCCAACGGTTGAAAATAATACATTTTCTGACGACGGTGAAATTCCAACGGTTGAAAATAATACATTTCCTGACGAGGATGAAACACCAACGGGAAGTAATCGTATATTTACTGACGACGATGAAAACCCAACAGCGAACGACAATGGATTATCTGATGATAATACAGATTTCAGAAATACTGGTAATGCAGAATTCGCTACATCTGGAATATCCAATAACAATTATTTCAATTTATCATCCGAAATACTCAATAGTAATGTAGAATCTGCACCAATAATTATTGACGTGATCGACTTAACGAATGACGAATAATATTATTAATACTAAAAGGAGGAATAAAAAAACCACGAAAAAATGGTATATTTTCAATTTATTATATATTAATAATTTTAAAAAATGCAACGTTAATTATTTGATTGAAATTCTATTGTTGATAATGTTATTCGACATTGCGACGGAATGTAAACAATTAAAATTAATTACTGTAGATTTTCTACATAACTACTGTTAGTAATCTCAATGTGTGTGTATAAATATGTATATGTATCTAAATGTTTGTTATGATTAATATGTGATCGAAAATTTAAACAAAACGAAAAAAGTCAAATTTGCATATATTTCTTAAAATTCTTTTGTAGCGCAAATGGGAGCTTATATCAACAATAAGTTTTTAATAACTAATATTAACTTGTGTTTTTTCATTATTTATTATTATTATTATTTTCTACGTATAGATTCAGTAGTTATGCAACTACAGTTTGGTATTAAATGTTAGTTTACTTTTTGTATATGTTCATCTTCGATTTTTTTTTAAATTATATATATATATATATATATATATATATATATATATATATATATATATATATATATATAAAACTATTTTTCGTTAAGTCTCTTTCACTTACATCCATAGGATACTGAAAAACTGACTGTATGATTTCATGGCCTTATTATTTTTCACAGACGCCTAAATATTCGTTTTTTTTTTTTTTTTGATAATTATTAGTGAATTTTATATTTTCATATGTTAAATGAGAAATGTACGTATATTCAAAGAAAAAATGCAATTCTATTTTGTTGTGTACGAGTTTAATCATTTTGTTGACTTCGAAATATCTACTAGTTTCCATTTTCTATTTAAAATTTTATTATTATTATTATTATTTTGATTACGTTTTATGTATTGATCTTTTATTAATTTAAATAACTGCTTTCTTTTATTGCTCGCATTCGTAGATATAAGAATACAAAATTCGATATATGAATTTTCAGCTTCGTTTCTTATATAATATTATTTATTTGAACATAGTTCCCGCATTCACTGTGTCTAGTCTTATACGATAATCGATAATGTGTTAATTACGTTATAAATGTAAATTTGTGAGTATAATATTTTAATAAACTTTCAAAATTACTCGTTCTCACTTCGAAAGTGATTATTCGAAATTCCGATTATATTCCTAAATTATAATGATGATAATCTCTAAATTGATGCATTTGAAGTTATTTATTTTTCACTTGATACTGCGACGATCGTCGTGTGTTCACGTCGTGATAATTTAATTGATTAATTCGATAAATTACGACTAATTTTAATATAATTAATATAATCAAAAATTTATAATAATTCATTTATTTTGTTAAAATAAAATGCTGATTATGAACGCACATACGTGTAGTTATAATAAATATTATTTTAGTAAAAAACCAGGTTTGTGATGAGCCAGCTATTGTCATACAATAGTAGTAGTAGTTAAGCTGAAACGACTTTACGATCACAAGGTAAGTGAAAAAGAAAATTGCGCATGCTCAAGCTACTCGGGCGTCATACAACCGGTCGTGTGGGAGGGTGATGACGATGAAAGAGGAGTGAGGACAGGAGATGTTGGAGAGGTTGATAATTAAAGGTTTTCAAAAGGGTGAGTCGGGAAAAGTGAGTTAGTCGAGAAGAGTCAGTTGGTCAAGAAAAAGTCAGTGATGAGTTAGTCTTTAGTTATGTCGGTATTGGGAGCCAACCGAAAGGAAGGATGATCGGCGAGTTACATCACGAATCTGGTTAGTTTGATTTGTTTATATATTATTCGAATAAAAAATGTCATTTTATTTGATTTATCTTATCCGCCGATATAAAAGTATGTAGTTTTACATTGCATGATAAAATTAATATTCGTTAACGTAAAAAGGTTATTCGCTCATCTGACGCGTATGTAATTTATAATGTTTTGAATTATCTTTCATACAATAAACTATTTCTTCATAAACACCGCGTCATAGTTAATTTTTGTAATAGAACAGAGGAAAGTACTAAAAGAGAAAGTATAGTGTAGTATAGAAGTAAATATATACAATAATATACGAGGATCCTAAGCGTGGAATAACGAAGTCCGTTAGACGAGTATTAGGATCCATTTTCAGCTTCGTTTCTTTTATATAATATTATTTCTTTATGCATTAACTGTCTAGTCTTACACACGGTAATCGATAAAGTGTAATTGTAAATTACGTTATAAATGTAAATTTGCGAGCATAATATTTTTAATAATCTTTCGAAATTACTCGTTCTCATTTCGAAATTCCGATTGTATTCCTAAATTATAATGACGATAATCTCTGAATTGATGCATTTGAAAAGTGTCCACCGGTTTCATGATTGCCAGTTACGCGTTTAATTCAGAGTTAGTTTTATTTTTCACTCGATACATACACATATATTCACCCTCATCGCTTATAATAAATATGATTTTTTTTTTTTTATTTTGAAACATCAATTCTTAAACTAATAACTTATAATTATATTATCGTATTAAATATGCAGATTTTTGAATTTTAACGAATTTAATTTTTTAATGACGAATAAATAAATAAAAAATTATTTTCTCAATTTATTTAGTACCTATATATTTAATGTAATTAAAAAAAAAAAAAAAAAAGTTTTTTTGTTTCACTTCGTACATGTAAACGAACATATTAAGTGAATGTATAGATTTGTAGTTACGAAATATATGTACTTGTATAATTTTAATAATGGGATTTAATTTTACGTTACTACTGCTGGATCACAATTGGTATATTTTACATAAAATCGCTTTTTATATAAATTAAAGTATGAGTTGTATCCAATAAATTTAGCGAACCTGATGATATTCGTAAGATTGGTCTCTGATAATGACGGCACTAAGTAGTTGGTCTTGCTGTTCCATCGTACTGTGAGGATGAGATTTTTCATTTCAGTTATGAATGTATGTAACAGTGTTTCAATGTTATTAACGTTTACATTGCTATCTGTATCAGGTTTGACGTTTTCCTGAATATGTTGCGTAGCTAACTTTTGCACATATCTGCTTCTTAGCTGCTGTTCTGTGTCTTGATTCATTTCTCTTTGATGATGGGCAGTTAAAACGGGTCAGTAATCTGACGATAACTGATAGTATCCTTTGTAATATTTTTCATCCTAGATTGTTGCTTAATTGCCCGCAATTTCTTATAAATTTCACAACCCTTATAATTAGGAGGGTGGTTTCTTTGACAATTTGCGCATTTCGGGCCTGGTCGCGTTGTTGCAGTTGCCCGATGCGTGATCTTCGACACACACATGCATGTTCTGTTGCAATAAGTTTATGGTTATATCATTGATACCTTGGCGCTTTTTTATGTGGAATTTCTATTTTTACTTTCACGTTGACTAGCGAATATACTTTAAATATATCGGTGTTATTTTCTTGAGGTTGTATGTTCGCAGAAAACAGTGGTAATGACTATTTATTTACCCTGTGCTTTACATTAATTATATGCCTGACTTTGTGACCATATACGTCTAAGGCTGATATTATGTCATTCATTTGTATAGAGTAATCTAAATGTCTACTACTCAAAAATATCGTTCTGATTTAATTTGGTAAGTGTGGTGCTCTATTTTCACTTGTCTGAAATAATGTATTAGCTTACGATAATTTCCTATTGTATTTGCTTTAATTTCCGCTCTTTTATCGGCAAAAGACACAATGAATTTTTCATTTATATGTATCGCAGACGCGTCGACATTTTTGTGTAATCTTTTACACCGTATACTTCGATAGGAGGTTTTTTATCTTTGTGCAAGTTTAAAACTTCATTGCTATTAGCACTCTGTTATAATTTCTTCTTGGACTTTTTTCTTCAATATCGGAAAAATGCTTCTACCGAATTCTCTCTGTTACTTTTATGATGAAAAACTTGGTACAACAATAAAATTAAGTAAAGAAGAAGCTGAAAATAAAGGAATCTGAAATAGTAAAAAACATATTAGTTATATATTATATTTAGATTGTAATAATTTATATGGATGGGCTTTAAGTTAACCTTTATCAACTGGAGAATTTTTAAATTATAATTTATCAAAATCAAAAAACGATCTTATAAAAACCGTCTAATTTTACTAAAGATATAATTCTCAATTCAGATTATAATAGTGAACATGAATATACTTTTATTGTAGATTTAGAAATCCCTGTAGAATTACATAATAAATTTAAAGATTCTCCTATGTTACTAGAACATTATTTTTATCAAACGTCTCTCCAATAATTCCAAATGAAATTCTAGAGAAACACCTAATATCAGCTCTAAATATGAAACTTGAATCGCACATATCTCTACTTAGAGTAAAGCCTCTGGATGAAGAATTTGGACACATTGTCAGCTGGAGACGTCAGGTATATATATCAAATCATGAGGACTTAAGCTTGCCAGATTCTTTCACACTAAATCTAAATGATAGAAGCCATCGTGTATTTATCTCGGCCGATGACTTTGTTTGCTTTAAGTGTAACACAAGGGGCCACAAGGCTGATGATTGTAAAATAAATCCCGACTCTGAGAATATAAATAAAAATGGTATGAATTTTTTAAGGAATCCACTAAGAATACAGACTCCATTGCCACCACAACCAAATCAACCTTCTCCACCAACTCAAAGAAAAATGGAGCCAAGTAATCTAAATGGAGTAAACATTGCAACTAACATCAAAACAATAATGCATCAAATGGAACAAAATAAACGACCCTTGTCAAAGTCTTCCTCAAATACAACTGATGTGCTCACTGGGGATAATAACTCTGCAAAAGTTGAACATAAACCAAAACTAAGAAAAAGAAAAAAGAAAAACAGTTTCTCCTCAGCACCAAATCCAGAGGACACTTCTCAAACTGATGCATCAGAAGAGGGACCCCAATCAGACCAAAACTCCAAGCCTAGCTTAAAACAGCTCCTTTGCCCTTTAGAACCCTATTTTAAGGAAAATCAAAATACTACTATTTCCTTCTCAAATTTCTCTCTGTTTTATGACATGTGTCAAACAAAACATAGCAATCCCATAGCAATCGCCAAAGAATATAATGCAGATATTCGTGACTTAATAAATCTAATCAAAGACTGTCACCCTTTAATAGCACACAGGGGAACTAAAATAAGATTTACTAAATTAATAAATGCCCTCGCAAACCATCTTGAAAATGAGAATAAAATCCCTCAAGATGAATAGTAAACCAGATATTCTTTCCTGGAACTGCAATGGTTTTTACAGGCACTACGAAGATTTCAAAATCCTAATTTCAAATTACGAACCTTTAGTAATATGTCTCCAGGAAGTACGACTACAAACCCAACAAACCATTACTCTTTCCAATTATTCAACTATTAAAAAAGTTCCATACCTAAATAACGTTGCTCATGCAGGAATAGCAATTGCCATCAAGAACTCTATCAGCTTCAGACAAATCCCTCTTCAAACCACTCTTCAGATCCTTGCAATACGTGTCGAGTTGGATCCAGAAATCACTATCTGTTGCATATACCTTCCGCCAAATGAAAGTATAAACTCATCGGAGTTAAATCAAATTGTTAATAATCTACCCTCACCTTTAATTATAGTAGGAGATTGCAACTCTCATAGCCCTTTGTGGGGTGGTCAGTACACATGTAGTAGAGGAAAAGTCCTCGAAGATTTTGTAGATAACCTTAACTTATCAGTTCTGAACTATGATCCAACTCATTATAATTTCAGTTACAAAAAGTGGTCAACCTTAGACCTAGTCATTACATCATCTCAGATATCAAACTCCATATCAGTCTACTACCACCATGACTTAGCAGGAAGTGATCACATCCCTATATTAGTAACAGGGTTAATTAAGGAACACATAAATAGTATTACACATAAAATTGATCGCAATTACCGAAAAACAAATTGGGAAACATACTCCCATTTATGGAAAAACACATCTCTTCCTG
Source organism: Coronaproctus castanopsis (assembly GCA_032883995.1). Classification (NCBI taxonomy): domain Eukaryota; kingdom Metazoa; phylum Arthropoda; class Insecta; order Hemiptera; family Monophlebidae; genus Coronaproctus; species Coronaproctus castanopsis. The sequence continues at coordinate 27,231,749 of CM065054.1, forward strand.
TTACTGATAATACAAATCCACAATTAGCAATTCAAACATTTTCAGGTCATCTAGTAAATCTCGCTTACCGCTGCACAACTCATCCTTCCCACAAAAGATCTAACAAACGCAAAAGAGTCCCCTGGTGGAACGAAAATTGCGCCGAGGCAATAAGGACTAGAAGAAAAGCACTTAAGCTTCTCAAAGCCCACCCTACAATGGAAAATCATATTACCTTCCAAAAAGAACGAGCAAAAGCTAGATTTGTGTTGAAGCAATCAAAACAACAATCATGGAAAGAGTTCACCTCAACTATTACATACAAAACTCACCCTTCAGTGATATGGAATAAAATTAACTCACTCGAAGGGAAACACAACTCTCATAAACCATCATTAATTATTGTTAACAATGTTAAAATTGCTAACACTAACCAAGCTGCTGCAGAATTTGCCAATCAGTTCGCAGCTGCTTCAAACAAGCCTTTGCAATCGCTTAATCACGCAGCCCCACTCTGTATTGATGATGACTCTCACGAACCTTATAATAAAGCAATAACATTAGAAGAGCTACATCACGCTATTCAGAACACAAAACCGACAGCTGCAGGCTGTGATAAAATTCACATTAACATGCTTAAATTTGCTCCAAATCAAGTAATCTCTCTCTTGCTGGAACTTTTCAACCAATTTTGGCTCACTGGTACTTTCCCAGATTCATGGCGCATAGCAGAAGTGATTCCAATTTTAAAATCAACTAAAAACCCAACTCAGCTGGAGAGCTATAGACCCATTTCCTTAACTTCTGTCCTCTGTAAGGTGTTGGAAAAAATTATAAATACCCGATTACAATGGGTTCTACACAAGCAAAAACTTATATCAAAATATCAATGTGGATTCCAAGCCTTGCGATCGACAACAGACCTTCAATACCACCTTCAAAATACAATCATTGAAGCATTCTCAAGAAAGCAGCATGTATTAGCCATATTCTATGATTTCAACAAGGCATTTGACACAATCAATCATCAAAAAATTCTCCAACAACTACTGAAATGGAGCATACGTGGACGCATGACAGTTTTTATAAAAAATTTCCTAGAACATCGCAGGTTATTTGTTAGACTAGGAGACACCGTGTCTAGCCTTCATGACATCATCAACGGTGTGCCGCAAGGCTCGGTTCTAAGCCCAACACTGTTTAACATCGCAATAAACTCTATTGTTGAAGAAATACCTCCTTTAGTATTCAAGTCCCTATTTGCTGACGACTTGACAGTATTTGTCCGATGTAACGACCTCAGAACAGGCGAAACAGTTCTTCAAGAAGTCACTAATAAGCTCAATAACTGGTCAAAAGAAAATGGATTATCTTTTTCACCCGCAAAAACCAAAGTAATGCACTTCTGCCGTATTCGCCATTGCGCTCATCAATTTAATATTATTTTGGATAACAGAATACTAAATTCTACACCATCCACCAAATATTTAGGTCTGATATTTGACGAAAAATTAAATTGGAGAATGCACATCAACCACTTGAAAACCGAATGTTCACGACGATTAAACCTTCTCAGGAAGCTATCTCACACAACATACGGCGCAGATAAAACATCACTTTTGAGAATATATCGCTCCCTAATAAAATCTAAATGCGATTATGGTTTCCCGGCTTATTCATCAGCTAAGCAATCAGTGTTAACATTATTAAATCCAATTCACCACTCAGCTCTAAGGTTAGTTTTAGGCGCTATTCGGTCGACACCCATAAATAATCTGTTTTATGAAGCACAAGAATATCCTCCAGACCTACACCAAGCCTATTTACTCCTAAAATTCCACACTCATATTCATACAACTCCTAACCTCCCCATGCCCATAACTTCTCTACCTTCTGTTCTTACTCGACCATACTTAAAATCCACGCTCCAGTATAAAGTCAAATCCATCCTACACAATAAACTATGCACCTCATTACCTAACTTCTACAGCAACATCCTTTTCCCAATACCGCCGGTCTCGTCCCATCCTTTATCCTTCGATACCTCTCTCCTGGAACTATGTTGTCCTACTTCTCAAAGTCGTCTACATTCCTCCTTTGAAAATTTAATAAAGCGTTTCAATCATTACAACATCCTATACACGGACGGTGCCAAAAGAGACAACCAGTGCGGTTGCGCAGTTGTATATTCAAACAATGTAATTCGATTTCCGCTTCCACAAAACTTCAACGTTCTTTCTACAGAGCTGTACGCAATTTCAATTGCCGTCGATGTGGTTATTGAAGAACTAAAAAACAATGCTGTTATCTGCACCGATTCCTTGAGCTCCATTAAAAGTCTCCAAAACAGATCACACCACCAACATCCTTTGGCCAAATCCATCTTAGCCAACGCATCAGAGTTTACCGGAAAAATTATTCTCCTCTGGATTCCAGGGCATAACGGCGTGGGATCAAACGATAGTGCAGATGCAGCCGCAAAAGAAGCGTGTCTAATATCACCTATTCCCGCTATACCAATTCCAACGAAGGACTTCCTTCACACCATACGATCTAAATTATCCGATAGAGCAAACGAAGGATTTTCAAACCTGCAGCAATACAACGTCAACTGGATAAAGTCAACTACATGTCAAAACTCAAACAGGAGAAACGAAGTAGTCCTGTGCCGTGTACGCTCAGGCCACACACTGCTTACTCACAAGCACTTATTTACTAATAGTGACCAACCGAAATGTACCGCATGCAATATTCCTTTAACTATTCCTCACTTGCTTACTACCTGTCCGTTATATTCCTCCGAACGTACAATCGCAAACCTTCCAAACTCTCTCCCAAATATTTTACAGCATTCTCCTACATCCGAATCTAGACTCCTTGCCTTCCTTCATTTATCCAGAATCTACCCGTTAATATAAATTCCTCCCGTGCCTCTGGCCTTAGTAGCAGTACACGGCACGGTTATCAACGAAAAAAGAAGAAGAAGAAGAAGAACATTATACACCGAAACAGAATTATCAGAATAACAGAGGACATTAATTAAAAATGAATTAGAAAACAAACCAAAAGATAGCTAATATCAAATTTATATAACAAAAAGGATTATATTAAATGTTCGAAACAAGGAATAATTTTAAAACATGTTAATAATTACATTAGGTTTAAACAAAAAGCTTGGCTGAAACCATATATTGATTTGAATACAAATTTAAGAAGAAAAACTAAAAATGACTTTGAAAAAAATTTTTATAAACTAATGAATAATTAAGTATATGGAAAATGTTCTCCAGAATCATTTCTTAAACAATCGGATTATGAAACAAGAACACAGAAACTATTTTCCAGAAAAAAGCCAAAAGTAAAACTAATACAGGATTTGTTGCCTTAGAATTATCTAAATTATGAATGTATCAGTTTTATTATAATGTTTTGAATGAAAAGTATGGTGGTGAAATAAGATTATTATGAATAAGTACTGATTCTTTAATTATATTGAAGCTGATGATGTGTATGAGGATATAAAAGAAAATATAAATTATTACGGCATATTTGATTATAAAATAGATTGGATGCCTCAAAAGAACAAATAACTGGATTATTTAAAGATTAATATTTAGGAATACCAATAAGAGAATGGGTAGGATTAAGATAAAAAATATATGCTTTTAGAAATTATATAAAAGAAAAGAAAGTAGGCGTAAGAAAATCAAATATATAGAAAATAACATTTGAAACGTATAAAAATTGTTTAATTAAAAATGAACAAACTAGAAAAAAATTATATTCAATTGTTTCTAAAAAACATAATTTATACACAGTAGAATTGGATAAAATAGCATTATCACCGTATAAAAGATATTTAACTGATAATATTAATTCCTAATGGTTATCAACTCCAATTATAAAACCTTCTTCAAAATTCTTTTTATAAATTTCATTTTTATTACATTCTTTATCAATAACTAAAAATCCATATTTTTTATTCCAACATAAATTGCAAATTTCTTTAAAATTTTCAAAATTTAAGTCTGTTACACGATGCTCGAATATATGCTTTAAATTGTTAATACTTTGTTTAGAAATTATTAAATAATTCAAATTATCTCTAATACATTGTTTTTTGAAACTTTTGAATAGGTTTGAGCTAAATAAAAACAATAAAATATTATAGTGCTTCTTAAAAAATAAGTTGCTACATTTTCTCGAGGATCAGTTAATATATCATCAAAAATTATGACTAAATAAGGATTTCTTCTGGTTCTTTTAAATCATTTGGTAATAAGGTATTATATAATTTAATTTTATATTGAGATTTTTTATGAAAAACATCAATTATAGCCTTTAATCTATCATATTTTTCTTGATGAGGTGTTTTTGTACATAAATATATATTTCAAAAAGTATTTATTTCTAGTAAAGTTTCAATTAAAACATTTGTTTTTCCGCATCCTGATGGCCCAAAATTACCAGCCCGAATTATATTTGAAAATATTTCATTATAAATTCGAGTATTAAAATAAACGAGTTTTTGATTTTGAAAATACTTAAAAAATAATTATTTTAACTTTTTTTTTTTTTTTTTACTAAAATTGATGATTTTATAAGAGAAATTATGAGCTTAGATCTTATTGGTTATAGTGCCGAGAAAATTTAATTTTTTTTTAAATAATTTAATAATTTTGACATACGGCAAAAAATGACACATGTTTTAATAGATCAAAAACACACACAAAAAAGCTAGTAAATTTATGTTTATTTTGATGATTTTTGTTAAAAATTAACGATTTTAAAATACTTTAAAAAAATTATTATTTCGACTTTTTTTCAACTAAAATTAATGATTTTCTAAGAAAAATTATAAGCTTGGATATTTTATAAACTCGGTTTTTATTAGCTATAGTACCGAGAAAGTTTTTATTAACCAGAAAAGTAATTATCGGAGCTTAATAATAAAATGTTGAATATATCGGAGAGTAGTGATTTTATTAATTAATAACAAACCGAACAAAATATAACACAATCACTAAAAGTTTTTTAATCGCGAAGCTTTTCGACATAAAGATGTAATAATTTTGGTGCGTGCTTGAAAATGACGTAACTGTCGAAAAGCTTCACGATTAAAAAACTTTTAGTGATTGTGTTATATTTTGTTCGGTTTGTTATTAATTAATTAATAATAAAAACTGGTTTAATTGTAGACTTTTTATGTAATAAAAATGTTTGGTTTTAAACGAATAAAATAGAATTTTTATCGGTCTTGAACAGTAAAAAAAAAAATCCGAGGACCATATCAATTCTATACTAGTTACACTCACCGAATCGAAATGTACCTAAATAACATTGCCATCGGGTTGCTGGACAACTCGCAAGAAATCCGACGGCTTCATAGAACCAAACTGTTTGATCTAGCTTAAGGGAAAAGTTCTAATCAAGCTGCTAATCGGGCTACATACATGAAATACGCGTAAAATTGCTAAATAACTATTATTAGCTAAGTGCAATTTAGCTGGAAAAAAATAAAAATGTATATAAATTAAACATTCGTTTCGCGTTAAAATCATCTGACCCGGGCTTTATATCTATCGATTTAATAATTGCTCCTAATGTCGTTTATATTGTTCATATTATTATTATTATTTCCGCGTATTTTCGCTACATATAATATGGTATATATTACTTTATTTTGTAATAGCGCCTGTTCTGTTTACTAAATAAACTTTTATTTAAATTAATGATTATGCTATTATTATTAATCTAATTCTCTATAGTTCATCTCGATGTACAAAAATTCTTTAATGGTGTATTTAAATATTATAATGTTCTGTTATTGGATGTATATGCCAGATTTCAGATTTAGCTTGCTTGTGTTTTTTGCGAGACATTTTTGATATTAATCTTATTGTGGGGAATATAACTGAATTTCGACACTATTTTGTTTATAATTCCTGTTCATTACCGGTGCTATTGAAATATATTTATTTATCTTTGAACAATAGATTTTAAATTGATTAGACGTGTTGCAATATCAGCAGTGTATACGTACGCTCGTTGTTTTTATGTATCTGGTCTCTGTTATGAATTGCGTACTTGTCTAATTATTTTATTGTTTCATTTTATCATTCTCAAGCACAAGGTTGGGTGTTTTTTTAATTTTTCGTCGCCTTCAATCATATTGTACTTTTTCACCGGGGATTCAAACGGTTTTTACACACATATTACCATGCCTAGTGGTATACTCTGTTAACACGCTAGTAGGATTTTACATATTGTTTTTTTTTCCTTTATGATGCATCCTACAATATATACTATACGCTGCGTAATTCCTCGTTTTTATCACCTCTTGAATTGCACATATAAAATCCTCCCATTTATTTATTCGATACCCTCGTTTATTGTTCAACTTGTAGCTGCAGCCTGATACTTGACGAATTTTTCTTTCCCAGTTTAACTTCTTTCCCGAAATTCATTACCACTATATGTTGCGGATTATATTTTTGGTCACTCAATCTAAATGCGGTGTAGTTCTTACCGCTGTATTATAATTATTATTGATTGAGTGGTAGAGGGGTGTTTTATGTAGGAAAATAATTAGGTTGGAGAGGGTGTTGATATCAGTAAGGAGAAGTGGAACGGAAGTGGGAAGGTTCAATAAGGATCTCTGGGAGGAATATTTAACGAGAACATATGACATCCCACAAGGCACGCTGAGATGGTTCATTCTGCTGCAGGAGCTAAACATGTATCTTTTTTTTTATGATCCAATAGAAGTCTGATGATGACCACATTGTTTTGTTTTTTTTTCCTTTATTTTTAATTGAGTTTAGGTTATAAAACCATTACTACTCATTGTACACATAAATTTATATAAACTAAACGCTAACGCTAACAAATGATTTATAAAATAGAAAGATAAATAACTAAACTAAGACATATAAGGAAAATACACTATACGAGGATGTAAAGGTTACAAAATAATATTGGATTTATATATATAAGAGACCAGTGCTATCAACACAAGAGGATTATTTAAGGATAGGAGGTATGCAATAGAGTACGGAGGGAAGATACCTAACTGTAATAATATCTTGATTAGGGTTTCTCTGTGTGCACTATATAGATTACATGAAAAAATGATATGATTAATATCTGCCGTCAAACCACAGGACTGGCAAGTACTGGAACTAACCAGCCCTATCCGGTGGAGATGACTAGGCAGCAGATTGTGTCCTGACCTAATACGAATTAAAAGAGAGAAAAATTTACGGATTGGTATTGAATGAGGAGGCTTAATTAGAAAGAGAGATTGTTTCGGTAAACTTGTTTGAATTTGTTTATAGAAATTATTCCGAGTAGCACAAAACATGGAGCTCCAGCGATGACGCAAATCCGCCTTCGCACACGCAGCTAAACATGTGGAGGGAATCGCAGGGATCAGTAGGCCTCTGGAGGCCCTCATTTTAGCTGCCTGATCACAAATTTCATTATCTTTGATCCCGATATGAGCTGGGATCCATGTAAATTTCACATGGACATTCTTTTGTTGTAGATACATTACATTTTCTATTATTGTCAAAATAACTCTATTAGTTTTGAATGTACGATTTGAATTTTGTAAGGCGTTAAGCACACTTAAGGAACCAGATAAAATAAGTACATTTGAATGTGTAATATTGTCTTTGCAGCATTGTATGTTTATATTCCACGGACATATTGTTGATTTGACCGAACATAATTTATTGGTTAAAAGGACACAACGCCATTTTTCTCCCTAGAGGAACTGTGATGTTTGTCGCTGGCAGGTCAATCGCTGCATCTTTAGCTACTCCGTCAGCCAATTTATTGTCAATCCAATATGAACTTTTGAATTCAAAAAAATGTGACAGTTTTGTTGTGGACTTTTCATGAAAGAATTAATATTTTTCTTCGCTATCGCGTGCTGTTTGTGACTACATGCATCGTAGATTGACTTTAGTGCTAATAGCGAATCCAAGCAGGGAATGGTTGATGAAGATGTGTCACATAGGTTACTTGTAAAATCTTGGACTGTGAGGTATATTGCGTGTAATTCGGCAGACGGAACAGTAAAGCATTGCCGAAATGAATAGTGAATAAAGGCTATTCTTTTTTTAATGGCTGAGCAGTCAATGGTGGTACTAACTTGCGGGTAACAACTTTAGTCGGAGCAACGTATAATCGCACTTATGTTTACTAGAGTAAAAATGAAATCGTCCATAATGTTATTTATATCCAGGTTTGAGTCTTTTGATAGGTAGACACATTGAGATATTTAAGCCAATCTGTTTTTTTTTTGTTTTTGTTTTTTTTGTAGGTCCAATGTGGCGGAGGTGGATCTAAAATATGGGAGTTGGCAATGCGTTTTATAAGCATATATGATCACTGTCAGCTAGGTCCAGGTTGTGAAACACATGAAAACTGTCGACTAGTTGTGAAGAAGACATGGTCAAATCTACGGTTGATCGGATATGCAAAACTATAGTGTGTAGGTCCTCCTATATTAGGTAAATAGAGGTTAAATGTACCCAATAAATCCCATATTAGGCGGCCTGTATCACCAAGGATCTGGCTGAGATCATTGAAGTTTCCTGTAATTATCAAGAGAGATGAACGTATAATGTTAAAAAAATGTTATAAACAGATTCATCAGTCGGAAGATAGATGGAACGCTAGCTGAAGATCTGCGGTAGTCATAATTTGCTGAAATGAGATATCACGCTTTTGTTGCTTTTGCTATACATAAAAGTTTTTCGTAAAGCTTCTTCCTACAATTTTTTTAATTAACGAGAAACGTTAACAAGTTGGAATGATGAATTTTATATATATATATTAAAATTTCCAAATTTGGTGCATTTTAATTGTTACAGTTTCTTTGTTATCCATAATTGATTTATGACATTTATTAGTTCTGCGTTTTTGTGGAAGCTTTTTAACATTTGTAACAAGATAAAAAATATTTAAATTTACGTGACATATTTTTTAGTCACTTCTATCTATGTTTACTTAAAGTTTTTATATTTAAAAGCAACTGTATTTTTCGTTGTTGTTATAATCAAGCCTTTTAATACATATTTATTCTAGTTTTTGTCCATATTTGATATTAATTTTTTTCTTTATTTTAGTATGATGAATTTTAGGCTTCAAAGCGTTCAGAGAAACGTATCACTATTAGATGTAATAAAAACGTCAAAAATAAACAATAATTATAATAATAGATCAACTTTATATTTACGTCAATGAGAATTAAATAAAATGCCCCTTTTATAAACATGACAGATTTAAAAAAATACATTTGAAGGATGTTATCTTTGAGAGAGATAAACCATGCACTCCAACATTCAATTCCCCCCTCTGAGAGATATCAACTCCGAAAGATCATTTTCAATTGCAAGCAACCTCCTACTCTACATTTCCCTTTTATATAAGTTCTCGTAATTTATACTATATTTTTTTCGGGTAGCAACTATTGCTTGCTCACATAATTCTTTATACGCAGTGAAAAAATGAAGATAAAGAACTGCGTTATCGTGACCTAAATATAAGTAATCAAATTTTCTGCATATATTAAAAAATTAAAACAAACGAAATTCTGGTGATAAATATTAGTTCATCTTTTAACAGATCTCTGATACCGTTATCAAAAATCTGCGAACAACGTAAAATTATCAGGCATCGTGTTTTCCTTTCTGACCCTTCATTAATTTAGACGAATTTATTAGCCGAATTTCTCTTCATACGCTCCTTTCTTTTCATCAGTCTGATTCTTTCCGTCATCTCATATTATAAATAAGTCTATATGACATTGAGAATTAACCTATACTACTATTGAGAGTAGGAAAAATACTTCACTTGGTCTTGTGCTAAATCATCTATCAATTCTTTACCTTTTATTTACTCCATGTCCAATAAATCCCTACAGAACTAGTTTTTATTCCCTCTTATGAACTAGTTTCAATTTTATTCTAGTTTATACAGCTAAAAATATTGAATACTAAGAGTTTTACCACGTTTTTCATGGGCAATAATAATAATGATCATGCGGTACTTCAGCGACGAGTAACTCAAGCGGAGAATGGCATAATAAGAAAATTTTACAGAAAAAAAAATCAAAAAGTATGTATAATATCTGTGTAGTACATATGTTTAATACATACATATATATATATATTATATATATATATATATATATATAATATATATATATATATTATATATATATATATATATATATATATATATATATATAATGCAATATTTGCTGCACCAATTACTTCCCGTTAATCGAACTTTGTAATAATGAATTTTATTACAGTATACAAAGGTTAGTCACAAATGTAATGAAAACTATTTCAACATTGGAATAAAATTTGCGAAATCGGGCGTTCTAATATATATATATATATATATATATATATATATATCATTATAAATTTTTTCCTGGGGTATATATATATACATATATAATGCTGAATATACTGGAGAGTAGTGATTTTATTAATTAATAATAAACCGAACAAAATATAACACAATCACTAAAAGTTTTTTAATCGCGAAGCTTTTCGACAAAAAAAAAAGATGTAATAATTTTGGTGCGTGCTTGAAAATGACGTAACTGTCGAATTATTCGCAATTAAAAAACATTTAGTGATTGTGTTATATTTTGTTCGGTTTATTATTAATTATATATATATATATATATATATATATATATATATATTCAATACGCATCGTTCGTCTTTTTTCAAACGACATAATATTTCAAACTATTTCAACATTGGAATAAAATTTGCGAAATCGGTCGTTCTAATATATATATATATATATATATATATATATATATATATATATATATTCGATACGTATCGTTCGTCTTTTTCAAACGACATAATATTTCATCATCAAGAGTTGCATCCTTTTTTATGATGTTACCTAAGTAATTGAACGAATTTACTGTTTGTAAATTATAAATATTATACAAAATAGTAAATTAAAATTTCTATTGATATAACGGAAGCTACACTAAGCTACAAATCAGCGCATCGTTTCGAAATAAATGATATTTAATTACGGCGAGTAGTTTTTCATTCCAGATAGACGATTATCGTTTTATAATCAGAATAGATCCGGCTAAGGTGGTACGGCCACGTACTACGAGCTCAAGACGCTAGAACTTGCTTACCGATATCAGCAACGTATACGTTTCAAGTTCCTGATAAACGGCCAGTAGGAAGATCAAAGCAAAGACGGCACGATGTCATAACGAAGAGAAGAATCATAGACATATATATATATATATATTAATTCTATACGTTATAAAATTTTTCAAATATTCAATATAGAAAACAAAATGATAATATTAAAACGATAACCCTATTATATAGTATCGTCTCATTTGACGCGGCGTCAACAAACTCGACGTCGCACTCTGCAATAAATATCTACGAACTGTAATGACCTCTGTTCTATGTCAGGATTTCGGATATGCGTAAAGTTCCAAATCGTTGTCATATTCTTGAAGTTATTCAAAATAGTTGCCGCCTAAATATCCGGCGGGTCATCATCTTATCGTATAACGTATCGCGTAAGAAGTTAGTCTCGTCTTAAATTTCTCAAATTATTTTTATTATTATTATTATTATTATTATTATTAATTACATGTTCTATATTTTTGCACGTATAAATTTTACATTAAACTCTTTCAGTCGCGATGTCTGATACATGAAACGTTAATGGTAATTTTTCATTTTTTGGTCGACGTGAAATGTTTCAATTTTAAACGTATTTTTAGATAAATAAAAATCGAAAATTATCTACACTCTACGTAAGAAGCGGTAGTGTATAATAAACACTTGTACAAAATGTATAATTTTTCCGGGAAAATTTAGAATGTATTATAAATTTTATATCGGTCGACTGTTTTTAAATTATTTTTTGATTTTACTGGGGCTATTGCTATGTAAAAAATTTTATATTATCGATAGTTGTGTTGTTTACCACATTCACTGTCAGATTGTTCTCTTCTTTTTATCGTACGGCATGAAGCGAGAAGACGCTATAATATAATATTTAAGTTTTGTAGCCGAGATAATGCTGCCGTTGTACACTTTATAGATCTCACGAAGTGTCCGGTCAAAAGCTCTGCCTGGACAACTGCGAACAACGTGATCGTCGGTTCGATGTTGGTAGCCGCAATCACAGGCGGCAGCGTCACATTTTTTACGTTCCACCGCGTTAGCAGATCGTCGCAACGTCATCGTCCAGTACGAATTCGATTCAGTTGTATCGATTATTTTTTGGGTTTAAGTCGTAGCCTTTCACCGCAGCGGTCGGACGTGTAATAAGCGCGTGTTTATATCTGGGTTCAATAATGCCGTTTATTTTTACACCGTCAAAGTTCTCTACAATAAGCTTATCGACTGTTATACACGCTGGTTTCCTTGACTTCGGCCGCTTTGATTTTATTTAATACCGTTCTTTATTTCGCTAATTTTTTTGTGAAGTATAATCTTAAATTAGTATTTTTCATTTTATATTTTTATTTTTTAAAATATTCACTTGATAATTTTCTAACCTAACCTAACCTAAACTTTTAGTGATTTTAATTTATTTTTTGTTGTTTATTTTATGACTGAAAAAGATTCATTTATATACAACATTTGGATTTACTTATTAGGTTACATCATGAGAATGCATTTTATTTTATGTATTATACACTTGTTACATATATATATATATATATATATATATATATATATATATATATATATATACTTTCATTCGTTCATTTATATAATTACGTCCCCCGTTAATGTATTTTTTTTTAATTAAATAAAAAAAACCAACTCAGTTCTAACTTATGTTCCTCTAACACGGATTAGTAGAGTATATTGACCGGTATTAATTACGGAGCTCCATGTGTTATTATTACTTATTTCGACTAATTTCCAATTATATTCCATCTTATTCCTCTGACTTCATTTGCGAATTCTTCTAATTTCTCCTTTGTAGAAAGTAATTCTTACATTATAAGTAGATCGTAAGGAAACAGCATTGGGTAATCTTTAGTGCGGTCTTGCCGAGGATGAGAGAGTTCGTGGGATTGACGTAGATTTTTAATAGACAGTTCGCTGTTCACCTGCGTTCTCGTAGTTTAGTGAAAATTTTTCGACAGTTTGGTTTTCAGTTCTTACAGTCAGCTGTTAGTATATCTACCAGCCATATTCGTAGTCGTTCCCGGATCCATTCAGAGTTGTTCCGGGTTTAAAAAAGCGGAAAACACTTCCTTGAAACACGTATATATATATATATATATTCGAATAAATTGTTGTCAATCCCGATGGGAAAGTGTGTATAGATCGTCTCCAGATGGTTTTAGTTGCTTGAATTTTATGCAAAAGTTATAAAGCGTATAGGTTTCATTTTGAAGCTTTATTTTTTTTAGTCCATTAAACCCCGCATATGTTTATAATTAAGTAAATAAAAGGAAAATATAAATAATGCCTTAAAAATATATATATATAAATAAAGCATTGTATGGATTAAAACAGGCTCCAAAAATTGGTATAATAAGCAAAATAAAAGTTTGAATAAATCTCGAATTTACTAGGTCAAAGTATGAAGTATGTTCATATATACACAAGAATAAAAAATTATTTATATTAATTTATGTAGATGATCTATTAAACTAGTTGGAGAAAATAACACAGATATTGAAGAATTGATAACTAAAATAAAGAATGATTTTATAGTTAAAGATCCTGGTTCTGTAAATAAATTCTTAGGAATTAACATTAAACAAGAAAATGGTAAATTAGCGATGGATCAAGAAGAATTAATTGATAAGTATACAAATGAGTTTAATCTAGTAGATGCAAAAGTAAAACATACTCCAATAGAGAAAGATTTAAAATTAACTAATGATGACAGTCGGAATACCGACGCAACGAAACAGAAAGAGCGCCAAAGATTATTAGGAGCATTGTCACACATAATGCAAAACAGCAGATCAGACATATGCTATAAACGTGTTAAGTCGATGTCAACAAAGTGTCACATCTGAGAAGTACCAGTACTTACAGAGAGAGTACTAAAATACCTAAAAGGAACTAAACATCTGAAATTCAACTATAAACAGAATAGTAGTAATGATCGAAATTTATATTGATGCTTCACGGGGAGATAATGAAGATCGGACATCTACATCAGGAATACTAATAAATGTGTTTGGAAATACTGTTTATTGGAAAACGAAATAGCAAAATTTGGTTACGTTATCAACTGCTGAATCTGAGTGCATAGCTATAAGCGAAGAAGCACGAGAAGCTTTATGGCTGTCCGGTATATTAGCCGATTTTAGAATTAATACTAGCAACGGTATAATAGTACATGAAGATAATCAAGCTTGCATCAAAATAACTAATAATACAACAAATTATAATCGAACCAAGCACTTGGATATCAAATATAAATATATAAATGAGTCGGTGGAACAAAAAATGAATTCAACTAAAGTACATACCAACCGTGAAGCGAAAAACAGATATACTGACCAAAGCATTGGATACGACAAAATACAGACAAATGAGATCAGAGATGGGAATTTATGATGAATATTTGGGGAGTGTAGGAAAATCATAATTATAATGTTATTTAATACTTACAGTATAAATAAAGAATATTATTAATATTTATAAATGTACCGTCAATATGTATATGATATGATATGATATAATGGAGTCTGTGTCATGTCAAATTGGATCTGTGGGATGCGTTGGTGTGGTTGGTTGTTGTTATTTTGAAGGTGTTCCTTTCGAAGTAGATAATGTCATGATTATGTTTAGTATTAATAAATATAAATACTGTAAATGTATTTATTGAACAAATATTCACAATAATATATATATATATATATATCATCATCGCCATCATCGTCGTCGCATTGTTCGTTGCCGAATGTCGTGACTAGCCATTGTACGTTTATTTTTACGTACAAAATTGAGCTAGCATTCAAGACACTAATTATATGTAATACAGATGCACACGCATATGATGTTGTACGGAGTATGGTGTCACTCAGCCTTCTCTATGATAATTAAAAATTGCGTAATGATGAAAAACTTTCTATGTCGCGAGTTAGTTTCGAAATATCGATCATCGAGTTGATGGTCGAACATTACGCCACCGCGGCATTATTATATACACATTTTTTATTAATACTTTATTTATATATATATATATATATATATATATATATATATACACGCACATAAATGCAGTTACCATTTACGATTGAGTAAACAATAAAAAAAAAA
Organism: Coronaproctus castanopsis; assembly: GCA_032883995.1. Taxonomy (NCBI): domain Eukaryota; kingdom Metazoa; phylum Arthropoda; class Insecta; order Hemiptera; family Monophlebidae; genus Coronaproctus; species Coronaproctus castanopsis. The sequence continues at coordinate 27,247,054 of CM065054.1, forward strand.
AAAAAAAACTACAGAAAATAATTTTATTTTCTTTAAAGAGAAATAAAAATTCCCGAATGTTAAACAATATTCATCGTTGTATTTTTTCATTATTTCATTGCGAAAACAACGCCCGTACACGTCCTTATAAATACATGTACATACATATACATGTAAATATATATATATAGTCATTTATGTGTATTGGTATTTTAAACACCGTATATTCGTTACTACACGTGCTTATTTACCAATAGATGTCAATAACCTAAAATAAAAAGTAATAATAAATTTCAATCCGATATGAATGACGTATGGTTTCAACAATTATTATTCTCAGAAGAATCTATTTTGTACACAAGTACATATATGATGTTGATACAGTAGTGATAATATTCAAATCTAAGTATCAACAATATGCATGCGAAACGCTTAAGACAAAATATCTGTTAATATGAAATCCGTGAAAAGATTTCGTTTCTCAGAACCGACCTAATTCGTCGTTATTTCCCAAAAACCGGTGTACCGGCCGCAGTTATGGCAGACGTGACATTTTGATGGCAACATCGTAAAAAGTGTGCGTAGTTCCCAGTGTTGAAATTGATAACAAAATAGTTTATATCGAACAATTTGTTGAAAAAACAACACATTATTTTCCGAAAGCGAATCAATAAATGCTTCATATTTGTTTTTTACAAAATTGAAAATTACGCGCGTATTAAATTTCATTAAGTTCTCGTTAATAGTATTGTGGTTTTATTGATTTTTATTAAATTCCCGCATACACACATATCTATTGTATATAAAATGTACTTTAATATAAACGTAATTTTATTGAGTATTTTTTTTTTAATACCATTTAACAGGAAAAAATATTTCAGTCCCTCTCCATTTTCTGCTAAACAATTTTCACTGTATATCGCCTAGACCGCGCCGTTAATTATCAGTTTAAAGATTGCTGATAAGATTAATTTGTGCGGTTCACCGAAGCCTACGTTACGGTCGACGTAATCGGTCGAATTGTATTTTTCCGCAGGTCGTGCAAATGTTTTCGAATTTTTTCTCATTCCATCTGGCGATATAAAGTCACATCTACTGGAGCCAAATATGTTGTATACCTCTTACTAATATATCGTTCGCGTCTCGGTTTTTTTTTTTTAGAGTGTATTTATTTGCATATTTTAGATTGAACAATTTTTCAATTGAAGATTTCCCACCGTCTTATCTACCGTCAAATCGCAGGCACATTATTACATCCGCAGCATCTTACAAAACACTTATACATATATATATATATATATATATATATATATATATATATATATATATATATATATATACAAGAGCTGAAATACATCCTTGCTTTACATTACAGTTACCCTAAATGATTAAGTTCTACAATCTTTACGAATTACTAACGGTACGAATGTTGAGCTTTCACGTACATCATACATTGATCGTAAGGTTCACTAGCAACTCTCTGTCAGCTGTATCGAACGTTTCGTTAATATCTATGAAAAAAAAATGTATATATATAAAAATTTGTGTTCTGTTCTCGGCAATTTTCCTGCAGGCTGTCTTAATACAAATACGGAACTTATAGATCACCGCTCCCAGCATCCCCGCAAACAAAAGTTATTCTATAACTCGAGATGAGCACTTTCAAGGGTCGGAACAATTCGATCCAACAATATTTCAACTAATAATAATTTCCCGATCAATGAAAGTAAGAATATTGACCGATAATTTTTACAATCACATCTTTTTTTTCTTGTTTTCATAGATCACACATTTTTATATATATATATATGTATATATATATATGTATGTATGTACGAGTATATATTTATATTTCAATTAATCCATATTTCTCACGTCCTAAGGCCGATTAAGTTTGTTTTCTTCGTAAGTTTTGATCTTACCTCTTTCGTTTCATATTATCGTATTCATCGCTTTTCCTAATACGCTGCATTGCATGAATGCATTCCTTGTATGTTCTTTCTTTATTTTTTATTTCCTGTTTCCTCAACGATTGTCTTCAATAAGCGCATACATGTTTACATACATACAATATATAACGTTATGCCTACATCACCCACTACTGAGTGTATGTAGGTGTGTCTCAGACATTTCCAATGATTCCTGTTTTGTATAACCCGGATACAATTGATCCATGCATTTTTCACATTGTCATCTCGCTACTGTGTTGTCGGTTTATCCCTTTTCTCCTTTTTGAAGTAAATGGATTACAGGATATGTTTAGTTCACCTGCCATCGTCTCCACGAGCGGCGTGTCCAGCCCACGTCCGTTTCAATTTTGCTATTCGCTCCACTACGTCGATCAATTTTGTTCGCTCCCCCTGTTCCAAGTGATGGTTTTTCTGTCTTTTGATCTGACGTTAATTATTATTCTTTCGCGAGCTGTTTTTCCTGATTTTCGTGCTTATTCCCTTTGTGAAGCAGCGTGTTTCTGCTCCCTATGTTAATACAGGTAAGACGCATTGATTTTATATATATATATATATATATATATATATATATATATATATATATATATATATATATATATATATATATATATATGTATATATATATATATATGTATATATATATACATATATATACATGTATATATATGTATATATACGGTGAGGTAATATGTGGATTGATCTACTTTCTCTAAAACTAGCGTAACTATTTGCATGCGTAATAAAAAAGTATCACTTTTAAATGGGACGATTTTTTTAATAATTTGGTATTCAACTTTTGACGTCATCTTTAAAATTCGCCGTATTTCTCTTTTATTTCAAAATAAAGTTTGGCTTTCCCGCTTATTCGAAATGCGAGAAAACTGTCCCGTTTTAATTTCTTTTTTTTTTAATATGCGCTCGAGAAAGACGATGCGATTGTTAAAATCTAAAACAAATATTTCATATTTTTGAGAAATATGAAACCGGTTTTTGTTCTATTTCATTTACTACGTCATAGGTCTAAGCAGTAGATGGCGAACAACAGGTAATGAACTACCTCAGAGTTCTATATTAGCACCACTTTTATTTAATGTATATACATTCATGATATATGCCCGCTACCATATGTCAAAAATTTCAATATGCCGATGACATTGCGCTGTGACAATTCAAGGTAGAAGTTTGGAAGAATGTGAACAAATTCTAGAGCAAGATCTTAAAGCGATGAGCATATGCTTTAGAAAATGTAAATTACTACCTAATCCAGATAAGTCGGAGATAGCTGCATTTCGCTTAAAAATAGAATGGCAAATGCGCAGGTTACAGTGAATTTCGACGGGAAACTTTTAAAAAATTCAAACCATCCTAAATATCTCAGGGTAATATTGGATCGGTCATTCACGTATAAATAACATTTAAGCGGTCTCGCTCGAAAACTTTAAACTAGAATAAGCCTGATAAGCAGACTGGCAATTCAAGCTGGGTATCATCAGCCACGGTGTTACGCACTTCTCACATTAATATTCTGTATTGCTCATCGGTATGGGTTAATAGTGCTCGCACTAGCAAAATTGACATTGCAATAAATAAGTCCCGGCGGATAATCTCTGAAACTTTCAAATCCACTCCACTTCTGTAGCTGCCAGTGCTGAGCTAATATCGTTCTCGTCAACACATACGCCGAGAAGTAACGTTGATCAGAGATAAGAAACATTTCGCAACAGACGAGACCGGCTGCCTATTACTGATGTAATTTATAAATGAGCCGCAACAACGGTTAAAATCAAGAAAGACACCTTTCCTACTCTAAATGACACTACTTACGGGTTTAACAAATGGCGATGCATCTGGAAAGACCATATTTCTAACGTCAAAAATGCACGATTGGTGAAGTATCCTACTGTGTGGAGGTGCAAGGAGTGGGGACCTACCTCGGAAGCAGTGGAGAATCCTCAATCGACTTAGAACGAGACAAGGTACTTGTCCGTGTATACTATGCAGAAATGGAGAATGGCGGAAACAACAACCTGTTCATATGGAGAAGGCAGACACTGGAACACGTTGTAGATGATTGTTTTTTTATGTACTCTGGAGCACTGAAGATTGAAGATATTCACGACCTAAATGACGGAGCTGTCGATTGGCTCTCCAATTTGTAGTTAGATATCTAACTCTCTTGACGCATACGATAAGAAGAGGACTAACGTCATACGCGAACGGTTGAACGTTTAATTCTATTCGGAAAACGACAGAAACGTCGATCGAACTGTTCTGATAAATATAACTAGTAAACGAAATATTACAAAAATCGATTTAATATTTCTCGAAAATATTAAATATTTGTCCAGTTAGCGAGGTAATTTACGATTATTTAGGGAAAATATTTAACCATATCCGTTATAATTATGGTACATGAAATTTTAATGCCAACAAAATTGTTTATTTTCCTGTTGACCGTGAAATGTCTTAATTATTTATATAAATATATTGAAAATACAGTTTACCTAGGAATCTGTATTAAATAAACACCTGTATAAAATTTATAATTTTGTTTTTTATAATGTACGTGTGAAAGTGTTAATTTTAAACGTGATTCGAAGAAATCTGATAATAACGAACGTTAATCGAAATCTAAAAACATTTCGAAACAATTCGGCTTATCTCCTTCTTCTTGCAACGTGTTGTTCGATTTCGAACGTCGTGAATTAGGCCCGTACTACGATGATCGCGTACAAAGTCACGCTCGACGAACGTCAGCTGCTCGTAAGCATTTTTCGAGGCTCCTTCTCGTGACTCTTTAACTCGATATATTTTTAGCCCCGGCCGGTATCGACGTCTTCTTCTAGGTACGTTTCCTCGCATAATTTCTAGTGATTCCGGTGCACGTCATATAATGTGTCTCTCAAGAACTCTGGACTGTTGGTAACAACTTTTCTTGCGCCTCGATTTCCAGACCATGAGATACGGATAGATTGGAGAGTTTTTCAGTCCACGTTTACCTTAGCATACTACGGTTTGCGTTTTAACTATCTTCAACTCGCCAAGTTTGAAGATGTGTCCATCTTTCTATATATACACGTGTTAAACGTGCCGTTGCGGTTCATGCTTTCGGTTTTTTTTTTTTTTTTTATCTCTACGTTCTGAGGTAAGTACTCCAAAATAAGTCGGTTACTCTACTTCGATTTCGCCGAGTGCGATTCAAGGATATTTTTTCCAGTAGATCATTTATTTATTCGCACGAGGATGGTATTATAAATACTGCGTCATGCACGCATAGCGTATTATACAATTTTTTACCGTCAATCGCAATTCCAAACATCGAGGCTCTGTCGTATTAATTCATTGGTTTTCAATTGCACCGACAGAATTTTCACGCTACACCGATTTCAATAACGTCATTAAGTGCTTCGGAATTCCCGCTTCACCTAAGTATCTTCCAAATAAATCGAACACTTTTTGATAGTCCAGAAAACATAGAATTGAATTCGCGACTCTATTCTGTTGTTTATCATACCTTCACAAACTGTTGCCTCGCTAGATTTCCGTCTATAAATCCCGTTTGTTCCTGAGATATCTGCGGGGTGGTAATATACTTTTTAGTCGTTCTAGTAGTATATATACAGCTTAATTTTGCTCGCGTAAGATTTTTTTTCAACTTGTTCTCCAATTTCAGCAAGTGGATAGGGCAAATATATTTGTAAAATGTTTATAAAAGATCAAGGAACTAGCGTGCATTGAGTTAAAAAAAAAAAAAAAGAAGAGGGTGCATACATGAGCATATATTCTTATGTTATGATAAATAGTTAACATCAGCTGTGAGTGATCGTTCCTTGCCAACTGTACATAAAATATAGTGGAAGGGATGAGTAACATAGTCTCCTCCAACCACATGTGTGTGTATGTGGAAGTGGTGTTCCTTTTTTATATTTATATATTTATATATATATATATATATATATATATTAAAGACCGACCGAAGGTTCGGTTTCGGTTTCGGTTTCGGCTAGTTTCGGCCAAAAAATCGAGTTTCGGCCACAGTTTCGGTTTCGGCCAAATATTATCCGAAACTTCGGCCGCGCCGAAACTTAGTGTAATTATGACTCATTAATTGCCGCGCGTCGTTCGGCTAACTTCCGGTTATAATTTGTGTTTAATTACCAATTATACTTATGGTAAAATTGATACTCTTTTATGTAATGAATGGAATGTTTTAACGAACCTCACAGCCTGTTTGAAATTTTTCTATGAGGCCACACTTGATTTACGATTTGATGGCGCATGATATCAATAGTAATACCTTTGATATCATTATTAAAGCGCAAGCTACAAGTTTGATCCGAAAAGGAAGATGAGATGCTGACAAATATGAAAAACTCATTGTACGAGTCATTGAATACCAGATTTTCTTTTATAAAAAGGCACCCTTCATTGATGGCTGCGATAATGCTGGACCCAAGATTTAAATCGAAATATCTCTATTCCAATGAAGTGGATGCTGCAATGAGAGAAATAATATCTTTTTTGACAGAATAGAGAGTCTTTGGGATATACACGATAATATTCCTAAACAGATGCAGGCAACCATATCTGAAGATCAAAAAACTGTTTTGGAAAAAATAATTCAATCTTTCTTATCTGTCGGAGCTATTATTGCAACGCAATACTGACATATATTGTTATTGGAACAGTAGTCCGTATCCTACCCTGAGAAAAGCCGTTTTAAAGTATCTTTCTGCTCCACCTACTAGTGTTCCCAGCGAGCAGTTGTTTAGTGCCGCTGGATAAATATACGCAGATCGTCGGAGTAACCTGCTTGGCGAAGACGTAGAAAAATTACTTTTCTTAGCGTACAATATAAGACTTTTTAATTACGAATATTAAATCTAATTTCAATTTATTATTTAATGTCAAATTGTGAATATAACATAAATAATAACTATCTTTGTTAAATATTGCAACTATTACTTTTTATTGTATTTTACACGAGTTAATTGTCTGTATTTGTGTATAAAATACACCAGATTTTAATATACAATAGAAAGTTTAATATGTCTAAATAAGTTTCGGTTTCGGTTTCGGCTGAAAATCTTGTTTCGGTCGGACACTAATATATATTAAGATACCTCGTATATACGATTATTAAAATTATTATTTATTAAAAAAAAAATAAATAAAGTATTTATAAAGAAAAAATTTTATTTTATATTTAAAAAAAAAATAATATATATTTATTAATGAATTAGTTATAAAAAATAATAATTTAATTTACTTGAAAATAATAAATAAACTAACCCGACCGGATTTGTAATTACTGCCTGGCTATCCTTCTTCATTAAATCGTAACTGTTTTGATCAAGTAACTGACAATTGAACTATTTGACGGAAAAACTCGAACTCTCTTGAAAATGAACAACCATCCCTTTTTATACATTTTTCTTCATTATTTACTGGCTGTAATTTATTTTTACTGGCTAGATTTATTTGGTCAAACTAATTTACTGTTTTTTTTTTCCATTGACTAACTAAAATTAATTTTAACTATTTTATAATA